>OX388314.1:14096219-14517743 GCA_947579605.1 Athripsodes cinereus
TATGGGTATACAATCAAAAATAAATCGAAGATATTAAATGTCCTGTGACTATGTGATGTTTTAGAATAGATAACTGCTTTTATTTTTTATATATTAGGCTTGAAAACTTACAGAAAATAGTGGAATACCCATTCTTTATCAGAGGCTCCAAATTAAGATTATATCTACTAGGTAATATTCGCGATGATAGTGCAAAACATTTATTTTTATTCATATATCGTTTATTTAACAAAATAACATTAGAATCTTCATTTTGAACACTATATAAGATTAACAATTAAATGTTAATATAACATGAAATAATAAAAACATAATAATATAACATGAAATAATAAAATAAATTTATATTCAAAATGTAGAACCCCAACATTATTCGATTTGATTCTTCCATGATGTTCTATGAAGATAGTACAATCATGGGAGATCACGATAGGAGATAGTATAGATAGGAGACACACAAGATAATGTGTGTCTCCTATCTATAGTATTATAATAATATATTATATCATGAACTCAGTGCATACTGTCTTATTAGTGATGTAACGAATATTCGTAATCGCATTTGCATTCGCGAATATTCGCATATTTCAAAGTATTCGCAAAAAAATATGCGAATGTTTTGCGAATATTATTCCGGTAATAAAGTATCGGATATTCGGTAAAAGTACCGGTTACTTACCCGGTAAACTGTAGAAAAAGGTACTAAAAGAAAACACTCTTTAAGAAAACCGAGAATTTTGAAATATTTAAAATTCCTATACCACTCTGAAAATTCGGCGACGGGGGGGGGGGGGGGTTGAAATTTTAATGATTGAGCAATATTGTAGAAATCTAGGCAAGTCAATATTCGCTATTCGCATTCGCGAATGTCTTCAACGAATATTCGCATTTGCATTCGCGAATATCCAAAATCACACATTCGTTACATCACTAATACTTATACCAACAATATTTTGTCAGCTACTAGTGCAAAATGTATAAGTATCTGAACTATGTGGATGCGGTTCTTCTAAATATCACGTTTAAAGATATTCATTCAAACTGATTGTTTTTAAAACAAATCAGCTTTATCAGAAATAGATCATGGTAGAAATCACGACGTCAAGCAGGCTGCAGGACTCTGTCAATTCATAATGCAGTGCACCTGGCTGAGAACAGAAGAAAATAGCGTAGAGTAGTCCACAGGGGCTATTCGAAGATCATAGCCTCCAGCATTGGGGAAACGACTGAAGAGAGAAGAGAGACAGATAATATGAAGCAGTTCATTAATGTTTCTATGAACTTCACTTAATGGTTAAAATAAATTTTGATTAATCGTAAAAATTCAACAGTAGTGGACCGTTTGGTAAATTTGAACATGATAGTTGAATTAGGGCCGATTTTATAAACATCCGTTCGTAATGCTTGATACCAATTTTAACCAAAGTTTGGTTTAATTACCGATTTTCCGATTTTATAAACGATAGTAGATCATGCACCGGGTTAAGCATGCGTTATTTGATTACCGCTGTATTTTGGCTAGTTAAACGTATTACGAATCGTATTTTATCAAATTGCTATCGCAACGACAATAACAAAATGTCATATGTCATTATTCAGGCGCCATTTTGATTTGTGAAACCTATGAGGAATGATTTACAGTAAAGAATATAATATTATTTCCTTAAATTTTTATGTATTTCAGATTGTGAAGATGAAAATAGAATATTTTTTTTTAATTATCACTCTTTCATATTATATCTTTATTTTCTTTTATTAACTTTGCTTGAAATAAAACTTTTTACCACCAAACTTACGTTATTTATTTAGCCTTTTTCTACACACCTACATATATATGACCATGAACATAAAAACGTGATTAAGTTAATTTACAAAGGGTGCAAAAAGAGTGATGTTTTATGAATGCTCCATTTTATTATTTTCCATCAAACTCTCGTGAAAGAAAACATTGGATAAGTGAATTAGTAGGTAGATTATTGAAAATAGATACTATCATGACATTTTCCTTTCTCAACAGACAAAGAGTATCGGGTATGGTAGTTTCATGTGTTAAATTTACATATATGACCTCATGCAATGGTTAATTGTAAAAATAACATCGATGGATACATTACATCCTTTTTAACAAGCCCGTTTCTGAAGCATTAACTGCTTGTACAACTGTGTCCAGGTTTCACTCGCGTATTGTGTTGTATTGGCACTAGGAGAACAAAAAAGAGTTCAATCTATACTATCTATTACTAGAATTATATACTGTTAAGTAAAAAAAGAGAGGTTAAATAATAAATCAACAGTTCTTTTATTAAAATTCAATAAACATACATGGCTTTTATTATTACAGTACTAATAATTATTAATAGAGACATTTACAGTTATGAGTAATAGAGGTATATATGAAAGAAAACTAAAATTATTGTTAAAGATTGTAAAAAAATGAATAGTGTTTGAGTCTTAAAAATAGTCTTATAAATGGGTTTATTTTATTTTTATTATATAATAACAAACGGCGTGACCCTTTTACATGTAGAAAATATATAAGAAATACGTGACAGACAGAAAAAAAATCATAATTAATAAACAATATGATACATATACTTAACACAAATAAATCATAAAATAAAACTTGTTGAAAATCAAATAATAAAAGACGAGCAATAATAAATTATCATGATTAGGATATTTAATTTAAAATTATTAAAATATGTAATTTAGTTTATGTTAAGAGGATGACGAATTGACTGTTTCATTTCTTCATCTAAGTTTTTCTTTTTTTTTGGCCATCAACTTCTGGTTTTTGGGTCTCCGCAACGCTGCGGGATTCCAATCCTTCCACACGTTGTCAGTTGGTATCGATACGGAGGGCTCCTTGGCACACATCTCGTCAGCCACTAAAGATATGGAAGGCTCCTTGGTACATAAGTTGGTGGCAACAGCTCTAAAAGATGTGCAGGGCTCATGGTCCGGTCCAAAATGGGATCTGGCAGGATTTGGGTTTTCCCCCCTCCAGTGGTTCTATAAAATGTTTATAATTTGCAACACGTAAGTTTATTAGAAACAGGATGATAATTTATTAGAAGAAGTATTATTATTTATGAAAATATTATACAAACGAACCGGTTATTAAGATATATGGCTGCAGCCCGCTTCTTGGCACTTTTTTTTCAAACTGTCCCATTTTAATTTTATTTAGGACAGATCTCTGTGGAAGGAACTATTGACATTGAAACTTTCAGCCAGTGACTCTTCAAAGTGACTCCTTCGTTGAGTTGCTCACGGCATCTGTTTTCTTACTGGTCAAGCCGGGAGACCCCTCGATCAGAGTTAAAAGTAAGCTTAACTCTTCCCCTGTAAAATTTTTACTTTTTTTCCTCTTGTCCATATCTATAAATAATGAAATAATTGTATGAGAAACAAATTTTTTATTTAATACATTTGTCAAATGAAGAATGTGATTAAATTCACTGCAAAACTGTAGATAGAATAGCAAACAGTTTTCCATCAACTAAGTACTTAGCGATCGGATGTTATTGAAGTTAGCTAAATATATTTATGTGTCAGACATGAAATAGATACTTACCTGTGATTGTTCAATAGTGAACAGATTTAAGAAATCCAAAAAAAAACACTCCGACAGCTCTCAATACTCCAAAAGCACGGGGCACCACACAAAATTTGTTTATCAGAAATGACAGTTGAATCATAGATGTATTTCGTAACTATAAACAAATGTCAGAAATTGTTACCAGTATTAGGATTTTTTATGATTACGGGTCGTAACTATTTCTGACAACTGTTCGTTAATAAAAAACGTTTATAAAATTGCCTATGGAAATTATTACTTACGACTGGATAACTGCTCGTATTCATTACGGAAGTTTTATCTAGTGTTTATAAAATCGGCCCTTAAAACATCATTTAAGTACTTCTATCTTTAATAATATATATAACCTATTATTTTTTTCTGCAAGCAATATGTACCTGACTACTTACTTGCCACAGAATACATAAATACATATTACAGAATACCTTCAATTGGAACTCACATGAAATTCTCGCATTTCAATCAAGTTTGTGACAATCACAATTGTGTTTTCAAAATTTTATAATATTTTTTTTTTTTTTTTATTTATTTTATTCATAAATACACAGTATACATTGATATTACATTAATAAAACACACAGTAAAAATGCTCCCTCCATAAGCAACTAAATGCTTGTGCGGAGGGTTTATAATAGTTTAATAAAAATAATAGGCGCCCTTGAAACGGTCTAGGGACTGTTAAACGGCGTCAAAACAAAATCATCCATAATCATCATCGTCATTAATACACGTGATTTGAGGCTCATACTTTCAATCGACAGATCCCGAGTTTGATTCCAACTGTTATCGACCTACCACAATACTAGCAAATCGATTACTGTGAGATATCAATATTTATACAAAATTCAGATTTATATTAAGAAAATACACGAGACTTTTTGGATTGAATACTTAATGGATGGATGATAATATATATCCTGTAAGTACAGATAATGATATAATAGCTTAACATTTATTAGTCTTTTTATAGGAAAAATTGAGGTAAGTAATAAATTAGTTGAGCTTGTCGGTAGCCTGATGATGGTACTGAGAGTGGAAGATCTCTGGTACGAATTACCTTCACGAAATAATATGCATTCGTTATATTCTTATTTATAATAAATAAGAATGATTTATTTTTATTTTTGTACCTACCTATCGTTTACCAATTTAGATAAATAAAATAAGAAATTTTTGAACTGTTAATCACTATCATTACTAGACACCAAATGACGTAGATATAAAGTAAGTAAATGCGGTGTACACAAATAATTTGAAAATATCATTATTCTATGAACAAAATAAGTGTAATTACAAATACATAGTAACAAACTATATTTGTAAACAATGCAATAGAAATAGAGCTATTTATTGATATTTTCGTAACTGTAGCGCTAACTATAAACAAATTGACGTCATTCAAAAACGAAAAATAAATAAAAGAGAACACTTTCCATTATAATTTGATAACAAGCAAGAAGAAGTATTTACATAAAAATTCTTGCATGCGATATCAAATGTTAAGTCGTTTATCTTTGGATTGTATTTGTTAAGTAATGGACAATCTTTTTTCTATATAAATATTTATAGGCTGACTAGACTGGCTACTTAGTAGTACACAATAATACATAGATAGACAAATAACTGGTATAGAGATCTAAGAATTATTCAAGTCCTTATGTTACGACAAAAGGATATTGCTTAAACGTATAGTGTTGTATATTAAATCTACATTCATGAAAATATGCATCAAAAAATGCTTCCAAACTTCTGAACTGTAAATATATAAAATTGAATTTACATAGTCAGGTGACTATGTAAATTCATTTACATACCAAAAACACAGAATGTTTTATTTATATGACACGGTGATCACGACTTTAGTGTCAATCACCTGCAGTTGGTCTTCTGAAGTCTATCCAAATTATAGAAAATGTTGTGATGAAAAAATTTTTTTTTTTTGTCTTTTTGTTGTCATGTCGCCAAAAACATTTGTTATGTCTATCTAACCTACTCCAAAAAATAATGATTATGTTTTTGGCCTATTTGGAATACGAAAATAATTTAAACTCTGATATCCGAGGTTACTCACAGTTATAAATAATAAATAATTAAAATGCATAAGCTTTAATTGCTGTGGTATTGCCATTCAATGCATTATTAGCTTTTATTTATTTTTAACGACATGTTAATGCACAATTTTTTTAATCATAAAAAAATCAGGGCTCTTCTTATTACCATGGGTAACAAATTGTCATCGTCATTGAAAACAATTACCTATATGTATAATCATAAAGATGCGATAATATGATAAATAAACATTCTATAAACCATCAAAAAAGTATGTAATATGAGTGAATACTTGTTGATTAAAAGGAAAATCAAAAAAATATTTCTGCGAAACCAGGGAAAAAGGTTAAACAACTATTGGCAGATAAATATTTTTTATATTTAGTTTTTATCCAAGGAGTCCCCAGCAAAGATATCACCCACTTTTTTGCAAGTTTTATATTATTGGCAGATAAATATCCCCAGCAAAGATATCACCCACTTTTTTGCAAGTTTTATATTATTGGCAGATAAACAATTATTGGCAGATAAATATTTTTTATATTTAGTTTTTATCCAAGGAGTCCCCAGGAAAGATATCACCCACTTTTTGTATGTATGCTACTTATCATGAATTACTTTTCTTATCATAGTTTTAAAACATTATGAGGCATTTTTTTTTTTTTTAAAAAGATATATCTGGGTTTGTTATAAACCCAAATACAACCTTATAGGTAAAGGGGAATTTGCCGGCACCTGGGATCGAACCTCGGACCCCTTGTTCACAAGGCCGAGACTCCACCTCCAGGCTACCGACGAACTCGATTATAACGATGCAAAGAGATATTTAGGTGCCCGAATAGGCTATGTAGAATAAGAAGTGTAATATAAAAATCAGATTTTCGTATATTATGTAACAATCAGATTTTTTAGTGATCAAATTCGGTTTGGTTACCCGTTAAGGGTATATTTGTTTCGTAAATGGAGTAGGTGATATTGAGATTTGTGCTCAGAATATTTCAATCAGAAGTCTTAGCCATTCTGCTATTGACCAGCAGCATGATATATTCGTAGAATCTTACTATTTTGCTTCTTTGATTGGTGCGTCCAGATAGTAGGATGCAAACGTCAATCAGTAGGATGCGAACGTCAATCAATTCTGAGCATTCACCGAAGAAATATTCGAATAAATGCCTTCGTAACCCGTATAAGGATGAGAAACGAAGGCATTCGTTCGAATATTTCTTAAAATATTAAAAAGATTTATAAACAAAGGCTATGCGAAAATTCCATAATTCTTGGAGATCACTATTGTTTCGCTTTAATATTTATATCTATGTAGTAGCTATTTTTTTCTTATTAACAATAATATTAATCATTAAATTCATATTAATCTACATTATAAGTTTATTTCTACACTGTAATGTTTCACGTGTGAACGAAATCAATCAATACAAATGGATCACCGGATGCATTCCATATTTTGTAGTACTTATGTCAATAGCAACCTAAATAATTATTTATTTATTCACACAATGAATCAGCAAAATATGTAGGTAGTGATTATTATTATTATAAATATTTATATTGTAGCCTTTGCAGCTTTGAGAGTAGTAGTTATAAGTAAAATGATAGAACAGATTATCCCCACTGACCCAATGCTATTATATAACAATCACACAGACTAACGAAGCTTATCACTGACATAAACACATCAATACAAAATATGACTTTGCATCTATTTTATGAATATAATATTTGAGTTCATTTGTATATGAGTTTGTTTATTATACATTACATTCTTTTTCGAATGTTTTGTGATTTACACTGGAATTTATTATATTCTATAGAAGGCAAAAAGTAAATAAGACAAAAAATGATATTCTATAGAAGACAAAAATAAATATACCTCCTTCCATAAAAAAGCTCTAATCTTTTAAGACAGTTTCTAGAAAATAATTTTTAACTTATTTTCAATCGTTTGAGCTGTGCTATGTTCCGTGAAAGCACACTGTCAAATTTGTATAAAATATAACATAAAATATTTTGTGTGAGAGTAAAAATATATTTTTAGTTCTTCTAGATACATCTGCATTTTTGCCTTGACTACATGATTGATCGAAGTTCTCCAGTCTTCCCAACACGTTGCATTCTTTATTTCTTCTACTAATTTTGTACCAGTAGCAGACCTATTTGATTTGTCCACTTCGTAGGGAATTGTCCTCTTACTCTTGTCCCTTCTATGTAGGGTTGCCAGATGGTATCCAAAAGGAGGACATGTCCTCCTTTTTTGTTTTGTCCTCCCGTCCTCCCTTACCTACTGTAAGTCCTCCTTTTTGCTAAACATCAGGTTCTGCGAGTTTTATTTTTGTATAAGCGCAAATAACACAAATGTGGGAAGAGTTTTTTCACTGATTAATACTTAGTGGAGCAAAGAGAGGAATAAACTAAGTGTGAAGTCAGTTAAATCTTTAATTCTTACTGAATACATTTTCAAAAACATGACATGTGAAGATTTTTATAATTATTTATTATAAAAACCAAGAACTTCTTTCCAAAATTGGCAGCTCAGCTAAATATGATTAAAATAAAGTAAAATAATATAAAAAAATCGCTTATTTCCTGAATGTCCTCCTTTTTAGACCCATCTGTCCTCCTTTATCAGGTTATCATCTGGTAACCCTACTTCTATGCCACAATTGACTTTTTAGTTAGGTGTACAAAAAATAAGGATGAATAGAGGCATAAAGAGGACGACCAGTATGTTCGTCGCATACACATAGTATACTGGTTGCTTTATCTACGGGAGATGTTGTGATAGTTGGTAGGTAAAGATGGATGAATAAGTAAGCCGAGTTTATATGGAACTTGTTTCATCTCCATTATTTTTGTCAAATAGATGACCATTCTCTAAGCAGAGTTGGGTTAAAAAGCTAGCAAAAATAAAAATAATATACATCCATGTGGTATCAACTTATCAATGCCATAATATTATTATAATAATAGATATAGAATCTACATTAAATGTATAGATAAATATATACACACTACCGCATACTACTACATATAAAATAATATTGAGAGCCGAAATGGGGAGAATTGAATATTAAAAATAAAATTTACTCATTTGTCATTAATGCAAAACAATATACAAAAATTAAAAACTGGATTTTTCTACTTAATCTTACTATTGAGTGTTTCATACAGGGGTGGATAAAGTTTAAAAATATGTTGAACGACGAATATGAAAAAATGTTGACCCAATTCGATACAGAATAACAAAAAATTGTTTACATGAATTCGACTAGCAACTAGGTCCGCTAACTACCTTACTCGTAGGAAATGCCGTGATGGAATGAATGAATTGAAGTAGGCATGTAATTCGATTAGCAATAGGTCCGCTGACTACCTTATGTGGTGTTCTCACTTTGGCGAATATCGCCAGGCCCCAAAATATCGCCAGCCATTTGAACCGTGTGAACAAAATGACAGCTAGTCTAAAACGATAAAAACCAGTAGAAACGATATCGTCTCGAGTTGACCACCTTCCAACTTTTTTCGGCCGATTGAACGATTCGCGCATGCACAGATGTGCGTGGCGTTCAGATCTATGGTAAAAACTTTATAACCTATAAATTTTATAATGTTTCCCGCTTCGTGACAGCTGTTATCTTTGTTGTTGGTTTGTGGCGTTTGTTTCCTTAATTAAAAGGCGCCTTATAACCTCTACTATAACATTTTCGACTAAAAATAAACACTTCGCGATCTCCATCTCGACGCCATTTTGAAAAATATGTCAAAATCAAAGCGCATCTGACAGATCGTTTCTATATCGGTGGACTGTGTGAACAGGTGTGACGATCAATGGATGTCCGGCGAATTTTGTTTTTTCGCCTGGCGATATATTTTGAAATTCGCCTGGCGATATTCGCCAAATGTGAACACCCCATAACTCGTAGGAAATGCCGTGATGGAATGAATGAATTGTATTGAATGAATGAATGGCATGTAATTCGACTAGCAATAGGTCCGCTGACTACCTCACTCGTAGGAAATGCCGTGATGGAATGAATGAATTGAAGTAGGCATGTAATTTATTTAATGTAAAGGTATTAGTAAGTAGGTATTATAAAGTGTGAGAGACCTATGATTAACAATGAAAGCAAAACCGCTGATGATTATGAGCTGAAGATGACTATTAAATGGGAGATTGGCCAGATCTGATTAGATGTTTAAAATTTATGTATTGTTTATTCAATTTTCTTGTGAAGCTAAAAAAATCAATATTAAGTGAAGTTTTATTTGTGCTAACAAATTAGCATGAATTAACAAAATATTTATTTACTTGATGTTACATAAATACACAAAGTTATACAACAACATATGTACTTTTAGTCGTTCATGAGATTTATGTGTAGTACTGGTATAGATATATTTTTCTGTACTGCAAAAGGAAGCGGCCCTGCTAATACAAACTACTAAATGATATAAATATACGTGTATTTTGTATAATATTATTTAGTATTCTCGCAGATATCAATTTGCCTCTACTGGTCTGAAAAGGAAGAATCCATTTTCTACAAATTCGCTTGTATTTTTGATTTAAAAAATCTGTAATAACATACTTAAAGATGGAGAAATGGGTCGGTAAAGTAGCCGTTGTAACTGGAGCCAGTGCAGGAATTGGAGCAGCTATCTGTAAAAAACTGGCTGATAGAGGAGTGATAGTCGTAGGCTTGGCTAGAAGGAAGGAGAAACTGGAGGTAAGACATTTTATTCATTATGATTTTTGTTAATTTTTCTGCTAGATTAATTAATTGTGTAGTAGAATTCAGTAGTAGAGTTGCACACGTAGTAGAATTCAGGTCATTATCAATCAATCAAATCATGATTGATAATGATCTGATAATTCGAAAAACGTCACTCTCGCAATCAATAATTTAAAGTGGAAAGAAACACTTGTCTCAATTTACCTAAAAAAAATTATAAGATTTAAGTGGGAAGGTCCAAAAGATGAGCTCTGAACTTGTCACTTGCAGTATGATATTTATACTACTTGTACTGGACTATCCCGCAAAATCCCTCAATTAGGGTAGCCAGCGGAATATCTTCATAAAATAAATGTACAGATTGACCTTTCCATGTCATTATAATAATAATAATAGTGACTTTATTTTCAGTTACTTAGTGTTTAATTTTCTTTACATGTTATCTTGAATACTCTACTATATGTTATCTTGAATACTCTACTACTTAGATAATAAGCTGTAAAGTGTTGTCTTTAGTGTTAAGATTTTTAGTACGTAGCAATACGTAACTTTAAGAACATAGTTTGTAAGAACATTGTAGTAGTGAGTAGTGCCTTGTAGTGAGTATCTCCTCCAAGGGACATTAAGGGTTGTAGTTTCGGGGAGGATTTTGTCGGGGGGAGCCCTTAAGGCAAATCGTGAGCCCTCCCTTTGAATTTTTCTTTTGTTTCGTTGAGTCTGGATGATATAGGAGCTCAGCTCTTAAAACATCCAGGGGAAAGTGGTGGGAAAACCCTTAATGTATTACTAAATAGTGTTTAATTTTAGGTAAAAGATGTTTGAGTAGGTATTTGATTGTTTATCATTAAAATGTATCGATACAATATATTTATGACTATGTTAAGTAGGTTGCATAAATATTATTGACTTGTTATATTAATAGTACAAAATATATTTAATCAATCAATTAATTATTAAAAATTAACAATAATAATTGCTTGTGATAAGATTATAATATTCTGTTATATGTATCAAGATCACCTACTCGATTTCGAGTGATCACTGTTTTTCATAGGGTTTTGGGTGCGGTTTGACCTATCTCCATTTATTTTCAAATTTAATTATGCGTTGGTATAAATGCATTGTGCACTGTATTCCTTTGTAGATGATTCTGCCACACTCTTGTCAGAAATATCAATCACTATTTAATTTTATCAAAAAAATGTGTGTATAGAGAAGCACCAACACATGTTATAAGTCAGGTCTCAGATATGATTCGCTGTTAGATTTGTGAACTTTCAACAAAAATTGCGTATTCGCAACTCGTCAAATTTAAAGTTAGACTTGTCTAGGATTATGATGAATGCCCTTAAACTAAAGAATAAAGGTGGAGTATGTGGCAACTGAATTCGAATCCCAATTTTTCCCCTTGGAAGCTTGTAATTGTATCATCAGGCAATGATTCTACGTTATTCCAAGTCTTTTATTGCAGTAAGTTCGTTGTAGATACGTACCTATTCAAAATTATTATACGTAACTTACACGGCCGGTGTTGAAATGTAATTAAAAAATTACATACCTAATTGCATCGCAGGTTAATACCTGATTAATAATAATAACTTTATGAACTAGTTAGGAATGAAATCTAGTTAGGAATCATTGATTTTGATTTTGCAAATCATCTTTTTATATACATAAATTAAATATGTAGGTATTAGCAATATTTTTCCTCAATTCGGTGAGTGTATCTATAATTTAACACCTGTTTTTTTAGATTTCCAATAAATATTCCAATTTATTTTACGACAATATTGGTATGTCAAGGCTATTGAAAATTTATATCGATGAGAAATATTATTGCGCTGATCACTCGCAAGCGACTAGATGGCCTTTGAATTTGAATATAGAATATAATAGAATGGAAATATTATATAATAATTGGAATCTTTTTTAAAGTATTAATTTTAATGACATTCCTTTATTTGCTCACAGGATTTAGATATATTTTTACAGCGTAAAATCTAAATTTTATATATTTTTTGCATTTAAATTTATCTATCTAATTTGAAAAATAATATAGATCACTCAGATTAATGTAAAAAATATATAATTTTGAAGGAATTTTTAACATTTACATTTTAAACTATTTTTTTATTTGTCTTCTTAAATAGTATATGTCGTAGGAATCCTTTCGAATTCGTATTTTGTCATCTAATGTGATGGTAAAAATCAATTAATTGATAAATTTAAAAACAAGTTATATTCATTTATGATATATGCCACTAACCCTGAACAATTATGTTTATCATTATAATATAGAGAAGTCACTTTTAGTTTAATTTTGCACAATCTACATACTAACTCTTTGTCTATCTTTACATTATCACGGCATCTCATACAAATGAGGTAACTAGTAGAAATTTACAACATTGACCAAACGAGATATCTTCATTCAACTTCATCAGTTTGTGTCGATAGCAGATATGCCACTAACCCTGAACAATTATGTTTATCATTATAATACATATATGTAGAGAAGTCACTTTTAGTTTAATTTTGCACAATCTACATACTAACTCTTTGTCTATCTTTACATTATCAGGGCATCTCATACAAATGAGGTAACTAGTAGAAATTTACAACATTGACTAAACGAGATATCTTCATTCAACTTCATCAGTTTGTGTCGATGGCAGATATGCCACTAACCCTGAACAATTATGTTTATCATTATAATATATGTAGAGAAGTCACTTTTAGTTTAATTTTGCACAATCTACATACTAACTCTTTGTCTATCTTTACCTTATCAGGGCATCTCATACAAATGAGGTAACTAGTAGAAATTTACAACATTGACCAAACGAGATATCTTCATTCAACTTCATCAGTTTGTGTCGATGGCAGATATGCCACTAACCATGAACAATTATGTTTATCATTATAATATATGTAGAGAAGTCACTTTTAGTTTAATTTTGCACAATCTACATACTTACTCTTTGTCTATCTTTACATTATCACGGCATCTCATACAAATGAGGTAACTAGTAGAAATTTACAACATTGACCAAACGAGATATCTTCATTCAACTTCATCAGTTTGTGTCGATGGCAGATCTACTGTTTGGATTTTCAAACATGATCCATATAGATATATGTATATACGATGTAAGAAATATCATAGGAATAATATTATAGGTAACAATAGCTATAGTCTGTATTTCTCCCAAAGTATACTTTAGTACTGTTAAGTGTGAAATAAATGATTGGTCTATAATATCATTTATATATTTTTTCTTTGGCTGTTAACTAAATGTAACGTTTAATAATTTCTTTATGTCTCCTATATTAAAATGAGTATAATAATAATAATATAATATCTACCTTAAGCCATTGTGAGTTTTTCTATTGAGTTTACTATTTTTTTGTTATCTTTCTAATGGTCAGTAGTCATTTTATATATTTGGGGCAACCACCTTTTATCACAACGCGTTGTCTATTTATCCAAGTGAGATGAATAATAATTACTATCTCCGCCCCTCTTTTCACAAAAAATTTGGAATATCCTACAGGATATCTACAGAAGACATTCAAAAATTCTATTTTTATTTCTACAAATTTCTTCTGAATTTGGTCCAGACAAAATTGATATAAATATTCCTTTTATTTGACATTATTGGCAAGATAAGTACATATCGAGTACGCTGGCTATTACACTTTTGGGATATGCTAAATTCATTGAGATAAACAGATTGTTTTAAGAAAGAAATATATGCATAATAATTTATATTACGAAAAAACATTAAAAAGGTAGTGGATACACGGAGGAACAGATGTTCGATAACATTATCACGTGATGCTAAATTTAAGAGATTCTTTAAAATAAAATGATATTTCAAGTTTTTATTGCTTTTGGTTTTCAGGAAGTAGCCGCAAGCACAAAGGGAAAGATTTGGACACGGGTTTGCGATGTGCAGAAGGAGGAAGATATTTTGGCAGCCTTTAGGTGGATCGAAGCGACTTTGGGAGGCGTTGATATTTTGGTGAACAACGTTGGCTTAGCAAATGCAGTTTCTTTAATTGGTAGGTTTACTTACGTATCTTGTTTCATTTATAACTTATTTAAGAATATTAATATTTTTACAGCAGTTTTTTTTTTATTTTAAAGTTTTATAAAACAATATTGGGAGTCACTTGAATTTTAATCCATCCTTAAATAAAAATATATTTTCAGATGGAAATACTTCACAATGGCAGGCTATGATCAAGACTAATGTAGAAGCTCTAACTATTTGCACAAGAGAGGCTTTAAAGACAATGAGAACTCGTGGTGACAATGGTCATATAATCCACATGAATAGGTAACATTTTTAAAAGTTTTTCTTCTCTTTCACCTATGATAGATTTATAATGTACCTTAAATTCGATAGAGATACTACTGATACATCGGTAGAGTTAGCAGCGGGATTTGAAAAATTCAAGTCTCCACGATGGTTTTAGCTACATACCTACTATTCACTAGGACTAGTATGAAAATTTTGCACAAATTACATCCTGAAATATGTTTTTGAATACTTTATGTAAAGAACTATATTTTATAAACATACCTGAATACTTAATTTTTTTATTGGCACAGAGAGGACGCCTTGCACGTAGTTAGTATGCTGGCTACCACACTATAGAAATGTTCCATGATGGATGTGTGGATGGATGTGATTTGAAAATCAAACCATAATTTTTTGTATCCACAAGTTGATTCGTTTTGGATTAAGAACGTGTTTCATTTTCATAAAACAGTAAAAAATTAAATTCCATTAATATTTTCAGCGTTGCTGGACACATAGTGCCAGGCTTCTTAACTATGCCTCTAGGTATTTATACAGCGACCAAACATGCAGTAACAGCTCTCACAGAAGCCTTGAGGATTGAATTGATAGCTGCAAAGAGCAAAATCCGAGTATCCGTAAGTACCTGTTTATTTTCTTCATCTTCAATTTCTCTGCTACGAACTAACATCTAACGAACAAAAATGTAGCCATAGAAATAAGTGATTGTCTACACCCATTGGTTTTCCAGTTTTTTGTTTAATTAAATTTTTAAAATATTTGTTTTTAGCTATTTAAATATTGCTAAGTGCTATAACCTTGTAGCGTCATTAAGGCATAAGTAGCTTAAAACTCGAGAAAAGAACTACGAGTTTTTAAGAACTATTTATCATAATATTCTAATGAGTATTGAGTATAATATTCTAATGAGTATTGAGTATAATATACTAATGAGTATAATGAGTCACTGTACATATGTGTGTTAACATTTTTTTAGAGCTTTCCTATCTTTCTTCCAGAGTCTTAGTCCGGGAGCTGTACACACAGACATGTTGACGGGTCTGGTGACAAGCGAAGAGGTCGTTGCCACCAATTCAGAGGATTCGAACCCAGACGAATCTATGTTAGTAGGAGATGATATTGCTGAGGCTATCGTCTATATTCTCAGTACGAGAAGTATAGTCCAGGTATGTAACAATCTAGAAAGAATAGATTATTAAGTAATCGTGTACAGATATAGAAAGAGTTTATAATATGACTGATATTATACAATTAAAATATCCTTTAACACCCCTATTTTAGTAAAGAAAAAGCATTTAGTAAAAGCAACGCTTCGTTTATGCAGAACTATCCTAAGTTTAAATTTTGGTCAAACTAAGTTAAGTATTAAGAAATAAGAAATGATAACAACAAATAAGAGATAATTTGATCCGTATATAATATGGTATAGCAAAAAATATGCTATGCCAATTTTTAATATTTCTATTTTTATTACAAAATTTTAAACTGCTCCTTTGAAAAATCACCCTAAAATACTTAGGATAGTTCTACATGAAGCTAGCGGGCCATGCTTATATATTATGTTCATTCGATGAAAAACTGTTCGCCAATTCTTCGTGCTAAGTATTAAAAGGCGATGGACAAGTTTAGTGTATTCTCAGTTGTTTGAGAAATTATTCGAATATATTATTATAAAGAGATTTAATAATAAAAGAATAACGAAGCATGTAGCCTAGATATAAAGAGAGAATCTGGGAAGGTGCCAGTGTTCCAAGGTTGCCATAGCAAGACTCTTTTAAGTTAAATAGTTAGTTAAAAAGTGAAAAAAAATCAATGTTAATTATAAAAAGAAAGTTTACATTATTGATATTGTGATTTGTATTTTACAGATTCATGAGTTGACAATAATGCCTGTGGGACAATTGCTTTCATGAGAGAAGTTCATCTGTTCAAAAGGTTTCATTTGGAAGAAAATTGCACAAAATGTTGTAATCTATCTGATCAAATTAACCTTACTTTAATTGTATAACTGAACTTGTACTGTAGTGATTAGATTGTAATAATTTGATATTTCGTTGGACATTATTGTACAAAAACTTAGTTTAAGATGATTTTTGTGGTTAAAACCATTGAAAAACGTACTATTCCTTTAATTTTTATTATTTTGTACATAGTTACTGTTTTGATAAACCTGAAATAAAAATATGTCATATGACTTTATTTTGTATAAATATATTATTCAACTCCTTTCCAATAAAGTCAGATTGTCGAAAGATAATCCTTTTTTTATTACTAAAAGATATGTATTTTTACAGAATTATTGAACTATAGAATAAAAAGAAAATAACTTAATTTTACTCCCACCAAATTCCATGAAACTAAATTTAATTTCCTTTGCTCATGAAATTAATGCTTTATAATTATCTTAAGTATTTCTTAAATGTTTTAGAAAGATATTGTATGTCAAGTAGTATGAATGTTTTTCAAAGATCTCTAGGTTGTCTCTATTGTGATTTACATAGGTCCAGCTGGTCCAGGTAATGAATTCTTTCCAATAAAGCCAAGATTGAAATTAAATACACAATACACATTTAAGTTTAATAAGTTTCTTCGATAAAAAACGGGCAAAAATAAGGTTTCGTGTTAACTTCCAATTATTATTGTATTGGTACATAAAAAGGTACGTAATTCAAATTTGACCCGCATGAGTTGTAAGTACCTAATTATTTTAGTTAGATGTTAATTTAACTGTAAACCTAATTACTTTAATTATTTCACTTCCTATGACTCTGCAGTGGCAGTGTTATGAGTATATGTTATAGGCTTAAGTAATATAACATATCTCTTATTAAAAAGCCTAGGCTATTGAATCGGAGTATCATACAGTGAAAATATATTGGTGTATCTTTGTACATCATATCGGTTTAAATATATATTTTATTGCATTACTTCTTTTAAAAAGTCATAGTGTGTCGTAATAAAAAAAAATACACTTCATTCAAAAGTTCTAGAAATACGTATATGAGATAATTCTCTATCTATTAGCGCATTCAAACAAATTTAACCTGTTTCGTCAGCTTCCTAGTCCCTCATAAACAACCCTCCACCTCTTTAATAGTAGAATAGTAGATTACCTACTCAAATAGATACATGTATAATGTATATACATATAAGTTTGTGGTTGTAAATGCCAAAATTCCTAGGAATTGTAACTTTACATACAAGTGTTTTTTTTTTTTTTTTTTAATTTAACTCACTTTATGTTAAAACATGTGTATCAAACATTCTATTAGGTTTATTGGAAGGTATTGCTTCATGGTAATATATACACATTTTATACAAAAAAAGTATTTTCACAATAAAGTGTTAACATTATTATATCAAAGAGATTATTTAACACAACAAAACTACAAGTGGTGACTGACAATCGGTTGCTGAAATGGCCAATTCGCTAACATAAGCCATTATAAACTAGATTTGAATTGAATGAGGGATATATTATTATAAGTATGGTAAGAGAGCTATAACTTTAAAAATATAACGTACCTAAATTTAGATTATGTAAAATTGTAAATTCTATAGCTATTAAGCTTTATTGATTAGGTTTAAATTATTTATAAATTGTTACTATGAAAAGGAACCCGCCAACAAATATGTTTTTATTGAATTGGCGCGACTGTATAATTGTATTTTAATGTTCTATATTTGTATAAAAAATCTTCATAAGTTGATAAATTATCAACAATTAAAATAATTAATAATCTTATCTGATCTATTTTCAGTTTCTTCAATTAAACTGATAACAAATTCTGATTGGTTCTCTAACTAGTCGGCATTACACATCTTTTTTTTCTGATACAAAGTCTAATAAGATATAAATAAAACTCGATTGATTATTGAATAATATAGAACCTATATTCTTCAATCAATTACAGTGTCACAAATACCCAAGGTTTTTTGATAAGATACTCTTTTCCTCGTGAACCTGTGACATAATACAATTTACCTTTTTAATGTAATCAACACAAGTTTCTTTGTTTATTTTTCAACCATGTGAGAACAAAAAACAACACGGTTAACCATCCAGCAAAACAATACAAATACCTAATGTTAAAATAGCAGCGTTAGCGTAGAGGACAAAAACAGTGATTCCGGACAAAACTATGCATGGGTCATTAATTTGTCAGTCATGGACAAAACAAGATATATTTATTATGATACCAACTCAATTTAACAACAAGAAAACCAACGTTATTATTAATAATAATATAATACGTAATACTAATACAGTGAAACCTCTATCTATCGTTTTTGAAGGGACCTATTGAAATAAACTATGGATGCGGGAAAACAATGAATGCGGGAGTATAGAAGAAATCACATTTATATGTATTTTAATGTTTAATATGTACATAGAGTAGGTTTATAGGTTTTATAAAAATGATACATGTTTCAAAAGTTATAAATCAATTTGTTGAAATAAAAAATATAGTAACAAGATAAAAAAGAAAGCTCCATGGAGACCAAAATTATACTTAATACTGTATGTATCTTTCATCGTCATATTTGCTTTTTTATTGTACCTGCTGACGTACCAGCATAAAAGACAGCCGACAGAATTAACAAATCGTTCTTTCTTTCTCGCTCGCTCTCCAATGTTTTTATACATATTTACGATTTTTTTTGTGTAATTTAAACGGTCAATGCGATAAAATCATATAGAGAAACGATGGATGCGATATATTTTTACGTATTTTGTATGAAACTGATTTGGTACCTACTGTAAAAAATAACGATAAATACGGGAAAACAATTATTCGAGGAACGATAGATAGAGGTTTCACTGTATAGTAACTCGGTTCTCTTTTGCATTCAGACGAAGAATAAGGTCAAATGAAAACAAAAGTTTATATTTAATTCAATGCAGGCACAATTTTTTTTCAGTCTATGTCAACAAAGAACAGGTTCATTTTAGAAGTGCACATTATCTTACCGTTGTTCTCTTTCACAGTGCACCGTTTACGTGACAAAATATCAGAGAGCTAGGAAGTTCCTGAAAAATCCAGATATTCCAGAAAAATTCGTTCCTTTCAATGCAAGATAAGTGCCGAAGGCTAAAGAGCTTATGTATCCCAGTTTTTAGAGATACCTTTTCTTTTTGTCAATCATTATTTAATCAAAAACTATTCATATACCTACAAAATAAATGTAGTTTTGAATGAGCTATGTAACTAGAAGAAATTGTTCTACCATTAGATGATTTTGTGTAAATTTGCTTGTTATCAATGTACAGTAAATACAGTAAAGCATTAATAAATAAATAATAAAAAAAACAATGTTAAATATCCACGCGCAATATTCAAAATAAAATACACAGTGAGCGATTTGTAATTTTAGATTGTAATAACACAAACAGTGTTCGTTGTGTTATTCTGAGCTCTTTATCTTTATGGCAAATCAGCTGATATTGAGTGATTATGTAATCTGGATTTTCCCTTGGAGCAAAATTATGTTGACAGGAATACAAACACAGAACAGACTAAGAGTTAACCCTTGTAAAGGTACACATCAACTACCTAGAGTATAGAGCTGCACCCAAACCTTTAATATTAATATAGTGTTGTGTTTATTAATAATGTGAACGTATGAAAAATCAACATCGTGTCACGCGAAGTGAAACAGTGAATTATGGGGAAAAAATATTACTATTCGGTTGAATTGGGGTTTTCTATGGAGCCCGAAAACGGAATTCGGCATATTATTCAATTTCAATCATAACTAAATGTAGCCATTTATCAAATTTCTACCGATTTTCGACATCCCAATGTAAATTTCAATTTGTAACGAATGTTGGATTTATTTTAAGAACTCATCATCATCATTATTGCCCTCAACGCTCCTCTCGAGAGCACAGGGCAGAAACCAGTCTCCTCCATTCAGAGCGACTCTCCGCCTATTGCGATACCCCTTCCCATGACATTCCCTGCGCTCGAATGGAGATTACAGATCTCTGCTGGGTGCGTCGGCGCACAACATCATTCGTTACATATTCATACCATCTTAAATCCAAAATCCTCTAAAGACACTTGTTTTCTTTTAGAGCCTTGGTTAGGTGCCAAGACTCATAGCCATCTACCGAGATCGAATTTCACCAATTCAGTAACATGCGCAATTTTGTATACAAATAAAGTATTTCCATGACCGTCAAAAAACAGTGAATTTATTTTCCAATAAGTTTATTCAAAGTTTACTGAGGCCATGATTATATGAAAGTAAAATGATTTCGATTTGACCGAAATGGAAATTTCGGTAATTCATTACAAATAATATTGCTCGGTATATTTGCTAACATCCTTATAGTAATTACACTAACAACGGCACACCTATGTACAATGATAATGTACAAGGATAATGCACTTATTTTAATATGGGGTGCGTGCGAAAGAATTTTGTCTGTCATTGTTTTCCCTTCATATAACTCGTATTAGCCAAACAGAAAATCAATATTACTGCACAATACTTGTTTGTTTGTATTGTGAATAAAAATTGAATTGAGGTATAAAGTTATTTTATAAATGTTTTGATTGAATGAATTTCAAGAACGTTAATGACCAATATGAACAAGATAAAAATAATTAAATGAATCTCATTTTATAAAAATATAATCTATACTAATAAAATGTGACACCCTGCATACATATTGAGTACCTACCCACAAGATGTTCCAAATAGTCCACTCTATAATATAGGATATATTATATCCTATCAGTTTGTTTAACGTTCTGACAAATACTCTTTATTAGTTTCTTTAGTAATTGTCACATCAATTTGTAGGTACTCTTAATACCAAAAAGATTATTCTTTGGACTTCGAAGTTACACAACTTTTATAAAGTAACAAATTATGTATAATAATTAACTTAATTGCTTAGAAACGTGAAGTCAATGTCTTAGGTAGGTAAGTCAAAAGTGTTAGGATTATTTTGTTTGGTTTTAGTATTCAAGACGTTCGACCATCCGTAGCACCTAAGCATCACACACGGCTGCTTAGGAATATGCAAATCGGATATTATTAATCAACAATTTAGGTACGTGGGCATTTGGTGCAACAATTGTATTGTAATAAAGCTGTCAAGATCTTTGCTCGTAAATCAACACCTCTGGATGTTATTAGTAAACATACAATTATTATTTTTATAACTAGTTTGAAGCCGCCGACACTGTCCGACAATCGCCGACACGCCGACAATCCGCTGTCAGTCCAGTTGAAGAATAATTTCCTATACTCTTTGTACCAAAATAGTAATGAAAATGCAATAAATTTATTATTGTTTTGGATATCAGTGACACAACTTGAGTTCAATGTAATACAATATAAACATGTGCTTATTTTTATACTGCAAATATTTCGTTGTAAATTATTTTAGACAGACACGCTAATGAGCAGAGTTTTAAATGGTAATAATTATCTGAAATAAATAATATATAAAGATAATATCAAGTACATCTCTAGCAGGTATTAGATGCACGAGTAATTTTTGATATTATAAGTCATCGGGTTATTCATAACACAGAATATAATATGATGAGACTACAATATAAACGTCACATCAAAACTTATGTAGCTAGATGCATTGGCAAGGTAAAAGATCTTGTGTCTTATCAATTGGAGATCCTATCTTAATAACCTATTATTTAAGAGGCTAGGTTCTACAACGGGCTGTTGAAAGCTAATGTTTGATCAATGTAAGGTTAGGTTTTAACAAGAAACAGTTTTTATGTGGATAAAAAAGGTTCGCAGTTTTCCTTTTGATAGGAACAATAAAGTGTTACATTTTATTAACTAAACAATGAGAACAGTACTAAGCAATAATGTTTTGTCAGTTAAATATCATCATAATAAACATCTAATGGTTTAGTTTTTAATGAGTAGGTAGGTGATTATTATTGTTTCAACTACATTTTTCACTAAGTCCTCTATTTCATATCATATTAAATTAGTGTAATATGAGTTAACAAGCAATAAATTTAAGCATTAATTGCACGATAATATTTGTTTTGTAAAATGAAATAAAACTGAAATTATCTTGAGTTATAAGCGAGTTTATCGCACCAGCGCGATATCTTCCAGCTAACCTGAATACTTGTGCGTAAAATTCTTTACGATGTAGTTTTACATTCCGATATTCAGACTTAATAGTTTGCATGCATATCCTTAATAAATAAATAATATTGTGAAATAATTAAATAAGAAATTTATAACTGGCTAGAATTTCCATAAAGATTAGGTTTAAGTGTTAATTTGCATTATGGCGTATCACTTTTTATGGCATATAATTATAAAGTCTATTTATAATATACCTATTATGAATTTTAAGATAAAGAGGTTTCATACTTTTGCATCATATCTACTTATTAATTTACCATATATTACTAAAATTGCTTCATTTTTAAGATGACCAACATTTTTAACTTTACCAACTTTTAACCATTTTTCAATTATAAATTTTGTCATAATTATATATTCAACATAATAGAAAAACTCATCAATAAATTGTCGATATTATATGTCTCTACGTGATTTTTGGCGAATATTCAAAATTTTACAGAAAAATATGAGAGACCTATGCACTACCGGAAACTTCATAGATTTTAAAACTAGTAAAGAATAATAGTAAAAAATAAACCTGGTTATTATTCTGTTACAGTATGCATGTCGACAGTATATTATAATACATAACAATTATCATAAATATTAGGAAGGACCTTGGTTAAACTCTAGTTTAACTTTGGTCAATACAACTAGTAGTAGTACGAGTAGTAGTATTAATAATAATTATTATTCTATCTACGGGTCACAAGAGCAGAACAAAGGTGCCAGGTTCAAATCCAGCAGAGAGGGAAAACTATTTTATTATTTATTACGGGTATATTGTTCTATCGGAATCGGATGTTTGGTTGAGTAACTTCATCAGTTATTTGGTGCAACTATACACAATCATGTAAATGATACAGAGACAAGTTAAACTTTTATTATTTCATTTTTAGTTATTACGAACAAAAAATGTTAAATTATTCTACTGGCTATCTATCTCCTTTTGTAGGATATATGACTAGTCGGAAAAGTCGACTATACGACTATTAACGGCAACAAGTTGGAAAAATAAAGCAACTATAATAGTTGTCACTTCATGAACTATACAAACACAGGAAATATTAAAAAAATGCTTACTTCTGAAAGGTTTTCTCTATTCTTGTAATCAAACTAGTCTTATAAGAACAATGCAGCAAGTGAGACACGAAAAAATAGACATAATATTACACTAAAAATAGACATAACTGCACAATAAAGTGTGACAAATTTTATTTTATTTTTTGAACATTGATTATAAGGAATTTGACAAAGAAATCAACTATTTTAAACACAATCATACAAAGATTTCTGAACGTACCAGAACTTGACCGAAATCAATTTTCGACTTATCTTCCATATGATTACCGACTACTCGACTAGTTGGCCAAATCGGTAGTCAGTCCAAATCTGGAAATTGTTTTTGTACTGGTACATACTATATGATAATTAATTTTAATTGTTAATTTCAAGCAGCAGAACTTTAGCTACTATTCTATAGTAATCGTTTATGTACCTAACACATTTAAAACAAACTTTTGATTCATAATAGTTAATGATACTTTTTGGAAACTTAAATTTATGTTTTGATGAGTTTCGTTTTATGGTTGCTATACAAAGATGTAATTTTAGACTTATGTCCGTTTGCATTCACGGTAGTCATAGTATTTTGATTATGAAACAAAAATAAAACACGTATTTTATATTGTTATTCGAAGCTTTTGTTACGATAAAATGGTAACAATATAAACATTTACAATTGTTAGACGTAAGACAAAGGACATTATTACAATTATTGTTGATATTAATTTATATGTTAATAAAAATATTATTGTTTATAGTTTAACACAATGCGGGAGAAACGGTAGCTACGAGTATATTATATTATAAAGTAATAATAACTATGTAAGTATATAATATGTAGTAGAATGAATATTGTTTGATGCACTGCTTTGGAGTCCCCGAAACAGTATACCTACATAACTTTTTTACGTTTATTTAACTATCATGCATTATCCATGTTAAATTTTACAGTGTGGTACCATTTGTAAATAGGCTCTAATATAAATGAATAATTCTTCTTCTTCGTGATGTAGATCATCGATCTGTTAGTTCGGAAGTTGATGCCTCTTGTGATGCTGAAGACCAGCTGTCTTTCCATCTCTTTGGTGGTCTTCCTCGGGGACGAGAACCGACAGGTGTTTCCTTAGCAGCTATGTGTACGATTCTGATAGATCGGATGGCTGAAAACAGAAATTAATAATTATTGAACATAAATTTGAAATTACTTTTTCTCCTATCAGTGCCGTATCAGGTCCCCCCGACGACTGTTCGCGCTGCGATCACTCTGGAGAATGGTTCATCGTCCCGCGCTGTGCGGACCAGCTCACCCATCTGTTTTGTTCCGGTCCATTGCCGTATATTACGCAGCCACGACATCTGCCTACTTCTTACTCCACGACGTCTCTCAAACTTGCCCTCTATTGTCAACTGCAGATGTGGCCCAAATATGAGATTTCACAAACCTGAGTATTTGTCAGACCTCTATATTTGTATGCGCTTGAAATTTTATTGAAATTACTATTCCGTATAAATTATCTCTATCATCTTACTGCCTACATACAATTCTGTCATTGCGAGATTGGAGTACAGTTGCATACATGCAATATTGCACAAAATACTACATCTCATATAAATTGTACAGATACTTAATCTATCTAGACATTTATTGTTGAGGCCAATACACACAATGAGATTTGTATCTTGTTCTTACTCCGTACAACTTTGCCAATACTGACATTTGAATAGGTCCTTTCAAGAAAAGCGATTTCAACCACCTGATGAGTAGTATGTAGGTATATGAACTTGTAGTGAATTTCTCTATAAACTTCTTTAAACCAATTTCTGATAATATGTTGAATTCCTATCGCAAACGAGTGGATGGTCTTGGGAATAATAGAAAAAATAGAATATTATGAATTATTCGATTTCAGTAATAATAAATGCATTCGAATTTTGTGTAAAACATGCAAATAGGTCAATTAACAATGTAAAAAAAATGTTTTTTATTATAATGCATGTATTTTTTATATTTATAGAGCGGAATTCACTCGATTGCCAATGAATTGCCATGAAATAAAACAAGAGAAAGATATTATAGGTAGAGCGTCAGATTTTCAATCGAGATAACCTACTCCTACATTACGACACAAGCAAATGAACTATGAACATGTCTGGGGTGAATTGTGGTTTATCACAACAAAAAAATTAGTCTTTTAAAAAAATTATCGTATAAATTTTCTATGGCAATGCATGTTTCCATAGAAATCTGGGTCATCGATTAGTCGGAGACTTTAACAACATGAATTTGATTTACAAATACAAATTGTGTAAATGTGTATTGCGCCTTATTGTTAGACAAACATAAGTTTGACAAGAATTATTTATGTCAGAATGACAATATTGTCAAGAACGTGGTAAATGCGAGATATTAATACAGTACATTAGTAGTATTTAGGTATATTTCGTAATTATACTTTTAATTATTGTGAATGTAAATAGTACCTATTACTATTATTCATGTTATATATCTGATAAATATTTGTGTCCGTTCGTATGTTTTTATGTAGGTACTGTATAGACTTTGTGATTGGACAAGACATATAAAAATAATAATAGATTCTATTCGTGGTCTAATCTCTTAGGGTGCAAACATAAAGAAAGCAGGTTGCGAGCGCCGATCAGTGCCGGTAAGCGCTGGCAAAGTTAATCGCAATCGGCGTTCCTGCTTTTACTATGTTCGTGTTCATTAAAATGCATGTAACCATTCTCGGCGCCGGTAGACGCAGGCATCGGAAAGCAGGTAACCTGCTTTCTTTGTGTTTGCACCCTTAGGCAAGTTTTACGCTAAAAAAATATAAATACCTTATATATCACTTAACACAACATAACGTGTAAAGACAATTCACACAGATAGAGCTAGTCCCAAACTCAGATATGAATCTTGTATTATGGACACTAACGTGACGATGCACACATATACCCAAGTAGGTATATGTGTGCATATATAATTATATACAATGCACTACACACATACACAACAACCAGACCCAGAACATATGAATAAGGTTATTCTTCACTTTGCTCAGGCCATGAATCGAACTCGGGACCTCGTAACACAAAGGCAAGAGCGTTACCTCCGCTCCACACCGACCGCTTTCGGAATATTGCCACGAATATTGAAAAAATTAACGTAAATTGTATGGAAATCGGAGACACTATTTTGAGTGTTTTGTTTTCACTAGGATTGCTTTGGCCAAAAGCTGTTGTGCTCCCAGTAAATGTTTTGTCAGTTTTGTACTAGTATTTATTTGTCAATGTGATATTTATTATCTGAACAAAGCCGGTTAAAGATGTACTAGTAACAATAATAAATACATTTATACAACACGTCCAACTTCGTATTGTATTATTATGAATTTGATTTATATATGTACTTGCAGATTTTGTAAAATGTGGAATAGGAAACTATTTTTATAATATATTTCTTGATTATTTTAACTATTGCGAATCTCTTGGCGCATGTTATTAAATTAATGCAAGAGAATCTTCGATATCTTTTACCGTACTGGATTAAAATAGTGACATAAATACACTTGAACAGTTTGTTTTGCCTCCCTTACTTAGGTATATATATATAGGTATAACATGATCTCAAGTGCGCTATAGTTGCAAAACATTTTTTTGATATAAACTTAACATAAGCATTTCATCTTCTGAAGATATTGTTAATCTCAATGTCTCAAGTGATGTGAAAAAATCTTTACTATTTACGCATCATATCCATACTATATTATAATTTATTATATTATACATACATACATATATACATCTTCTTCCCGTTGTTCTAGTTGGGTTGGGGGGTCCATTGCGCCTAGGTACCTCCTCCAGAGATCCTTGTCCACCGCTGCTTCCAGGACACTCCAGACCAAGGTTTTCAACACACAAGTTTGACACCTTTGGGAGAGGGCAGAAGACCGGTGGGCCGCCCTAGAAGAATCTTTTATATATAATTTTGAGATTCAGTCTCATGATGTCATCATTGAGAACTGAATCGCGTAAAAGTGATATATTTCTGTGTATATGTGTGTTTGTGTTAATGTTGATGAGAGGAAAATTGATCCAATTGATTTGTATATTGTTTTGACGTTGTGAATAATTGTATTGGTTTAATTTTGTATTGTGCTGGTAGATTTTGTTGAACGTTTGATGAATGTACATGAGAAATGAAAATTTGCTATTTGTAACTAATTCTTATGTGTATTAATATTTCTAGCTGATTCTTATATGTGTGTTAATGTTATAGTTGAAATCCGACCCTCCGCACAAGAATTTAGTTGCTTATGGAGGGAGCATTTTTACTGTGTGTAATATTATTTTGTTATTGTAATATCAATGTATACTTTTTATTTATGAATGAAATAGAATAAATAAAAAAAATAGGCTCTCTAATTAACTTTCTCCTCTGTCGTTAAAAAATCGTTTCTTTGACGGCCCATGGTATCCGCATCATTATTATCCAGCACCACATTGTAAAGGTTTATTTCTTCTGCCTATCTCACGCAAATGGTGACCAAGACTCGACACCGTAATGAAAAACGGAAAATACCAAAGTTTGCATTAGTTTATTTCAGTTTCAAATGTCTTTTTTGCATGTAGGTACCTACTAGATATTTCAAATTTAAATGTTTGATATCCCTGAAGTACGCTTAGAGCTTTGCAACACTGTGCTGGCGTACATAATTTGTAATTACTAATTGCTTTACTAAAGTCTACGTTTCTTTGAGACTAACAACTTACTATGTATGTACCTCTTTTCATCAGAATAAAACATTATTGTATTATTTAATTCCAAGTATATAATTAAAACATACTGTATACGGCTTTGGAAGGACTTAACTGATTTACCATTTTTTAAATATTATAATTTATTTTATATATACCTAGTCAATTTTTTTATAAATAAAACCAAATAACTTCAAAGTAAATAATGTGCTTGTTTCGTGAAGGTGGATTAGATCGACAGCAGAATATGTATTCACGATATTCTGATTGAAAGTCCGAGACTCTGCCACCAGGCAACTCCCAATTTTTCTTACTTCGAAAACATTTTGATGTTACAAATAAAATAAATAATGAGCATATTAATATTCTAAAATGAACAATGGTTATTTTGAAAATGTTTCTTACGGGATTGTAATATAAATATAATTTTACGTATTTTACTGGGTACCTTTGTTTTACAAATTAAAATAAGTAAAATTAAAGATGTTTTCCAACGAATTTCAATTGTATAATTATAATTTTGAATTTATAAGAGAATCGTATCATATTTGGATAAGCGCTAATAATTCAGTTATTTAATGTGTGCAACAATCAAGCTCCGTAAAACTTCATATTTTGGTCATATAATGGGAGGAGAAAAATATGCCATCCTAAAACTGGTCATAGAAGGGAAGACTGAGGGCCGTAGAGGGGTTGGAAGAAGGCGGATTTCCTGGCTCGAGAACATTCAGGAGTGGACCGGGATGAGAGGTGTGGAGGAGCTGTTTCGTGCTGTCCAGAACAGGAAGGATTTTTCCCAGATGGTCGTCAATGTCAAGGGGACCCGACAAGACACGTAGAGAAGAAGAAGAATGTGAATTTGTCTTTCGTTTGATATTTAGGTGCTATTTGAGATTTTTGTTTGATAGACAAACTTGGATACAACTATACAAGTAACTTGTTTGATTTTGTATTCAAAGGAAATAAATATATTATACTTTACAAATTCTTCAACCGGTCGATCATAAATATTTAATATGTTGTGATTATGCAATAAAACCTTTTTATGAGCATTGTAAAACTTACATTGAATTATGGATGGTCATATTCTAATATAACTCATATTTTATTAATACATATTAAATAGTATTTTTTATTCCCACATATAGAATAATATTACCTATATCTAATTAGTTCACTCATAAAACTCACTGGACCAGCCAGCGAGAAATTTTGTGTTTGTTACCTGTAATAAAAATAAGTTCATAGTTACTATAAACCAATGATTATATTGATCTAACCAAGTTCAATTTATCAATTAACTACAAGATAATAGAAAAAAAACTTCGTTAAATAATAGTTAATAAGTATAATTATATTCATAAGTTTTATGGATTTTAATATTTTATGTTACGGTTATTGAAAGCAAATCGTCAGCATTCGTTTTTGGACACCAAGAGAAGACATGGTTTAGATTTTTAATATTTAAGTCCACATTGATAATATTATGGAGATGAGATTTAACTGTTTTTATTGCGGTCGATTAATACAGTAATAATTTTACTAAGGATGTAATGATCCTGAAAAACTCTAGCTAGAAATTGCTTTACTTGACATCTTTTTATCTTCAAATCGTCGAACTTAAGTCTAGAAAGGCAGAGAGAAAGAGAGGTAACGAGTGTTTATAACTTATGTATTTCATTGATTTGAAAATCTTAAAAATCTTTAGTGAGTTGTTTACACAAAACCGAAGAGTGATCATGTAATTACGCTTTCAACTCTTAATTTGAATAAGTAGATAGGTAATTATATTAATATTATTAGATGTTCTGGAAAGAACATGTAGGTACCAACTAAGTATTTATCTCATTTATATATACACAATCTAAATCATCCATTAATCCCAAGTATCTGGTTTTCGACATAATAAAATCTACCCACGATATTCTTTATACCTACCAGATAAGTGTAGTGCATATTGTGAAAATCTAGTCACCGACAAATTATGATAATCTCTTTTGTACTGTACCAACATATTGTTGCAAAATCAAAATCCTTTAGTTCTCTCAAACTCAAGGACTTTTAACAGGATTGTATTAATAAATTAAGGCTACATCACCCACAAATAAATTATAAACTGAAGGAAATAGCGAAACATAGGTAAAGGAGAGAAATGGCTTTGTCATACTAATCAGATTCTACAGGACGGACACATGTCTATCGAACACATTGAATAGAATAGCAATCATCAGGAGTTGTGTGATAGTAACAGAAACGCAAAATATAATATGTAAAGATATAGGTAAATAACGTTCGATCTTATTGGCGTGATATGATGAATTTCAAAATCTTTCAATGAATGAATGTAATTTGTAACCAACAGAATTATGATAAAATTAAAGGACTGACAAAAGAATGACGATAATAGTTTATATGGCTGAAGAATCACGTAATTTGACCACGCGGGTCATATTTTTAAGGAAAGTCGCGTTATGAGTTAGAAAAATCGGCGCTCGTATGTAAGGATGATCGAATTGGCGTTTGGTCCTCGCTAATTACCCTTTAACGAATCCTGGTTATGTAGATAGGATGAGAGATTTATCAGTAATTGTATGATAAATACATCGCTCAAATATGTAACTATGAAATGTGAATGCTAATTTTTATGTGTGGAGTGAGGTCATACTACTAATATAAAGGAAAAGCTTCTAAAGAATTAGTGTACACTACTACTTCATGTTTCTGAATTCAAATTTAAATTATAGAAAGAAAACGTTTACATCATTTCCTTTTCATTGTGAAAGTTACAATAAAAAAGATAATAGATATACTATATATCCAACAATAAATTCTTATACAAAGTGTTACAGTAAATTGAATAAATTGAGACAATTTTTTATTAATTCAATATGAACTCGCTTCCGTCCCTGTTTTAATAATGAGTGATGATGATAGTTGGACGATGATTGCTAGTAGACTGGTAGACTGATTAAGGAAGTCATTTGTCAGTGTCGTTAGGTGCATTAACCCATTACCTCCCACTGTACTCACATGGGTACACTTGTTAAAGGCGAGATTTCATGTTTTTTATAATGATTTTCCTGTAAGTAGTGACTTATTTCAACAATAGATAGCACTAGTAGTCTACGAAAAAAATCAATATGGCGGCAACGCAATCATAACCGTTATTAATGACAGTTTGATTTTTGGCTTGCGAGCACGTGTATACAGGTAGGATGAATATATATTTATTTATAATAACCAAAAAAATATTTTTACTATTTCTTTATTGTAATATACAATTAGACTATAGTAAAACAAGTGATGTTATTATTTTTACAATTTGTTAAGATTACAATGCAGTAGGCTGCATTTTATTGCACTGTACTCAAGTGAGTACAATGGGCAGATCTGTACTAAAATTATTTATATTTTGTAGCATCCCCAAAGTTTCTATAATGGCATCCTGTCGCATCTTTACAAGTCAAAATAACTGTTTAGGACTAGAAGAAGTTCTCGAATCGATAATGGCTGATTATTAAGATAATGAGGAGTACGATGTTCTCTTGGTTCCACCAGATTCTGCTGTCGTGAGTGATGAAGAAGAAGGAAATAATGAGGATGATGTTACCTCTTAAGAAAGGGTGTGAAGAAACGCGGGCGCCCGAGAACCACGTGGCTTGATCACGTGGATCAAATTCTCAAGGACGGCCGCGTGTTGAGTAAGAGGAACCGACGTGCGTGTATGAGAAACTGTATGAATGTGGAGGAAGCGAAGGAAGTGTGTAAAGATAGATCTGTTTGGCGTTCCGTTCTATCTGCCTACCCCACTTGGGACACGGCGTGAGGGTATAGTATAGTATAGTATGTTACCTCTTCAGCTCTTCCAAGAGATGTACCATGTACTATCGAGGTAATACCTCGTTATCTCAATCTTGAGTATTCAGGCCGAAATAGCGAGGATGATATACCACTTTCTAATTATGTAAGACCTGCGAAACGAGCTAGAAAATATGATTGTGAGGAACCTGTATGGAGGAAAACTTAGCCTTCATACAGTAAAAAGTACAAGCCATGACATTACCAATGTTATTTAGAATAGACAAAAAAGTATTGTGAAATCAATGAAAGATCACAACCGGCCTATCGGCCGACGGCTATCGCAGTCGACTTGCAACATCGAGGTCCTGGGTTCGATTCCCAGCTAGGTCGCTGAGTTTAGTAAGGAATTTTCGAAACCAAAAAAACTGTCTCAGCAAAATTGAGACAGCACTAGTTGTCAGGAAGAAATTACGTAAGTAATAAGTTCATCAGCTATGTAAAGAAAAGATTTTTTTTAAAATAAAATGACCACAACGAAAGTGTATTGAAAACAGTGTTTTGTTCGCAAATCAAAATAACAGATTTTGAAATGAATCAAGCAGATTTGAAGAATTTTTTGGGAATATTAATCTTAACAGGTTATCATAAATTGCCTACTGAGCGTCCTTATTGGAGTTAGGATGAAGATTTTGGCATTCCATTGGTAATGAAGTGTATGCCACACAACAGATTTCAAGAAATTAAAAGAAACCTACATTTTATTGACAATACTCAAGCTACAAGTTTGAATGATAAAATGTTCAAAGTCAGACCAAGGAACAAAACGAGATAATAGAACAAAGAAATGTCCACTCACAGATGTGAAGAAAATGAAAAAAAAGAGCTGAGTACGATTGCCGATTTGACACAAAAAATGAAATTATAATTGTACGTTGGAAGAATAACAATGTTGTTACTTCTGGATCCAATTTTGATCATGTAGAGCCTGTGGATAAAGTGAAAAGGTGGTGTAATGCTCAAAAGCAAAAGGTTGATTTCAATATCCCGAGACATTTAATAAATTAAAACAAAGTAATGGGTGGTGTCGACCAGATGGATCAATCTGTACTGGGTGTCTATAAGAGGAAAAAAATGGTGGTGGGTTATCTTTACTTACTTATTGGATATGGCCATTTCTAATACATGGCGGCTGCATGTTTTGATTAGTAGGACTGGATGAAGTGACATATATGGATCAGTTAGCATTCAGACGAATAATTTCTCGAGCGTATCTACAACCGAAAAGTACAAAAAGTCGTCCAACATCATCAACAGTTCAGGGAGTGGATAAAAAAACGATGGTCATAATCCAGAGCGAATTGAAAATCAATCGTGTTGTGTTATTTGGCATAATCGGATCCGCTGCCGATGTGAAAAATGCAAAAAAAAACACTTTGTGTTGAACAATCTTGTATAGGGCAATTACACTCCTAATCTGCCCATTGTACCCGGCTGAGTACACCCCTCTATTTTTTTGGCTATGTGATTTTCTCCTTATTTTTTGTTATAGATGTTCTAACTTACCCAATATGTCATATTAAACAACGATTAAAAGTAATTTTTACGTGTAGTTTTCTTTTGGGCGTTAATGGGTTAAATAGACTTTCAAGTGCTGGCTGTTCTGTTATAAAACCTATCTATCTATCAGTCGCGTGCCTGCCATACATGCAAAAAAGCACAGCATGCCCATAGATCTATGAAGAAAATATTGAAATCATCAAAAACTAGTTTGAATTTGCCGCCAAACATTTCGTTGCAAAGAGAACGATTTACAAAAATATACGCAGCAAATATACAATTTTTGTAAGTTTTAGAGTTTTTATCAAAAGCGCGTACTATTTGTATTGAAGTGCGTGTAAAATCGATACGTTATATTGACTTTTTTTAATAAAATCCAATAATTTACCGTGATAGCTAAATTAATGGAATAGTAAGTTATTGCTTTATACGTAGCCTCTGTCTCACTAACACACACTTAAATTTTAGTGTGAATACGTAGTAGGCAATGACGCGCCATACATGTGTATTATTGGGTATGTTTGGTTGTATGTGTGCAATCTTAAGGACAAAATAAGCAAGCTTGCACGAAGAACGTTTGGGTGCATAATGTACCTATATGAGTATGTTTTTATTTGTATTGGTTGTGTGATGATTGTGTTAGTCGTGCGTAACGTACTAGGCAGTTAAAAATAATTTGAAGGTAGATACTATGTGCAACCGCTAATAGTTTTTAGATTTGAAACGTTCTTCATAAAGGATTGATTAATATTATGATGGATGCGCGAGACAAAATAAATTGTATAGAAATTACGACATTTAACTTTAAAGTTACTTACATACTAAAAAATAGTATTTATTTGTATCGCAGACTTCTTGTATTTTATTTATTTATATTAAGGACCCATGAAGTCTTTGGCAAACAATAGATCTCCCACTAAAGTTTTTAAGTGTCTTTTAATAGACATCGAATATAAACCATTTAATATCTTAAATTCAGCAAAGGGGTATGTCAACCATTCTGGATATCTTTTTTTTTTTATTATTATAACGAATGTAAGACCAACATGAAAAGCCTAGTCCCGTCTCCGATATATATACCTATATTATATTATTCTCAAGGACGTCCACTCGTTTGCGAGTAAAATAGTATATTTGTACAAAGCATGCCCGATGTGAAAAGCCTAGTCCCGCCACTGCTATCTATCTGCAATGCTTTGCGTAGACGAGGGAATTGAAAGTTAAGTTACTAGAGTTGATGAAATTGAATAATATTAATCCCAGAGGATTTCAATATTTTTAAAGATGGAATTTGTAGATATCCTCACACTAAGTAATATAATTATTATATCGTGAAAGTGGATAGGTTGGCAGCAAGAGGAATCGAATCCGGGAGGTCTCGATCGAAAAATAGAAAATCAACCGTAGGCTACCGATCGTCTTTTCAATTATTTGATTCAATTTTATCATGCACAATGCCTACTATGCCCTGAAGACTAGATTTTTTTTTATAGAACAGACATATTTTTAGATCATAGCTATATTTTTTAAACAATACTCTATTTTTAGATGCTGTATCATTGAAAGAAGAGAGTTAAATGGGAAAAATAACATTTTCATTTCACATAATAATTTGCAAAGCTTTCGAAGAAATAATAATAATTCGCGTCCCTTTTTACACCAATAACATTACTTGTTGCATTTTGCTCCATTGACTTTTAATACGCATTGAATATAAGTAATAATAGTATGTATGTAAGTACCTTATGATAATAATAATAGAGCATCTTGGTATATTATATAGGTAAGTAATGGTTGTATTTCGTAATCTTGTAAATGTTTGACATCATCAGATCTATGCATTGAATACCATTGCATAATATAATAATATACCATTCATCTACCTACATGCAAATAAACATCTATTCATGATAACCTACAAATGATTTCATTCATTCTTCTGCTTTGTCATTAAACTCAACGTTTTTAAATGTGTGTGTTTTCTGTATAATATACCTAAACCTTAATGTCATAAAGGTACATATATTGGCAACGGGATCCAAATCTAATTGCAAATCTATTACTCCACCATCAGGTCAGTAACTGCCTTGACTATTTGGAGTGTGTAAATTAGATGAAATAAATATAAATAGCATCACACTAAATCAACGTCACAACAATATTATTTTCTAAGTACCTACTTATCTACATTTATTTTTAAAATCCTAAATCACTCGCAAACGAGTGGATGGCCTTGAGAATAGAATAGAATATTTTTAAAATGCTTCAATGCTCTATTTAGAAATTGGATTTTATTTTGTTTACTTTACAAAGAGAAAGTGTTATTTTTTTTAAATATTCTATTGATTAAATGAATCTAAAATATTGATAATAAAAACTTTGTCAAAAATCAAAACTTAAATCCATTAATTACAAGGGTTCCATCAAAGGTAACAGATATTGTCAATCTACAAAGAATACAAGTTGATATCTTAGTTCACAATCCACGAGCTAAAATACGTTTACACTGTCCTCGATAAAATATTCGAATAATCGCTAAGTAGGTATGTTAAAATATGGATAATTATTGCAGGACATAAGATATTATGAAGTATTTACATATCCTGATATCAGATTTCTTATTGATTTTAAGTTCTGATTTTTCAACTTCTGTCAAAAAAGACTCAGAATATCTGGCTTAGATCACTGGTAAATGTAAACAAATTTATTTGCTGGTTTCTTCAAAATAATATATAATTAAGATAAATGAGACACGAATCAGCTAAGAATATCAAAATAAGTATCAGTTGAATTCAGATCTTGATGATAAAATAATCTGCGACCATTTCCCTTCATATAATACCTTTATATGCTAAGCTGTTATTGAAGAATGTTCTTGATGACTGATAATTTTCAAAATGATAGTGTTCAAGGCTTGTAACTGCATTTTGATATACTTTAACGTAAACTACTTACAGCCACTTACGGGAGAGCAACATCTAATCAAATAAACGCCATGGCAAATTCTATACACTCGACGTGTAGATATAATACTTTGCCTTGCAGACGTATAGTTAGGTACTACATAGTTACAATTTTATTGCAGGAAATTCCATATGAATTATAGAAATTATCTTTAATGCAGGGCATGTAATGAATGTGAAGAAAATGCATAGGTAGGTGCTTGGACATAAAAATCTTAATCACAGTATTCAGTATGTCAGAAACAGATTATAAAATCATAATATAAACGAAATGGTTTTGTACGAATACTTTTATCACATGTAACCACTTTTTCAATCGCCGTTTTAAGATCAACATTAATGTTAGGACGCTGATAAATTCTAACCCAGGAATAAATAGTATACTATACTATACCCTCACGCCATGTCCCCAGGAGGGGAATAAATGCTATTTCAAATAATTTTAATTTTCTAAAATGTTTAGTATCTCTAGCATTGTTTTGGTTGTATAAACTTCGTTAGAATACAATATGTACATTGTACATGTAGATGAGAGTGATTTAATATTACCAAGGGAGTGAAGCAGGGTTGTGTCATATCCCTGTGTTTTTTCAACCTTATATTCTAACAAGATTAAATATTTTATTCTAATAAGCCTGGTATTATATTAGTGGTGAAGTAAAGGATATTAAAGCGAATGCATAATAAACGATTTACTACCAAAAGTTGAGAATAATATGATTTGCAGTATATGTATTATATTTTTGTTCAACAATGAATGCACCAATAAGCCGGTCTCACAAGTGTTATGGAAGATATTGAATTAATATAGTTTCATATTATAAAGTCATTAAGTTTTGATTTACCACGACAAGTTGAAATTGATAAAAAAACTTAATATATCTAATATGGAGTACCAGCCTAGTGTACCTCAAACTACTTCCGGAATCAAAAGGCGTGTAAGTAATATCCGGTCTTTTCAATAATATTATTATTTTTTACTGTATTCGAAATACAACGACAAAATATTATTTAAATGACTTTGATTCATGATTCATTTCACTATTATGATGTATACAAATATTAATATGGATATTGTAAATTAATAACATATTTCGTTACAGTTTTATCTACATTTTACACCTACTTTGTTACAAAGTTGACAAAATTATCACCTTGTTTAACTACCGATGTTATCTTTAAAAAGAATATTTTTATTTTTCATGCCTCTTGGTTACTTTCTATCGACAGATGGCTAATGACAGCGGTCTAAGATCGAAAGGCTTGGATATTCACTGTTTTGGAAACAAGGATACTAAATTTTAGGTGACTATGGCCGAATTATAATGATCGACTTTTTTGTTACTCTCGAAGCTTTACGCCGAAGCAGTAGGATAAATATTCTATTGAAATATTAATTTTTAATGTTTCCAAATGATAAATAGTTTATGATTTAAAATACATTGATATTGTAGGTACTTCGTGCAGTAAATGACAATATTTTGCATTTTTAAGGTATTTAATATGACGAACAGTAGACAGGATATCACGTTTATCATTATTTTGTGATAGACATAAAGCGTACGCGGCTAGTTTTACTAAATTATTAATTAACTATCTAGCAGACATTTCCATACCATAGAGTTTGCACCCAATATTATTTGCATAGGAGTTTTTACAAAAGGTAAGCGTTTATGAATAGTGGTCTTTAACATTGCGGAATATGGTATTATTTTAGTAATATGCCTGCCCGAATCACATCGAATTACTTAGTTACTGAAAATCTCGACTCTTTAGTTAAATCTCCATCCTTTCTACTCCGTATCATAAAAAAAATCTACAATGGCCCCTTGAGGTGTCGATTATTTAATGTTCTCACGAGGCGAATATCGCCAGGCGAATTTCGTTTGCATAAAAAACAAAATCCGTCGGGCGTCCATTGATCGTCAAACGTGTTCACACAGTCCACCCGCATAGATTTTGACGTTGTTTTCAAAATGGCGAAAGTCGAGATGGAGATCGCGGAGTGTTTATTATTAGTTGAAAATGTTATAGTAGATGTTATAAGGCGCCTTTTAATCAAGGAAACAAACCAACAACAATGATAACAACTGACGAAACGGGAAACATTATAAAGTTCGTACCATAGATACGGATGCCGCGCACATCTACGCATGCGCCTATCGTTCAACCAACGAAAAAAGTTGAAAGGTGGTCAACTTGAGATGTTATCGTTTTACTGGTTTTTATCGTTTCAGACTAACTGTCAATTTGTTCATACGGTTCAAATGGTTGACGATATTTTGGTTTCCTGACGATATTCACCTCGTGAGAACAAAGTTTTAGTGACTTCTGTTTTTCAAAAATATGCGGTGAATGCAAATAAGTTTATAATAAAATAAGTTTATAGTCCTGCTGAATTTATTTCTTTAAATATGTATTTATAACGTCATGGTATCTTTCAAAAGTGCAACATCCCAAGAAGAATATACATCAATTCCATCCATGCTTTTACGTCATAAACCACAAGTTGAGACACACCGCATGTAGTAGGCAGATTGTTTCCTGTACCAGTAAAAAAAAAACTAACACGGTCAGGATGGGTAGCATGTTTCTGATATTAAAATTTCATGTGTCAAAGAAAAATAACTAACAATAATGTATGTATGTAGGTATACAATACAAACAACTCATGTTAGATAATACATGGTTTTATGACGGTATCAATGTATTAGAATGTGCGTACAATTTAACTATACGAGTGGGTACATACGTGAACGCATTATCTGATGAAAAGTCTATAGAACATTGAACTGCATGAGACGCCGAATATTATGATTAGTTTATATTAAACTTCATTCTTTTATTTATTCTGTTTTCGAGTATTTTGATATGATAGCTATTGTTCATAATCTATGAATAACAAATTTCTTGAAACAAGGTGTAAAACTCCAATATTTGATACTGCTGTCAAAAGGTCAACCAATATGTATGTTGAATAATATTATCTACTTATTTAGATATCTTCAACCACAGAATATCGAATGCAGTATTTATTTTTACTTATCTTCAAATAGCTAGTTTTTATGCATAAATCCGATTGAATCGCACTTTAATGCTTATCTCGGGAGTATAAGGTAGAAACCAGCCTCCTTCATTTAGAGTCGCTTTTTCTCACAATACTCCTAACGCTTTAATGTTGTTGTCACAGGAACGATGAATTGTGAAAGGGAGACAGACCACCAGGCTGTCGGAAACTTTATGGAGGGAAGAACAGTATTTTTTTTGGCTAAGTATCAATGTTCATGCATCTTTCCTATGATGACGACATCAGGAATGTTATGGAAGAGGTGACTCGATTGGTGCAGAGGCGTTTTAAATAGAAGAGGCTGATTTCTGCTCTAAGCTCCCGAGAGGAGCGTTGAAAGACTAGATGATGCTGAATCTTTGCTTCCTGAAGTTCAACAAAAAGAACCTCAGTGAGAGCATATTTATTTTATTTCATTCATTCATACCATTACAGCATTTCCTACAAATGGAATGACCAACGAACTAATAGCATGTAATAAGCATGCAAGTCGCCCTCTTCGAACCGATAAAAAATGAAGAGATTCAGAATGGGTGGCATGCGTATTTAGTCCATTTAAATATATTGTGGTACCTTGTATAGAGTGCATTGTTTTTCCCTGTTCTTAGCTATTTACGGTATTCATTGAGTAGGTACATGTACAGATGTATTTACGAACGGGCCTAATTATTAATATCCCAACAGTATATTACATGTTAGTCACAATGAGTTTCATATTACTAAGCTACTGATTAGTTGCTAGCAATGTATGCCGATGATAAGGCACATATTAACATCTTACACTTAATAAATTATATTGATATTACTTTATTAGTTGATATTTAGCTTGAGTTTTTCAACACTGACAAATAATGACTAACGAAAATTTAATAATTGTTCAGTGTATTGTGCGTTGTCCACCATAGCGGGTTGATTTGTTTTAAAATTAAAATTTAATTAACATTTAATAATAATAAAATGGATCGCTGGGTCGGTAAAGTGGCTGTAGTGACGGGAGCTAGTTCAGGAATTGGTGCTGAGATAACAAAAGATCTGGCAGAAAAAGGGGTCATCGTGGTTGCTTTGGCAAGAAGATTCGAAAGGCTACAGGTAGGAATAACGTTATTCAAAATAAAGTAATTAATGAAATATCTTGTAGTATCAAAATATATAATTAGGTAAGATAGGTAATTTATTTATTATATTCATGTATATAAATTTGAAAATATTATAAATTAAATGAAGGTCTGAACCAAAGGTAGACTGGTTAGAACTATTTACTTAGAAATATAAAAGAAGTAAAGTTTTCAATGTACAAATTATGTCTGAATGATTTTTTCTACAGAGTTTGTCCGAGAAGAGTAATGTGATTGCATTGTAAATATTTTCGTACCTAATAATTGTGTAATATGACACAAATCAAACAAAACACTTTGTAATAACATAAACATAAAATATTATAATGTTTATTTTCATTCTTTTTGGTTTCAAATGACTCTAAGACACTTTAAGATCTTCTTGCATACGCTTTTTCTCAGAGCTATAGCTCTAAAATAACTCATGCTGTCTACATAACTTATTTACATATGACAATGATCATGTTGTAGCAAATTTGACAGTAGATAGCACAATATAGAAATTCATTAAACATAAATGGTGGAAGGTTTGCAACTGCCAAGTCATAACTGTATTTATACAAATGAATAACTATTTTATCAGACTTTCAATTCAGATAGGCAATAATAATGATTTCAGGAATTAGTTACAAATGTAAAAGGAAAAGTATATCCAAGACAATGTGACGTTACAAAAGAATCTGACATCCTTTCTGCGTTCCGATGGGTAGAGGAGATTTTGGGAGGAGTCGATATCCTAGTGAATAATGCAGCTGTTTCCAACATAAGCTCTCTTATGAGTGAGTATAATCAATATCCAAATAAAAGTACACTTGATAAGATAATTTAGTTTATGATACATGGTGTTGTAAAGTATGTTGATATATAGTCGGAGTATTTACTATTACTAGTACGATTGAGGTAGGTACTTTGTTGTATTCCCGTTTAGGCTCGCTGTCATTCGGGTTCCATGCTTAAATGGTCAGGCTGACGCTCTCACTGATTCAATCTATAGTCCACTGACTGACTCATTTTTCGGACTCACCTTCTGACTTATACACAATCATCCACTGACTAACTTATAGAATAAATCTGTCGTTTTTCTGCCACACAACTTTATGCCTACTGTGGTAATTATATCCTTGAGCATATTTTAATGTATTTTGTTTATATTTTATTTCATCAATGTTATTTCAATATTATTATTATAATAGTGTTAAAGGTTATTGAGTTTTCCACAAACAGTTTCCAGGTCAAATAATTATTTTGATTGACATATTAAATATACAGCCTGTTCTATATCACACGACCTGGGACGCCAAATGTTTTTTTTATGATAGTGTCATAGTAGATTTCATGTTGATTGAATAAAAGAATTTGTATTAGGTTACTTTACATACTTAATAATATATTTTTGTTTTATTTTGAAGGTGGTGAGACGGACAAATGGCAAGCAATAATCAATACAAATATATTGGCAGTACAAATCTGTACAAGGGAGGCACTTAAAACTATGAGAGAAAGGGGAGATTGTGGTCATATTTTCAATATCAACAGGTATACAAATATGTATCTACATTTAAGATAATGATGAAAATTTTGTATAAGTATGTATATCAAAATAAATTTGGCGGCATCGCGTCGTCTAGAAGCAGTTGCAAAGTAAAAAGATCACGATTTGGTCATATTTGCTAACTTAGTTTTGTGTCTTTATTTTTTTAGACTTATTAAATTATTCATTTAAGTTCGCTTGAATCACTCAGTGCAATGAAATGAAATCTTATTAGGGAATGAAAATAATTGTGTTTTTCCCACATATCTACATAAATATATCCCCTTAAACTACATCCTTTTCGGAGTAGGCAGAGTACGGGACACCAGATCATCTTGCTGTTATATAATTCCTTGTACCTATAGACTTGGCATTGTTGCATATGATTTGTAATGTTAATATGTATGTATGTATGTTGGATGATTTATTCGGTGCCGTTTAATGGAGGAATCCATCACAAGGGCGCGGGAAACTATGTTGGAAGAGCGATGTCTTCAACTTGCTCCTGAATATCTTCAACTCAGGGTTGAGATAACATAAATATATGTTCAATACATGCATTAATTATATTGGTTATTACTTGAAAGATGTGATATTATAGATGGATTTAAAAACAATGTTAAAATAATAATGTCAATATAATAAATTAACTTTCAGTATTGCTGGTCACAGAGTTCCCAATTTGAGTGGAATAACTATTGGCACTTATACAGCATCTAAATATGCAATAACAGCTCTCACTGAGGCGCTGCGATTTGAACTTCAAGAAGCAAAGAGTCAGATCAAAATTACTGTAAGTTAGTTCATCAGTTTCATTCACATTAAATATACATCATTCCTATGACAAGGAACACGAGAATACACAATTAATTATATTTTGATATGGACTTGAGAGGTCTGCACACCCCACCTTCAAGTCTGGAGTAAAGATAAAATAAATAAAATAATAATAATAAATATTTAGCCAAAAAGGTAACAGATTTTTATAACACTGTTTCTATAACAACGACATTAGAGCGTTTGAACTATCGTTTTGAATCTGTAATAGATGAAACTTTTACAACTCAATAAATAACTTAAGATTAGTGATATTTTTTGAGTTGTAAAGGCCTGTTAATGCTTGTAATGAGAATGTATTTTAAATTATTATTGACTGTTCTATATACCCGTATTTCTTTATTACATTTTAGAGTATCAGTCCAGGCGCGGTGGCCACGGAAATGCTTCTTTCCATAGTCGATTATGTTAGAGAAAAACGTATTCCAACTGGTAAAGTTTCCTCAAACATGTTGAAACCAGAAGATATTAGCGAAGCATTGATATATGCCCTCAGCACAAGACCTGGTGTGCAGGTGAGAATACTTTAATTAATCATATATCTTATCACTAAACTTTGAATAAAATGTAACAAGTATAGGTTCTTTTTGTTTTATTTCATGGCAATGCACCCGCAGTCGAGTGACTTATGATGTTTCTTTTTCTGTAAGCCAAATTCATTAAAATATGTAATTAATAAAATGAAAATATGAGATGCGAATAATTTACATATCTCTTTATAGTCACAAATCACTCGTTACGGGTGGATTGTCAGTAAAAAATACTAAGTAGGTATATAAAAACATATTATACCTACTTATGCATACAGATAGCAGGGACACTTATTCGGGTATTTCATCGGAGAGTGTGGTTATATTTTTAATTGTGTTATTTTTCTTAGTATTGCCTCAGAGCAGATTTTGGTCTAGTGGGTCAATATATTCCATAATGTTGTTTTTACGTTATTTTTGTATGTAATATTTTTGGAAAATAAATATAGTCAATTTTGTCGACTGACTGTTTTTGCCGGATTTTTGTATTGATTTTTTCAAAATAAAACATAGATATTGAATATAATATAGGTAGGTACCTACTTTCATAAGACATTATCGATGATAACATAAACTCTTTGTTCCAAGGGTTTGTGCGTTCACATCGTGAAAAAACATATTTAAAGTAATTTAAAAAAATGTATGAAGCAACAACACTGTTTATTTTCACGTTGATATTTTCTTTGATCCTAAATCACTCGCAAACGAGTGGATGGCCTTGAGAAAAATAGAATAGAATATTTTCTTTGATGGTTTATTAATTGTAATTGATTCGGCTGTGTGTTGTTATTTATGTTATAACTGTATGTTTGTAAGAGAAAAAAATAAAATTATAAAACTTAGGCTAATTACTGTAATGTTTTTCAAATCTCTTGTTTAGCTGGTGATGGGGAATCAAGAGCCATGTAGAAATACGAAGTAAGTAAAAAATACCTGTTTTCAATGTATTTAAAAACCTTTTTGTTCTTCTTTTTAGGTCCATGAGCTTATTATTCAACCAATACAATAAATAAACAACAGTAATATACGTATTTGGTAAGTTAAATACATTTGTAATGTTACCTTCCTATTTGCTGAAAATCTTTGGAATAATCAATCATATCGAAGATGTTGTCTTAAAATAAAATTATAATTTTATTACAATGTTTTATTTGGTGTTTTATTTTCAAAGTTCTTCTTCTTCTTAAAGTGCCGTGCCAGTTCCCCCCGACGCGACGTCGGCTATCACCTTCGCGAAGGTTTCTCTGTCTTGTGCTAACCGGAACAGCTTTTCCACCCTTTGGACTCCGGTCCACTCTCGAATATTTCTCAGCCAGGACCTCTGCCGTCTTCCCACACCAATGGAATTTTCAATGTTGCTAGTGACGAGTACATAACACAACATTTTAAATAATAGTCTTACATGGCTATAAACAAAATGGCACCATTGTGCCTCACAGAGCTTTGTCCCCTTGACTCGACCACTAGAAGACCTCTGTGCTATTCGGAACTGGCTGTGAATAGACTTACTGAGCCCAATAAAGCCGGTAAGTCTAATTTCTATGAGAGGGCTTTTGGTGTTGTTGGACCGGTTATGTGGAATCGCCTACCGGTGCCATTGAGAGATAGTCAGACGACTGTCACCAGCTTCAGAAACAAATTAAAAACTGAACTCTTCACTGGCGCCCTTGAGACGGCCTAGAGACTGTTAAATGGCGTCAAAATAAAATCATCCAAAATCATCATCATCATCAATAGTAAAATCAATCTACCTTGTTCCCAAAGGGCTCAAATCACTCGATAACTGGTGGATAGCCAAGTAAAAAAAAAACAATATTATTTAGATTATAACGACTCTTCATCCTATAATACTCCATTGGGGAGCACAAATGAAATTGTTTAACATATTTTCTCCAACAATCATTGCGAAGTATGACATTACACTGTGTTCTTATTCAATCCGAAATGATTGCCAATAATTAGATATCTCTCATAAGTTCCATTAGACTAATAATAATATATATTAATTCTACAGCAGGTGGTTTATAATAATGATGAATATTAAACTTTGATTATCAAGCATGAGCATTTTACATCTTTATGTTTACAATATCTATTAACTTTGTATAGTTATTTTATAACTCACGTAAATAAGTATTATACGAGTATATAAAATAAACTTGGTAGGTATACAATTATTCAAAGACAATACTAATACATAGACAATGATAATATAATATTGTCATTCTTTATTTATCCAGTATTGCCTGTATATTCGACATGTTTTTAGTTAGGTACACTTAACTAGCATTTAAACCAGGCATTGTTCACGCAGTATACAGATTGTTCAAAATTAGTGGATTTAAAAAACACAATGATTACAACATAGTTACGATGCACTCGCCCTCTGTTTATTGATTGTATTTAACATTATAAATAATTATATTTATGTGTAAAATTGCTTGTAGTCAATGTAAAGAATGAAAAAACAAATTAAAATTTTGAAATTGTTCTGTAAACTGTTGACAATTTTTTGAAAGTGAAAATGCGTTTATGCTTACTGCTGCCTACTTGACAACCATTTCACTCCATTTATATGATCTTAAATATCAAAGATATTTAAAAAAAAAAAGTTATTAAGTGTCTAAGAAGGGTTTTAGATGTTAGGTGGTATGAGCATGACATAAATAATACTGTGCGCAGGCGCACTCATTAAAGGTCTGTATCATTTTAAGGAAGTACATTTTGAGCATTGTATAGCAAGCTATAAACTTACTAAGCAAATATCTGTTGTCTCTGTAATACAGGTGAGATAATGGTCCTGGCTGGGACATGTTTTGAGAATGTCCAGTGATAGTTGATCTAAAAGAGCACTGTTTCTTCATTCACAAGCGTTCCGATGGCTCGGACGTCCCTCTTTCGCAATGCATCGTTCCTATGACGACGACATCAGAGAACTAAGAATGTCATGGGAAGAAGTGACACGCTCTGAATGGAGGAGGCTGGTTTCGGCCCTGTCTCTGCTCTCGAAAGGGACATTGAGGGGCGAGATTATGAAGATAAGGATACTTTTAATTCAATACAAATTTTGGACAAATTCGATAAGAAAAAAAAAACACTATTATTTGAACTTATTCTATCTTTAGATATTTTGTATTTCCAAATTAACATACAAACGACTAGAAATATTTCTAAAGAGATGATAGTATTATTTTATTATATTATATCTAATCGAAATGAGTCATTTGTATGCGCTGACACTCAGCTATAAAGTCTTTTTATTACTTTTGTCTGAGATATCCTTTTTATTAGCTTCGTATAGACAATTATTTTATATTCCTTTTATACAAATATAAACCTGCTTATACCTATAGTAGACACATCTTTATCATAAATATTTACATACCTATCTACTCACCCAACTTCTTGCTATTTGTTGAATTTCCACTTAAAATTTTTAAATGCTTGTGCAACTTTATATTAGGTTTCTCTATATGTAGGTACCGAAAATATCGTACAATAAATACCTACGTTTGTTTTATTTTACGTTTTTGTCCTGATGAATTTTCTTATCGATACTTATTTAGTGTTTTAGTTGATTTTCTATAAACTCATTAATTTAAGTCATCTCATCTGTTTTACAAATATAATTGAAATATTTATGATCAGCAATAACCTTTATTGTAGTTATGAATAATTGACAAATAACAGTTGAAGTTTTACGACCTCTGAGAGTGCTGCCATAAAACATAGTTAGACAATATGCGTGAATCTCTAACCTGTTTTGTTTTGATAAGAAGATTCTCCGGGTAATATCCTTGAGTTGAATGATCTGATGAGTGATAATAAAAAAACTAGTTGCACCTGTGGATATATGGACACATAGTCAAGTAGATAATATGCTGTCATTTAGATAGGTACATCTACTATTGTCCTCTTATATAAAATATTGGCTTTATGGATGAATTCTTCTTCTTTTGCTTGTTCACTCCAGGATAAAGGTTTCCTATATATATTTCCGCGTTCTTCGATTTCGAGCCGTCTGCGTCTACATTGCACCATAATATCCAAGAAGGTTATCTTAGCACTTCCAATATGATTTCTCTGCCTTTATTTTTGGAAACTCTTCGTTTACCTTCAACATGCTTGAATCAAATAAAGGGAATTTTCAATTATATTGATAATTATGATGAAAAAATATTTGATTTATAAAACCCAGATCCAATGCTCGAATATAGTAGAGAAGTTGTCTAATTATTCTCAAATCACTTATGTATATTTGAGTCTTTAAAACTGAAATACCTATTTATACAATAGATTTTAACTGATAGCGATGGATAGATAAGTAATTGAGACCGGCAATATATTTCTGGTACCAAAATTCAGAAGAATTGACATTTCACCCGAAGCATCTCCAACTAGTGTAAATATATTGGAAAGTTTTTTAATAGCAAATTCATACGAAGATGGTTACTACTTATTGAGCGAATTGAAGTTCAATGTTTGTTCATAAATAAATTGTTTTATGACTAGTTTCAAATATGGTGACATCCATTGCTTGTTTTTCATGACACCCGCAGAGCGCTACTGGTTTATAGAATGCCTTTTCCTCATTAGGAAGTTAGTCAATATCATGGTGGTATCATTGCAAATAAATAAATAAATAATCCGATCTTCTTTACTCATACAACTTACCTCTTATCATTTCTGAGTTATTCTATACATATTTCGTTTAAATAAAATATTTATGTTTAGGTCAATTCACACTGATTGAGCCAGTCCCAAACAATGATACGAATCTTGTATCATCATGAATCGCTTAGAAAATTTATTAAAAAATATCAAAATTGATATCAAACTAAGAAATTCTTTATGTGAAATTATTCGGGCTGGTCATGTGGTAAGACTTCCAGAATTCTTAAATGGAGGTCGTGGGATGACAAAAGAAGCGTAGGAAGACCCCAAAAAAGATGGGTTGACGATATTGTCCAGATGATAGGAAAATAGCGGTATTTTGTTGTTTGAGATAGGAAAATGTGGAAAAGTTTTGAAGAGGCCTATATCCAGCAGTGGAGAGAAGAAGGTCAGCAGTAAGTATGTCAAGGCAATGAGATTTTTTTTTAGTTACATTTCGTAAATTTATTTAGAAACGTAAGTTCAATCTGTAAATGAAATGGGCTAGTATGTTTATATAAATTGTAATATATTATATTAGTATAAAACCTGTAGATGTACCAATTAAATAATGAAAAAATGAAGCCATCAAATATGCGCAGCATAATATTTCGAACACTCGGTTGATAAAAATGATTAGGTAATAAAAATATTAAAACTGTCATCAATTATTAAGCAACTTGAGATGGAATCATCCCATCTATGGGCATAAGAATTTGTATACTGACATGCCATTTGATAAACGAAATATCTCAATAAATTTCTGCCAAATTATTAGCATTTACTCTTTTAATAATATATTTATTTATTCGACAGTTCGAAATTCTTTCATTTATGAAATACTTAATTCCTGATAAATTCCGGAAAAGAAATACATACACAAAATGATACAAAAATATTCAAAATATAGAAGAAGAGAATAAGTAAAAAAAATTGTATGGTGGAACTGAGAATTTCAGTTCCACCATACAATTTTTTTTGAATAAAGATATGTAATTGGCAGAACCATTTTTTTTTTTATTTTACATGGCCCAATCACGAATTAACATCTGAAACTTTTTTACTTTTAGCGTCGATGAAATACTGAATATAATAAATAGTAGTTACCTAATCTTAAAATATATTTTATCTATATCACTACGGCAAATCGCCATAAATGGGACAAATATGGACTCTCTTAAAGTTATAACCATTTAAGTCACCCATAAAGAAAATAAGTAATTAAAATGGGAAACATTTGTAATTATCTTATAGTTGAATTGGATGTGTTAAGATTTAATGCGAAATATTTTAAGAATACCTGCATTTTATAGGATCTACGAAAACTTGCAGAAAAAAGTGAGACAGGTACTATTTCGAGGACTGAGGATACTCGTAAAATATAATTATCTATGACGCTTTACGATTACCTTAGGTATCTAGGTACTCCTTTTAACTGTACACTCAAAAACTTGTAGAAGACAATGTCTAAGAGACTTGAGTTTTTTCCACGTGAATTATTACATTTTTAAATAATTTTAGTTCATTGGACTATTTCTGGTATGATTATAAAAATGTTTCCGTTTCCAATTGCGCTACGTGCAGAAGTGAGCATACTTACAGCAATTTACAACTTAGTTTATCTTATCAAATATATAAATAATCATAAAGTATCATCGAATACTTAAAAATCCACAATCTACATTTTTTATGTGTTGTTGCAAATTACTTTAAAAACGAGCTTTAAAAATGTGTTTTGCAAAGAGTTTATTTCAATATCAATGTTATAAAATTACAGTATGAGAGCCTAACACACATTCGCGAAGTATTCACAAAGACATAATAATAATTGCCAAATGGTTTGAATTGTTTCCTCATACGTAGTTGCCTTGCAACGTGTATTCGTGTATGTTTCTTGTATCGAAATATTGTCAGTTTTTTAAACACATCTTATAGGGATGCTTATATCCATCTCTGACCCCTGTGCATAGAGTTATCGAAGAGCTATAGCTTTGCGTCCAGTTTATTCATACAGTCAATTGCCCTTGGCGTCACCCAGTGATTCTCCTCTATATCCTATATAATATATAAATATCAACCTTATAAGACGAGATATTAAAAACATTCGATTGAAACCATTTCAAAAATTTCCGTACCGGTAAAATTTATGACGCTTCTTTAGTTGATGATTCTAATTAAGGATTAATTAAGAAGATTAATGAGTTTCCAGCACAGTTCAGCAGGTCAATGTTCTCATAGTAAGAAGATGTTTTTATAAGATCTTACCGGTTGAGGTTGTAACACCGTTCGCAGCTAATTAAACATCATCACTATATTCAATTCACATCAAGGTATATATTTACTTATATTGGAGATAAGTAGAAATTGATCACTAAATTAAGTACGTGTATAGTCGTAATCTATCTTTAGTCGTCTCCACAACTCTTGGAGTCATGTTCTCGTGAACGACCCTGTACCATATTTTTTTCTGTTCTCAGCCAGGTGCACCATGGATGAAATCACAGCCTGCTAAATTTGGTCGTAATTTATTGAATAAAATAATTTCATTGATTGTTCCAAATCCACATCGTTCAACTAATTTCGTTCACATTCAGTACAGTTGTAAAGTATTACTTTTGAATAGTCCTGGGTTGTATTAATAAAAATTAGTAAATTATTAATTAAAAACAATGAATATAGTAAACTATTATTTAGAGAAATATTTTGAGTTTAGTTAGCTTTCAAATTTTACTGATAAAATGTATGTCTTTTATTCAGGGATAATAATTACAATTTAATGTTTAACACATAGCAAGCAAAATGGTTCGAGACCGGAATTGGTGTAGTTTGTGAACGTTGATTTGCATTCAAACCAGCCTTAACCTAGCTTTAAGTACTGCCACACCTTTCCTGTTCCTAAAGGGAATTTATACAATCTGCTGATTGTGCAGATAAGGCGTTTGCTGAGTTATACTGTCAACCAGCGCCCTTAAGTTGGTGGGTCCAGCAAAAGTGTTATGTGTTAGTAGGTAGAATTGCCATTAAAAGCCGTTTGATATTTAAGTTGTTGGTTATTAAAAACACTCGAGAATTTTATGAAAATGCATCTAGATATTTTAATTGACGCAATAAACGTTGTATGTATGTAGTTTATGAGTTTAAGATATTTATGATTCGTCAATATTGCTTTCATTCATAAAGTTAATACATTATAATAGGTACAACTACATACAATATAGTATTGCCTATCATTAAATGAATAAACGCCAAGTTAATAACATCAATATGGTATGTTTTTAGTACTGCACATTTTCTGTAAGTATAAAATATTTTATTAGGTAATATAGGTACAAGTACAAGTACCTATCTAATCTTATCTTAATGCATAGGGTAGGTGCATGAATTGTACAACAGAGAAGTAAATGAGGAAAATATTTGAAAGTGAAGAGATATGTTTATGTAACTAATTGAATTGCCAAAAAATATAACCTTTTCTCACATTATTGATACCTTATACGAGAAAAAATAAAGTACTTTATCGATAGACTTTTACATACCTAATAAAAAAGTGAATGATTTTTAAAATAATAGTGTAAGTAGGTATATTTATAGTAGATAGATGTAGAAAAGGATGTTCATTGATGCATGATAATTTGTACCTAATAGAATTTCTTTAGAGAACTTTTATCAATCTTATTGGTATCAAATTAGGCAGTATCATATTCCGTTTTGCCCTTGTCTGTTCAAAACAATATTGCCAAAAATAAGATAATACAAAACCTAAATCAGGGTACCCACATGGCACGTTACTCCTAAGTTGACAAAAAAAAACATTATGTAGATAGGTACTAGTAGTAACAAAGATTTTGTCCATACCTAACGTATTTTTTTCGGCGTATTCTTTGTGATAGTGTCTTTTATAAACTGTTTATCTAACAGAATTGGATTTTTCTGTTGCAGCTTTGTTCAAAATTCGCTACATGTGTATTCTCCCTAAATATGCAGTTGGTTTTCGTAGATTCTACTAATACACATTAGACAAAAGAAATTTAAAAAGGGGAAAGTTGAATCAAGTGGTCCGTGGGGGTAGTAACAAGAACAAAAATATAATAATAATAATAATTGGGAAAATAATAAAATGTAAGCTTATAATTGTTGTTGAAACAATGGAGTCTCTGTAAAACAAAAGATTTGAGCCAGCCGCGTACTGTCTGCCTAAAGTGGATATTATGAAAGGGTTCCATTTTGGACACGTTCAACTCCATAATGCAATATGATGTTGTGTACCAACATACGTACATATTATAATCGTCTCTCTATTTATACACATCTTAGTTCTTTTCGTTTGATTTGCATTCAGTAATTTGCGTTAAAAGGCATATAAAGTAATTTTTTTTTTTTTTTTTTTTTTTTTTTTTTTTTTTTTTTTTTTTTTTTTTTTTTATAAAGTAATTAATGTTATTGATTTATTATGATAAAAAAAAAACTGAATATTGCGCTAATAAAATTGAATCTATAATTTATAATATAATAATCTATAATAATGAGTTCGTCGGTAGCCTGGAGGTAGAGTCTCGGCCTTTAGAACAAGGGGTCCGTGGTTCGATACCAGGTGCCGGCAAACTCCCCTTTCACGGCACAAGCTTTAAGCTTAGTGTGAAAGGTTTATAAAGTTGTATTTGGGTTTATAACAAAACCCAGATATATATCTTTATATATAAAAAAAAATTAGTGTATAATTAATAGAATCTATAATTCAGTATAGGTGATATTTTGTATTGGTGAAACTAACCTCTATCATGTATAAAGTATTTATTGGTAATAGAAAATAGGTTTTCGAATAATGCGTTGTAGTTCTAGGCAAATAAAAAAGATATTTACTGTGTCGGTGTTTTGGTGTTTGGGCAGTAGAATTCCACAATGAAATTAAAAAACAAATGTTATAAGACGAAAGACGTCTCTCTCAATCAAGAAAACGTTTGTTTTTTTTCTAATTTCAATTTTAAAGAAAATTAATTTCTAATCATTCCAATTGATCACACTCATCCATAGTCAACCTATTTGAATAGGTATTAACTAGGTAGGTATGTTGTATATGATATACATACATATGTGAACTTCTTTAAGGAGTACACAACACAGAGTTTCGACGCTTATGAATCGACTTAGACTTGGTTAAGAGTACTCTTTAAACCTATGTTTGACATCTACACTTCTGGCAAGTTAAAAATCCAGTTCCCGACATCCAATTGTGTCAAAAAAATTCATAACATATACTTAAATATTATTAATATTTAAATATGTCGCGAAAATTAATCCCATAGACACTAAATCGTGGAAATCTCGTCCATTGTTTTTATTAAAATAATCATTAATTTATTATCAATAAGGTAGTACAATACATATATCGAGCTCTTAGAACTTTATTGAAATTACATTTAGTTTTTAATTTCACAAAGCTTCACAATTCATAACGCATATTTTATAAATACTAAAAGTGATCGCAAGTATCTTTGGCGTAAGTTAATAATTTCAAAGTTTTCGTAGCAATTTAGTATTCATGGAACTACTCGTATATAAATACGTACTGTTAAAATTTAGTACTAGATCTAGATACTGTGTGACATTATCGTATGAGCTGAACATGCTGTGTGTATTACTTAATTATTAATTAAATAGCTGTAGACAGCAGTAGACAGGGCTAGAGCCCATGTTAGGTATGTGAATACTTGAAAACATAACCACACGAAAATATAGGTAATGGAATTCCCCAAAAATATTTTTAAAAAAATCGTCAAATATAATCTTAAGATTTGGTTTTGAATTTATGAAATATTAATACTAATAAGCTATTTGATAAAATTGTTTACGACATCCATTGGTGTTCATTCGTCATATAATGGAAATTTTTTTATTCAGCACTATTTTAGACCATAGAGAATATTATAACTGTGTTTCGAGAACATCCAAGAAGAATACTTTTCTTCCGTCCACAAAGTTTCTAATAACTCTTGGATGTTTCCATTTTACAATACACTATTTAAGTTTATCAGAGTGTCAATAAAGTCGTTGGAGTGAGTGACTCGAAGAAGCCCAGAATGGAGGAGGCTGGATTCTACTTTATGCTCCCGAGAGGAATGTCAAAGGGTGATTGTGTTGAATTGGATTGGATATCGTCGTTGCATATTCAAAAAGAGACATGTGCGCACATTTTTATTTGGGCATTCTCTTTTAAAACTGTTGATTAAGGCATTAAAATTGTAGTTTGGACTTTTTGTTGGCATGTGATACTATTCTTTAAGTATTAAATTTTAATATTTGATACTAAGAATCATTTTATAAAATGGTTATAATGTCATTATGAGCAGTTTATTATGGAAATGTCAAAACATTTATGAATTCACATGTCCCTTTTTGAATATGCAACGACGATATGTAGGTAGGTATATATAACTAATTTTAAAAAATGCGTTGATAACAAAGCATGATTAGAATTTTGCTGATAAAATTTGAACTATACTTTTGTTATACCTACCTATCTATGGTTACGTATCGGTATTAAATATTTAGAAATGTTTCTTTCATAAAAAACTATGCATTGCGGTGAATATATTATGCACATCTATTTTTATTTTCATATATTTCAATATACCTACTATGCGAGTAGTTACCTACTTATTTTTCAACTAGGTACGCCTAGAGAAAAAAATCTAACCCCTTTCCTTTCAATACTCCATAGGGGTCTTGCGCGTATTCAATAATTTTAAAATTATTATATTGTTATTTCAATTTGCATACGAGACCCTCGCAATGAGAATTTTTTCATCATTTAGTTGGACTAATTAATAAAAAACGATGCAACGGTTAAAAATAATAAAAAAATAGTACCTACGAGAAAAAAACAATGCAAAAAATAAAATATAATAATAAGCAATGCAACGAACAGCTGACGCTGTGGATTTTTTTTAATTATTAACAAAAGAAAACTATTATAGTGAGATTGAATAAAAAATCATAGAAAAAAGTTTCCAGTAGATAAAATTACAATTATTTCAAAACGCTTTATTGTGCACATATATATTTTTTAGATTGTCATCGTGTGAAGATTACGTTGCATTTCAAATAATAACAAATAATGGCTTAGGAATATTAAATATTATATAATTAAATGGGAATCATGCCAATGTAAAATAAAATATGTATATTTTATTATATTGAAATATGACGCCTTTTATGATAGCCCATACCATGGATATATTTGCATAACTTCGTAAATATTCTAAACATTTGTTAACGCCCTTCAGACGTGCGTTCTTAATCCATTCGATATCTGAAATATGAGATCCAAAAAAGCGAATACGTAAGCGTTCGGACGCATTTCTCACTTCTTTTGATTAGATTTTACAGAAGATTACGTCGTGTAAACATGGTTTTCCAATCGAGACGTCCGATTCGATTGTCGTTTGCGCATTGTGTCCAAATCTAGTAAAATAATAAAAAAATACTATGCCCTCACGCCGTATTCCAAGTGGAACAGGCAGAGAGGATGGAATGCCACATAGATCTATCCTCACATACTTCTTTCTATTCTACATTTATACAATTTCTCATGAATACACGTCGATTTTTCTTACTCAAACATAGGTCGATCTTAAGTATTTTATTCATGTGATCAAGCCACGTGGCTGTCAGACATCCGTGTTTTCTCGCACCCTCTCTTTCAGATAAATTTATCCTCTTTGTCATCCTTGCACCGTTCATAATTTCCACATGTCCAAACGATTGTAGCTTATTTACACTCATCTTATCCACAACACTCCTCGTGTTCATTCTTCTAATATTCTCACTATATCAACCATTTACCAACCATTTATCTCAGTGATCGCATTTCCATAGGATTTATTTCACTTTCATCATTCTTCAGCCACGTCCATATTTCGCTTGCATAAGTACATAAGTGACAATATTGTTGAATGTTTTATTTTTTTGGACAATACACATAGAATCTTGATGGTATTTCCTAATAAGAATAAAAAATGCAGATATGTTTTGTCATATTTTGCATAGGCACTGAAAACATTTTAGCATTCGAAAAATGATGCGTGTATAGTCAAGCTGCTTTCAGCGAGTTTTTTTTACAAAACTAGTTTTCAAATGAATAATTGTATGAGGTTGTGGATTATTTTAAGAAAATATTATCGAAAAAAATTAACAAAAAAATTAAGGTTCTTGTATATTTTTTGTACGTTTCACCTACTTACTCATCTCTTTATTATTATTTTTTTATTTCTTATTGTTCATATTCTGACTAATTTATTATTTTCCTGAATAAAACATATATATTGATATACGCATTAGGTAGGTACATATCACCATTGTGAATTAAGTGCACATTGTGAATTTATTTACACACAATAATCAGAACATAAAATAAACAGTAAGGCATACAAGTGAGTATGTAGTTTGTCCATAATAACAATAATAATATTATTCTTATAAATATTTAAAACAATGTGACTGATGTTTAATGCATGAGTCACAAAGGTGTAACGCGATTGCCGATTGCAGTATTTTTATAAAATAGTAATTCATATTCTGACTAATTTATTATTTTCCTGAATAAAACATATATATTGATATACGCATTAGGTAGGTACATATCACCATTGTGAATTAAGTGCACATTGTGAATTTATTTACACACAATAATCAGAACATAAAATAAACAGTAAGGCATAGGTACAATTGAGTATGTAGTTTGTCCATAATAACAATAATAATATTATACTTATAAATATTTAAAACAATGTGACTGATGTTTAATGCATGAGTCACAAAGGTGTAACGCGATTGCAGTATTTTTATAAAATAGTAATTTATATTATTACTTATTTATAAATTAAATCATTAAATTATTATTGTGGAAACACAAAAGATTACTAATGTGATAATAATAATAATAATAATAATAATAATGCAGAACCGGAGAGTTATATTGATGAATTCTGTTTTCGTATTAGAATCTTTTTTACACTTTGATTGATTCAAACTAGAACCTGATAGAATTTTAAATATTATTTGAGTGACTTGGAAAAGTGAGGGACGAGGGCAACGAGCTCCAGACCCAACTACGAAAGGGGATGAAAATATATATGTACATACATACTATAACGCCGCTTCCTTCGCGGGGTAGGTAGAAAGGATCGAGCGCCACTTCCTTCTATTCTCATATACACCTTTCGCTTCCGCCACAGTCAAACAAATTCCTCATGCATGCTCTCCTGTTCAATGTGCTCAACATGTGACTGTCCTGTAGGCTCTTGTTTATATTATGATCTTGTCATTCGATCCTCGGACGGCCGCGTCTCCGTGAACCATTCCTCCCAGCCAAATATATTTTCTTGGTAATTCTGTTCTCATGCATTCTTTCCACATGCCCAAACCATCGTAGCTTAATTACATGAAAGGATGAAAATGTGTGTACCTTTGTCAATTAATTCCTTTTAGTAATTATCAACTATTTAGTTTTCGTTTTCACTTAATTATGCTTCTTATACTTAACAGTTTGAATTTTTTTCAGTTAATTATGCTTCTTGTATTTAATACTACTTTGAGTTACGAGGTCCGGAGTTCGATTCCCGGCTAGGGCGAAGTGAAGAATGACCTTTTTTAATTGTTCTGGGTTTGCGTGTTACATGTATTGGTGTTGAGTGCATTGTAAATGTGTATATTATCGCGTTAGTACCCATAATACAAGATTCATATTATCATAGTTTGGGACTTACTAGATATGTGTCAATTTTCTATGTTTGTTACGTTATGTTATGTTATTACGCAATTTCTAACAAGAAACTATTTAGAAGGTAATATTATTTATTGATTTGGCGGTATCGTTGTAGTAGTTTCTAAACATAATTACGAATGTTTGGAGTAAAAAAACTTTACTAATACCACTAAAAATTATTATACGCGCGACCAAGGTTTCAACAGGTAACCTGTCATTCTCAAGCGAAATATTTGACTGTTACGTCATTGCGTCATTGACTATTAAGTCAAATATTGCGCTTGAGAATGACAGGTTACCTGTTGAAACCTTGTTCGCGCGTATAATAATTTTTAGTGGTACCTATTAGTAAAGTTTTTTGACTCCAAACATTCGTAATTATATTTAGAAGGTACCTATATATTATATGACTAACGAAAGCGGATTACAAACATTACGGTGGTTACTAATTTTTCTATGTTCATTATCACAATATGTGGCGTTGTGTCTTGTGGGTTTCAGATAAAAAAATACACTAGGTCAGGCTAATATTAATTTACATCAGGAATCTCAGCAAGTATGATTGTACGTGTATATAAGGAAATTTAAATAAAAACTCCATTAATTCTTTATCAATCGTGCAACTAATCAACACCTTAAGCAACTAATTATTAGGAAGTGACAATGAATGAAATACCAACTCGACTTTTTTTTAGTCAAAGTTCTTATATTATGAAGATATGTAGCTATTTTGATAGTCGGCCGTGTTAAATAGAAGAATTTATTATTATTCACAAAATTACCTATCATGAGAATGCATTTCTATTATCTATACTATTTACCATAACTATACATATTTAACTATTTACCATTACATAACTATAAACCAGATTTTGGTTTTTGCAGATAAATGGAAGTTCCTAGACTTGTAGTTTTTTTTTTGTTTTCTAACTCTTCGTTTGTATTTATCTACATATTTACTGAACTACCTATAAGAAACAAATTTACAAGAACAAGACCACTACAAGAAATAAAATACTAGTTGTCTTTGGATGCTAGCAGAGTATTCCAATCAAAGCTTGAGTATCCCTTATACACAGGTTTATTCTATTGATTTACAATGTAGTAATGTGTGTACAGTGTCTTTGTTCATCTTGTCAATAAATGATGATCTTCAGGTCCTTGTATGTAAGTTTATTATATTGTAGTGATTATGATAATAACAAGTTGCTGTCATGACTTAAGGACATGTATAATAGTCATTATGTAAGTGTGCATGGAGAATCATTCTACTGCCAATATTACGAGTATAAATAATGTTCTCATTGTACCTACTACACAGTAGGTAGGTACGTCTGATTGCAGATGACAGAATAAAAACATTACTTTTGCATTACGATAATCGAGCACAATATACCTACGTAATATACTTTAGCTTAGTTTGTAGAGTGATTGTGCGCTAATTATAATTTAGTCACTATTGGATTGCTCTTAAGCAACTCAACACGACACAAGCTTTTAGCTTACTGTGAAAGGTGTATAAGGTTGTATTTGGGTTTATAACAAAACCCAGATATATCTTTGACAGGATGCAGCTTCATATAGGTTACAAGCCTTCACATAGTAAATTCAACGATGTTAGTATCCTACTTACTCATACAAATCAATGAGTATTGTAGGCTACGTAGCTACATTGTATATGCATACTTCGGTGTTAAATATAAATTAACAATATTAGAAAAAGTGATTGTAGCATCCAATCCTCACAATACATTCGAGAATGTAGATATATTTTATTATGAAAATAATATTGTGCTTCTCTCTTCTGAAATATATAGTTAAAAATAATGAAGTACCCATTATTACATATGGGCTAGAGACTATGATGCTAACATTTGCGAACTGAGGTGTATATAGTGTGCCATGGAGAGACAAATAGGTACTAGGCATTAGCTTGAGAGACAAAATAAAAATTGAAACCATCTAGCAATAGATAAAAGTTGTCGACGTTGTTGATAAAGTCTCCAAGCTGAAATGGCAATGGACTGATCATGTTGTAAGGCGAGAGGATGTGCAGGTGGACTTCCAGAATTCTTGACTGGTAGCCGTGGGAGGACAAAAGAAGTGTAGGAGATCCCAAAAAAGGTAGGTTGACGATACTCTCTAGATGATAGGAAAACAGTGGCATCGTGTTGCTCGAAATCGAAAAGTATGGGAAGGCTAGCAGTAAGTAAGCAAGTATTGTGCTTCACGGTGAGAATATTTATAAAAAAATAAACTTTACATCGGTTAATATCACCAAAGATAATTTTATCGCATTTGACTCATATTATGTGCTGTAAAGTAAGCAGGAAAACTAAATACATCATTACTTGCATACATCTACCTATTAAAAATACAATAATGATATAATGAATAGTAGGTACCTATAGGTACATATAGCAACAATTATTATAATAATAATACCATTACTCATTAACACACAGCAACGCAGTAATGCAATGAGGTTTATCAGAATTGGAAATGTTTATTACTTTGTACATTCCGTGAATAAATAATCTCTTTGTGTTTCTGTTGTCTCATATGAATCGTTTTATATTATTGTTTATACATTGCACAGTAGGTATTGTATACACCTACTATATTGTATATACTATTTTATTTTTAATAAGTATATAAAAGTCAACAATCGTGCTACAACGCACTCATCCAATATCTAGGTAGACTTGTTTCTGTAATAGAAACGATGGTCCCGGTTGGGTCATGTTTTGAAAATGTCCAATGACAATATTGGTCAATAAGAGAACTGTTCTAGAAATTATCTTTTCTCAATACACCGGACTCATGATAACGCCATCAGTGACAGGAATTTTGTAGCAAGAGCTTAACAATAATAAAAATCAGCATAAGAAAATAAACAATTTAAACTAGACAAATAAATTTTGTGCAATCGGCGAGTTTATCGCAGAAGCGTGATATCTTCCAACTAACTCATTACTATCGACAAACGCTTTGAATTGTGGAGGTTGATTTTTGCGATGGATATAGTTATTGATTCTTCTTAGAAAAACACGTATTGTATATGTGGAGGATAATGTGCTGGAAGCAAAAGTAGAGTGTGCGGGGGCAGATCGTACTAGCATTAAATAGTCTTCGCAACTTGACTTGACGTATGACATGCTATTTCATTATGTATTTTGAATTATTTTAACTCTTATTCAAGTTTACATAAAAGAATTGTATTTTAAGTCATATTTGAAAAATTGTATTTTGATATATGTATTTTTTTTCTAGTATTGCCCCAGAACAGATTTTAATCTAGTGGGGCAATATATTCCATTATATTGTTTTTCATGTTAATTTTGTATGCTCTATTGGAATAATAAATAAATAAAACTGAAAATAAAATAAGTACCTACAGTACTAATTTGTTCCGGGCTATGTGGCCGTGGTCTGGTGGGCAGAAATTCTCCCGACGCGACGTTTAGATTCTCAGCTAGAAGTTCCACCATCACCCCTTGAAGATGCCTACCACAGCTGTAGGAGAAATGTCGGAAGAATTTCTGTCGATCAGACCACGACCAAAGAGCCCGAAACAAGTTAGTACTAATAGCGCCAGCTGTGAAAGCGTAGGATCTGAAAATATAATGTTGGAAGGAAGTAGGATGAAACAACATATTCAATTCAGCGTCGAGGTACGTCACCCATCTGAATGTCTTATTTTATTATGGCACGATGGATTAGCAAGTCCACTGACGATCACACTATTGAGATACCGAGATGGCAAGTATGGACAGATGAATATTATCCGAACCCTGGTCAAAAAGCTAGTATGTACTTAATATTAAGTAATTATTCATCTGACATTATTAACATTATGTCTGACTTTGATGAAGGCGTTTAGTTGTCCTTTCACGGTTTGATTTGCAGATGGCGTGCATATTGCATACTATGATTCAGGTCAGCCTTATAAATAATTGCATAGTTATTTCGAACAATAAAATCAAACTTCATTACATACTATATACGTACTAGTTTATGGTCAAGAATGGTTATCACAAATAAATATTAGATATTGTGTCGTAGGCGGCTCATTGAAATGATCAGACTTATTGAAAAAATAAAAGGATTTTCACGATTTAATGACCATTTGAAAATTCTTCATTTTTCTTAAGCACATAGAGAAACATTTTAAAATTTCTATCTAATTCTTCTTTCGCTTATTTGCATTCATCTTTGGGCATAGGCCTCCTCTTCGCTATTGCTAATCTTCAGGATTTTCATATTTCGAAAATAGCATGGTACCTACCTTCATGTTACGTTCGACTTTTTATTTATACCTAAACCTTCAAATTTTTAAACCATTTGCTGACGGTTGGTGTACCATACCTGCTTTTCCTTAAACGAGTTATCGAAATCTGGCGAATTACGAAAATCAATCGTATGTTGGGTGAGATTAGTAACAAGTTTTATAAATATAGGTACCGTACCTACCTTTTACACAAAAATATGTTTTTTTTTAATACTGAAATGACTACTATATATTCGCCTTATGATGTTAATTCAGTTTATATCCAGCTATGGTATTATTTAAAGTTTTTTTTAGTTAGGTAGGTACATAGCTTTTTGGTACAAACATTGATTTACCCAATTGACCTGCTGCATGCATACTTATAACTTATTACAGTTCATCAATAAAGTTTATATTATTCTTGTAAGCGTCTATGATAAGAACCTTATTGTGTGATAAACAGAGAGTATATGCATATGATACAGATCATTGCAATAATGAGATCCTAGCAATAAAAATAACCATTTAAATTTATAGTTCATTTGGAATTATGGACTTCCTGCTAAGCTGATTGCATTGGTTTTATTTTTAATGGTGACTTGATAAGGTTCTTTAATGAGGTAATTATTACCTACCTGTGGTGAATATTACTAATTTATGGTTTGTGTAATTCTAGGAGTAGAAGAGGTAATTTCTGCCAGTGTATCAACTATGATTATTACATGGAGTTTTCACATTACCCTATGGACGACATTCCTAATTCTCATATTGCTATTGATATCATAGGAACAATGATGTTTTGGGCATCGTGAATCCTTGTGAATAAAAAATGGCTATCTATTTGGTCAACTATCGTTGAGAATATTTTCAGAAAACGACCCAGTCATAATCACTATCTTTCCTGTTTCACAAATATTACAGGTTTTGCAGTGAGTGAATGTATTATAATTTCATTTCCAGATTTCGTTTCTTTGTACACCGTTTGAAATCTTTTAAAAGCACATGAAGGTAGCTACAAGTTCTTAAGGATTGTTTATTTTGTTTTTATACCCAATGTGCATAAATGCGTCAAAACTCAGTTGAAAGGCAGGTGAAGCATAAAATAATATTTCAATCTCCAAATATCGTATGTAATTTCATGCGAATAAATAATCATTCATTAATTTGTGAGAACATCTGTCAAATAAATATTACAATCCTACGTCAGTGTCATGTTTTTGTCGACATAGTTTTGATATATTTGTTCAACGACTTACATTTTTAACATCGCGTAGTTTCTCATGCACATTATAATTAGATATGAAACAAATTCTACTTTTATAATAAACCCTAACCGAAACCTTTTTGAATAGGACTTCTTTGTAAATATACATTTGTTTCATTGATCGTATCGGCATTAGGTAACATAGTAAATTTGTCATTTCAAATTATGTAACAAAATGAATAATATTTATTTTTGTTTAGTGTTATTATTGAGTATAACTAACACACGACCTGTTAAGTGGACTCCGAGTTCGCGTCATCAGGTGCTATCAGTATAATCAGCACCCGATGATGCGAGCTCGGAGTCCGCGAAACCGGTCGTGCGTTAGTTATACCAAATAGTAACAATAATACATATTTTCTTATTATATAAGACATTTGTTTATATATTTTGCTTGATCAAACACCTCCTCAGATCGTGCGTAACTTGAGCCTCTCCTGAAAAACTATTTTCATGTCGTGAAACCATCTTGTAGGGGTCTCTCTCTGCTTTTTTTCACGAGGTCTCTCTCCACTCCACCAACATTTATAACGGTGGATCCTTTATAAATTTTGAGAGTGAAATTAAAAAAAACAAATGCTATTTCTACTATAGCTATATTTTTTTCATTGAGAGATAAGTCTTTCGTCTTATAAGGACATTGTCAATCCAGTGTGACAATCCATCAATAGATTGTCAGTCAGAGATTGACAATGTTCTTATAAAAGCATTTGTTTTTTTTATACTCATAATGGAATTCTAATACCTTAACACTGACACAGTGAATAAATTGTAGATAGTGCTGCAAATTAAATTCATACATTAGACTGGTCTATGATCAGGGTTTCTTTGGTGCTCTTTTTTTCAAATGTCTTCTCCTATCCGAAAAACTGTTTTGCACACAACTTAAAACATGATTGAGAAATATCAATCGTTCAACCGTGTATTTATATTTGACCCTTTTGCCAAATGATTTTGCCCACTACTATTTGAGATTATTTCGAACAGATGGCGTTGATGTCAGTATGCCTACCGAATTTATACCGTGCATTATTTGAGGTATATTTTTCTTGATTAATCTAGTTATTTACAAAATAACAATAATTGTATCATTCAGCACTCAACAGGTGATGTTTCGTGTCGTCATAAATCATTTAAGCAATTTGAAAAAATGTTAATAAACTGATCACATATTATGTATGAACTAAATGTACCTATGTATAGATATTCAAAAATTGTTTAAATTTACACCTAAATTGATTACCTTACTAAAAACACGTTCTAGTTTCAGATAAATGTTGTGGGTTATTTAATGTAATGTGTAACTGCACAAAGAGGCTAGGAGGGTCACTCCCGATACGTTCTTTATCTAAGATCTTAATTAAATTATTATTTTTGAAAATGGGCTGTCAAGTTTCAATATTACAAAATTTCACAAACGTGCGTCAATTACCTCGCGGAGTCTCCGATAAAGAATAGGTCTCTCACTCTTTTGTGTAAGTTTTCGACTGTCCTGTAAAAAACAGGTGTTTGTAAAACCTCACGTAGAAGGCAATTAATATCTTCAATTCAGCAGTGACGTGTGCCACCCGTCCTGAATGTCTAATTTTTTATGGCACTTAAAGGACAATCTGTAGGTTTGTTACTTGCAGTTAGTCTGCTGGCTACTCCACTTGTAGGTATAGTATAGCGTCAATTAATGATCAGCGATATTTTTTCATTCGAATAAAAAAAAAACTGTTTATTTCAACATTAGGTACAATTTATTTATTTATAAAATTTTGTATTAATCAAGACCTTATTGTGAGCGATTCCACAAATTGTTTGCAGTACGCCATCTCATAAACGGGTAAATTTCATGGTTCATTATTTCAAGATGCAAATATATACATGCACGGAAAAAAATTATCCGGAAAATAAAAATATTTAGCATTACAAAGAATATGAAAATAATATAAGTAAATATTTTATGTGAATAAAAAAATAGTACCAATAGAAATAACTTTCACACCATTTTGTAATAGCAAGCATTACAATAGATCTGTACTTACTCACTCTCACCTAGTGATGTGAGAAGAGAAAATTCTCCAAAGAAATTTCTCCGAGAATTTCTCCTCTGATGGAAGAGAAATTTCTCTCCATAATTTTTCTTAGTGGTATTATGACCTTTCGCCCAGTACACTTCGCAGCCAACTTGATTGATCCAAAAATTTGTGGGGCTGATTAAGGCCTAAATCAGAGGTTATTAACACTTTTTTTTTCCATGTACGTACCTGCAATTTTTTTAAACTTAAATTTGGGCACGTGGGGTGTCAAACATCAAGATTTTTCATCAATTATTAGCACTTTTTTCTATGTAGGTACCTATCTAACATTTTTTTGTTTCCATAATTAATTGTAGCCATATTGGTGATAAATTGTCTCAACATTTGTATATTGTTATTGATTGATTGAATTAAGTATTTATTATTATTATACTGTTAAATAAAAAATAAAAAAAATTCTCTGAAAATTCTCTACGACAAATTATTTCTTGAGTATTCCACAACACTACTCTCACCAAGTGGAATTTTTCAATTGTTTGGCGTTCGGTAAATAAACATCTAGACTCTTTTAAATAAAGATGTATTCTCTCAGTCATCCTACGACTTTTTATCTATTATTTAGTAGATATTATAACTGATCATAATTATTCAATAACATTTTTTCAAGTATCTATGTAAATGTATTGTATGTGAGTATTTGCGATGCTCCATGTACCTACAGGAAGTGTTAATAAAAGAGTTTATTAAAATTTGTAAATATTAATTTTATAACATAGCTGCTATTATTTATGCTCCATAATAATAGCACTAACATACAAAAATCCAAATATGTATATTTTCATAGCTGTACTTACTTTCTGCTAGCCTTCTTCTCTCCACTGCTGGATATAGGCCTCTTCAAAACTTTTCCACATTTTCCTATCTCGAGCAACACGATACCACTGTTTCCCCATCATCTGGACAATATAATCAACCCATCTTTTTTGGGGTCTTCCTACGCTTCTTTTGTCCTCCCATGGTCTCCATACAAGAATTCTGGAAGTCCATCTGCCATCCTCTCGTCTTACCACATGACCAGCCCATTGCCATTTCAGCTTGGAGACTTTATCAACAACGTCAACGACTTTTGTCTTTTGTCGGATAGTTTCATTTCTTATTTTGTCTCTCAAGCTGATACCTAGCATTTGCCTCTCCATGGCACGCTGTACACACCTCAGTTTTCGTTTGCTCGCAAGTGTTAGCGTCATAGTTTCTAGCCCATATGTAATCACTGGCAGGACACACGAATCGTAAAGTTTTCTCTTAAGACTTATGGGGACTTCATAGCTGTATTCGCAGGAAATGTTAAGTTATATTTTTTTTTATAAGTTTTGAGATAGGTAGCTATAAAAAAAATATATGTGAAAATGTAAAACAAAGGGATGATAAAATGGTGGCAAAATCGTTTATTTGTTTGAAAGAAAGGATGTGAGACATTGATTATTGGTGATGTCTGCTTATCATATAACTTGTAAAGTGTACGTTGAGTAAGAGAAATTGAAGTCTTTGCGGAACTTCACAAATGAGGAGGAAAACAGAAAAAGTAGGCATTCCACCCTTTTTTGTCTACCTCCGACTTGTGAATTGGGGGATAGATATACTAATTATGCCGTTTTTCCTCCAAGGACAATTTCAATATTTCTATACTCAATGCAATAAAATATTGATCAAAATAAAATTAAGGTAAAGTTTTTTCGAGAGTCTCGTAGAAGCCAAGTATTCGTAAGATATAAGACATTTATGTATTAGATATATTGGAATTGGAGAATAAGGGTATATTATTATAAATTTCCGTCACTGATGTACATTGTAGTAAGGACCGTTGCACGGTCGGCTGGTTTGCCGTTGGTTGACTGTGTATTATTTATGTACCTACCTATAGGTATATAATAATAATATGTAGCATTGACCTTGCGATGGACGATTAGATCATCATCGCTGCGCCGCTGCCTCGTGGTTATTTGAGAGGATTGTAACGTTAATCACAGGATCGTATTCATTATTACTACACAATTTTATGTTGATATTTATCCTATCCATACACGTAGGCAAGTTATTTAGAATGCTATAAAAAAGTCGTAAATAGACGAGACAAACTGGCTTCGGCGATGTAATTAATGTAGGTAGGTACAAAAGATTCCTGGTTGGGTTATTATTTTTTTCGCCTTTCATACTTCGACGTGCTTTCAATATCTCTAGTAGGAGCTTTTTTACAATACTAAGTAAGAAATATAGGTACATTTACAAAATATGAAAACGATCATGCGCAGCTGGTGATAAATATTTGAAACTCTTCAAGCTACATATCAAAGAGACATCATAATTCACTGAAGTACTATTGGGTTGATTGAGTCACCACATTTTATGTTTTTTTTTAATATTCTGAAAAATAATTTAATGATAATAGTTTTCCAGTCGAGAAAAGTATTTATTTATTTAATTATTTTTGCATATTATCATGATATAACAGTGTTATATAGGATGACATGAGTGGCGAGATGAATCTCTTTCTCATACCATCACGGAATATCCCACTACTGGCGTAGTCAGAAGAGTAGCTGCATGTTAACATACAGGCTGTCATCTACGTGCCAATAATAAATATGATGCTAAAATATAAATTTGGTCCTGTATATATTGACATGGACACCATGTCACCAACACTATCATATAAACACTCACATAAATACATACACACATACATATAATATTCACAGTCCTGCCACATGACATGACACTGTTCGAATATCATTACACTTTATGATCATCACAATGCGTATTATAAGTAGTAGTAATAGAACTGTGTCTAGTAGTAGAACACAAGTGAGTGTATTTTGCAATACAGGGGTTGCATAACTTTTTCATCAGAATGAAAAAGAAAAACAGAAAAGTAAGATAGCCATAAATTTCTACTCACCGTCACAAGGCAATATACCTTCTTTTTCAGCCCATGCCCATCCATTTCTAGATGGGCTACTTTATGCTTTTATGCTACTCAACGCCTTCCACCCTATCCTTATTTGGATCCCTTATCTTCTTCACATCATCTTTACAATATGTCGGCTGTCTCTCCACAATGCACTTGCAAGTTACAAGTGCCAAATCAGCGATTTTCATGATTTCAATACCTTCAAAATTTTTGGTTTTTTAATGAGTTTAACGTTTCGACTGTATGAAACACGTGAAGTTTCAAAAATTTCTCGATAGTAATATTTTATCATTTTCACATGACAGTGATAAGAGTGACGAACTATTCCGAAAAGTAAAGATTCGAACTTGAGATAAAAGTCATCGATTATTTATTGAAAATCCGTAATTTGAATTTTTTTTGTGTTTCTGAAAAAAATGTTGTAGACCACGATTTAGAGTTATATTTACCTACCTAGAGAGTAGCCTATGAATATGTGGTGCTTGCTGTGAACTGTATAATGTTTTATCATACATGACAATACGCTTTATTTCCACTAGTGTAAGCTGCTGACTATTGTGAATATCTCACAGATGAAATCACATAACTCACATATATTTTTGTAAGAGTTGATAGCATAACTGTGTGCGCCCAGAATAAAACAGTGTCGGAGTGACTTTTTTTTACAAATATTTAATTGTGGTTTACATGTTATAATTTAAAGCCATAATAATTGTTTTTCCAGTTTACCACAAACAAATATAAAAAAAATCTAGTATTGAGTAGAATCAAACAATGTTTCTACATGGGCATTATAAATTTAATTTGTAAGTATACATTCATCAATTAGTACTATTAAAATTTTATAAACCTTTTCCTTCTTCATTCATTCTTTTAGGAAGAAATTGAACCTCTTTTTTTCTGTATCGATGTATGCAAGCGAGACGTAGACATGGTTAAAGAAGGATGAAAGTGGCATAAATGCAGTAGAAACGAAAGTGAGATGTGGTCATGGTTAAAGAAGGATGAATGTAGAAATGAGATCATTGAGAAGGGTATGTGGTAAAAGTCTGAGAGATCGTGTGCGTAACAGTAATATACGAAAGGAATATGGAATGAAAGTTGGTGTAGTTACAAGGATGCATGTAAATAAGTTACGATGGTTTGGGCATGTGTAAAGAATGAATGAGGACAGAATGACCAAGAAGATATATTTAGCTGAGAGGAATGGTGCTCGGAGACGTGGACGTCCAAGGATCAAATGGCACGATCATTTAAATCAAATCATACAGGACGGTCACGTGTTGGGTACATTGAACAGCAGAGCATGCATGAGGAATTGTATGACAGTGACGGAAGCGAAAGATGTATGCAAGGATAGAAGGAAGTGGCGCTCGATCTTTTCTGCCTACCCCGCGAGGGAAGCGGCGTGATGGTATGCATGTATGTATACTCCCCTATGGTACACATTAATATCGCTTACATGATTCTAACTATGCACAATAAAGATAAGTCCACTTAAGATACGAATGTAGTAAGGATTATTATGTCCGTATAATATTGTATGTAGTGGTGTTTTATGTAATGCATTAATATTATTTTTACTTGTTTTCATAATTTAGTACCTAATCAAAAACCACTTAAGATAATATTATTTCGATATAATCAACTTTGTACAACTAACATAGTATTATAAAATATATAATAAGTATATTATTATATTGAACACAAAAAAGAAAAAAAATATCACTATTTAATCACAAAAGTTTCTGAAATTTAAAAAAGTTGTCAGTATTTGTACCTATGTAGATTTGTAAATATGAGAAATTTCTTTCTACTTAAACAATGTTTTTTCTACGTTAAAAAGGGAAATAATTTATTGAGTTTATGTACCTATTATTCTGTATATAGCTTCATAGGCATCCATTTACGAACGAGTTGAATTTTAAATCGTTGATAAAATATTTTTGTTTTTGTTAGGGTACCACTGAATCCAACGCAAAAATTTCCAATTTTTATTCAGTATAATAAATCAAGAAAAAACTCGTACCTATATTTGTTTCAAAATTGATACCTAATTATCTAGAACAGTATTTCCCAAACTATGGGTCGCGACCCACCAGTGGGTCGTGAGCGAATATTGAGTGGGCCCTAATGGGGTGTTCACATTTGGCGAATATCGCCAGGCGAATTTCAAAATATATCGCCAGGCGAAAAAACAAGATTCGCCGGACATCCATTGATCGTCACACCTGTTCACACAGTCCACCAATATAGAAACGATCTGTCAGATGCGCTTTGATTTTGACACTGTTTTCAAAATGGCGTCGAGATGGAGATCGCGAAGTGTTTATTTTTAGTCGAAAATGTTATAGTAGAGGTTATAAGGCGCCTTTTAATTAAGGAAACAAACGCCACAAACCAACAACAAAGATAACAGCTGTCACGAAGCGGGAAACATTGTAAAATTTATAGGTTATAAAGTCTTTACCATAGATACTAGCTGTCATTTTGTTCACACGGTTCAAATGGCTGGCGGTATTTTGGTGCCTGGCGATATTCGCCAAAGTGAGAACACCACATAACGGACGATTCGCCACTGTATAAGACATGACTAAAAAAATGCTGTTGGAGCAACGTTTTCAGAAAAAAAGCTGAAAGTTGGGTCCCATGATTGGAATTTTTTCTTAGATGGGTCGGAGCCCAGTTAACTTTGGGAACAACTGATCTTGAATATTGACTTAAATGTAATCTTGTAATATTTTTCACAATTATTTGTTTCAGCATTCATTATTGGGAGTCTTGGGTATATTCATTAAAATAGTTATTACACGTGTGCAAGCTATTAAAATATTATATCTACATAAGCAATGATACTTCAGATATTTTTGAAAGTTTTATTGTTAGTCATTTTAAATCTTAAGCAACATATTTCATCTTAAAAAAGACATTTTATATGAGTTTGTATATTCACATAGTGAAAAGACATTTTAAACATATTTGATATTAACATAAACACTGTTTACTTTTCACTATTGATTTAATACTCGAGTACTTTCGTCAAGTTAGCTTGACATTTTCAAGAGAACCAATATTTTTTAGTTCTCTTGAAAAAAAAATATTTGTTCTCCAGAAAATGTCAAGCTAACTTGACGAAAGTACTCGAGTAACAAATCGATAGTGACAAGTAAACAGTGTTTTTGTTAATATCACATATTATATATATCTTAAATTCAGCCATGAGGTTTGCCACGCAATTTTTTGTTGGCTCGGAGAGCACAGGTTGCATTTTTCTTGTATGCGGGTTATCTGTTGGCTACCTTACTTGTGGGATATGTCGTAATGGGATAGAAGCAGTAGTTAGCAGAAATGGACAAGAATAATCGATTTCAAATAATTATTCACAAATTAAACTATTTATTTATTTATTAATTTTTTACTGTACATTGATTACAAACAATTACATAAAAGGTAAATATTCAAGTAAGATATACAATCAATATACAGAGGGCGATATTATCGCAATGGCGCGATATCTTCCAACTAACCCACTATTATACCTACTCGTTATCGAATGAATCGTTCTTAAGAATTGAATAAATAGAATTATATTTTATATAATTCTATAATATAGTTTAATTTATAATATTTTCATATATTTATATGGTCATAAACAACAATCAGTACCCATATGTTTTTGGGCCATATTGTTCAGAAATAAATATTCTATATTATGCTATTTAATAAAAAATCTACATTTAATAAAAGCAAAAAGGTAAAAATAAATTTCTCTACTATCTGATCTATTTCCATAATCAAATAATCAAAATTAACATACTTCATATTGTATTTCTTTCTACGTGTATACGAGTGTAGGTATATACTTAGTACCGTGAGAAAATATGTTATTTTTTTCTAAGATGGTGAATATATTATATATTTGAATATTGTAATTTAATTGATTCATCGGCTACCGGAGATTTTATTTTATAAGAATTTAGGGAGCATTCGTTCAAAACCGATTGATTATGCAAATCAATAGATTTTTGCATATCTCCTGAGGCGTATTCACGACTCTGGCTCAACATAATTATTATTACACTAGGTTTCAATACCACTTCACACGGAACAGTAATCATTAAATTGAAAAATTTATACTGCAATATTTTAACAATATATTTTATCAACAAATTTCTAATGCAAGATAAATTAAATCAAATAGATTTAATTAATATTTTATTGATTTTAAATAACAAATTGAATAATATCTCGTACACTATCATATTTTTCTCTTTTTCTCCATTCAGAGCGACCGGTGTAGCGCAAAGGTAAAACACTTATGTATGCCGTATAGTGTCGAAGTCCCGGTTTTGATTCCTGGCCAGGGCACAACGAAAAATGGCGTTTTTCAAATTGTTCTGGGTCTGGGTATTGCATTATTAATATGTATTTGGTTTATTGCATTTGTGTATCGTCGCGTTAGTATCCATCGATCTGTGTAAGTTTTCCATATGTATGTTATTTTATGTTATGTGTTTTTGCATCTTTGGATTTGGACCTTCCTCATGTTTTTCAGCTCCTCCTCACGAATTCTGCTACTTCCTCTACTTCCAATATCTTCCATATCCCGTGGAGCACCCGGTAAAGAATTGGTCTCCCACTCTTCTGCGTAAGTTTTCGAGTGTCCTGTAAAAGGCAGGTGTTCGAAAAAAATTAAGACATTTTACTTCTTAAATTCAGCGATGAGGCTTGCCACCCATCCTGAAAGTCTTGATTTTATATTGGCACAAAGAGGACAGTTTGCATGTTTCTTACATGCAGCTGATCTGCTGGCTACCCCACTTGTGGGATATGCCGTGATGGTATAGTATAGTATACTTCCAACAATTCTCCTGCCTGTTATCGGTTCTATAGCCTTCTTCTACTGCTATAACATCATGGCACATTCCACAAGTGAGGTAGCCAACAGACCAACTGCATGTAATAAACATACAAGCTGTCCTAGTTGTATAGCCGGTATAACAAAAACTGTAATATATTCAGTAATGATTTTATTTTGACGCCGTTTGACAGCCCCTAGACCGTCTCAAGGGCGCCGGTGAAGAGTTCAGTTTTCATTATAGGTATATAAAAACAAGTATTTTTTTGACACGAATGATCACGCTCAAAGGAGGGAGTTGGTATTGAGGAGATTAGTTTTATTGCTGTTTCTTTGATAAATGTGCCAATATAAGACATACATATGCACGAACGGACACAATTATGTATTTATTAGTTTATTGATATTATATTATACATCCAACCATCAGCTGTATGTTTTCGCTTAAATTTGATTGCCAAAAAACATACAAACCTGAATGTGAACATATTTTCATAACAAGTATTAAAGACATTGTGTAACTATTCGTGGCCAATATTAATCCTAATAATTTCTATGTTGGTGAGAACAGATAAATTTTAGATTTTTTTTTTAATTGGAAGTATACATACAAGTCATTTTAAGCTCCAAGCCATATTGAATTGTTGTAATAAAATATACCTACGAGAAGAAGTCTTGGACTTCAATCTAGAAATCCCAAATTCGATTTCTTCTGCTATCAGTCTACTCTAATTTACGATACAAGCATTGCTTTCTATGAAGATGTTGAGGGCGTATTTGGGATAAGTTTGAACCTGGATTTATCATTCATAATAATATGAAGACTCCACCACCATGTAAGACTAACAAGTGTCCAAGGAGAAGAAGAAGAATAACAGGTAAAGTCTTCACTTAAGTGTTTTGAAAGAAAATTTATTAAAAACATACCAATGTATGGTTAGTAGGTTATATTGTGAATGCATATATTTTAATCAATTTTAATATGTAAATCCAATTGAGCGTTTTATTTCCAATATAACTTTACTATTTCAAATATATCATCACGGCATATCCCATATGTGGGGTAGCCAGCGGGCTAGGTGCAAACAATAAACATACGGATGAAAAAATTAAATAAATTCAGGATGTGTGGATTGCCTCTTCGATAAATTGTATGTGTTAATTATCTTATGGGTGATGTTTTAACGATCATCTTCCTTTTACAGGACTCTCGAAAAAGTACAAAAAGGACTCTAAATAGAATTTAAAATTTTATAAAACTAAATCACGTCTAGGCAGCATTAAATAACTTAAATACTGATAAGAGTGGTACCTATACCTACCTCGGTCTTATGTAATAATATTCTTGTGTTATGTTTATGTTATTGTATAGGCATATGCAGTAAGTATGTAACATCCAGACATTTGCATATCATGATAAGGTATGACACATGTAGATTGTACATAGTGATCGACTGAAATTTCGGCGAAAACATCGGACAAAAGATTCGGTATTCAATTCGGTATTAAATTTATATTTGAACTTTGCCTACACTACACGCTGACTTAAGCCGATTTTTGCTGAATATTATTTAGGTATATGTAGACATAAAAAATCTTATCCTTTTTGTTCTTGCTTGAACATCAAGAATACATTTTTCTAGTTATATGAACAATTCTATAGGCTCGTATATTTTAGCTTCATGTTTCTTTAAATTCAAATTGTAAAGGCAATTGTTTGCAAAACCTCACGAATGAGACAATTTAAATGAGGTATGCAACCTATCTCGAATGTCTCATTTTTTTGGCACGGAGAATTCAACCTCCGTGTCTATTACATGAAGTAAGTCCGCTGGCTACCTCACTTGTGGGATTTTCCATGATGGTATCTAAGTAATAAAACCTAGTAATATTTAATTGAAATTCACACCAACCGTTTACTCATTTCATACAAATCTCCAAGTATTTGTAAAACACCGTTTATTTATAACATGATGTCCTATTTATAATGTCCTCTCCATTCGCCTACTCTCACAGGACCAGAGGCAGCTTATTTTCAGCATCTGGAACCCGCAACACTGAACACTCTATTTTCAAAGTCCGTCCTGCGAGATCGAGAAGGCTGAATTAGTCTGCTTTTTGATAGTACCTAAATAATTTGATTTTGGAGTGCAATATGGATTTAACATATGAATTAATCTTTCAATTCGGTAAAATTTTGAACAGACATCGAATCTCCGTTTCGTTTTGATAAAACATTAAGATTCGGTCAAACAGTGATGCACTATGCGACACGATATGTAGATACATACATATTATTATGATAATACAAATAACATACACATTGAAATGTTATGGCTACTTTTATGTATAGGTATATTTTTATTATTTTGTTATGATTATCATTGTCATCATCTTGTTGTATAACATAATATTATGATACATACATACCAACATAATAATAATAAGAATAGAGGCCTTGAACTTTCCTGAACTGTGAGAGAATACAAAGCTGAAATTACTGATGCTCAATATAATCTGTGTAAGTAAGTAGGTACGTATATGTCATGTGTCGTATGAAAACTTAATACAGTAATACTATCTCATATCGACTATCCGATTCAATAATACAACAAGTATAAATGTCTTTTATTCGAAAATTCGAGATAATTTTGGGTTAATTGGAAGAGATCGCGCCTTTGCGATAAATTCGCCCTCTGTATATTGATTGTTTACTTTTATATAATTGTTTGTTATCAATCTACAGTAAATAATAAATAAAATAAATTATTATTATTTTAACTGACAATAAGACGATTCTTACAAGGATCATTACAGCTGAAGGCCATTGCGATCCCAGAATAAAACCTTAAACGATAACACAACTACAATATATCCTCGATTTTTCTTATAAATTCTGCATACGTCACGTTAAAGATATCAACCTCTCCAGCCAGACCATTAACCATTTGAATAGCTCTTCCCATTGGGGAGTTTGCCAATATGTTTGTTCTGCTTTGAGGCTGATAAAAAAATCATGATGCCGAGAACGTCCATATGCATCGGGAACATGTATATTGAAATTTTTCAGTATTATTGAATTAAATATGATACCGTCGAGTTGCTTGGAAAAGGGATGAGCACAGAGAATTAATAATTGCATAACGCTCTGTACATTGAATTGGCTTTAAACATAGAATAAAATAACCATGTCGTTGGATGCAGTAAAATGTATTTCTTTAATTATTCTAATAAATCGAATTATGACATATATATTTATCTAGTGGTTCAATAAATCAACGAGTAGAAATGCCTTATATTCGAGAAATCTCCATTTTGGTAATTTTGGTATATTTATATTATGCTTAAAAAACACAACAGAAAGTGAAACATACTGTATAATATGTAATCGCACTGTTTAAGATATACGTTATCTTTTTTCCGCTCAATAGTTAAATAATTCGAAATATTTATTTGTGCAATTAAAAATTGGTACATTTAATATTTTTCCATTACTAAATATTTAATGTACAGTTTTAAGGGGAGCGTGTATTTTTTATAATTATTTATATGCGGAATTAAAGGAGTGATTAAAAAAATGAGTTGTTGAGTTATGGAATTGCACAGTCGAATATCATTTGACATTATTGTAATATGGGACTGTGTATATTTGAGTTGGTTAGGACATCATTAAAGGATTATTTGAGTGCATTAAACTCAACGGATTTCTAATATAGTTACTTATATATGTATTATTTACTTTTATAAATTCCCAGTAAAACAAAAGTATTCATAAATATCAATTCACATTTGGGTTGTATCATATTTAGAAGATATTCATACTATTCTGAATGTCTTATTTTTTGTAACGAAGAGGAGTACTTGTGTGTTGATTACATCTGCGTGGTTAGTCTACTAGTGGGACACGTCTTAAAAGGTACATATCTCAGTTACAAGACTTTCACATTTTCGTATTAATTTTTGTTTGTTATCGAATATCTTATATATATTTACGTAAGAGTAAGTCCTAGAACCACGTGGCTTGATCACGTGGATCAAATTCTCCAAGAAAAATCGATCTGAGTGTATATAATAATAATGATAATAATGTTTTATTCAGGAAATTTTACATAGTAAATACTTTATGATTATTGTACAACAAGAAATTTTCATCTAGGTACAGCAAACTAGCAAATACTGTATCTCGCTGCACTGAGATATTGTATGAATGTAGAAGAAGCGAAAGAAGTATATAAGGATAGATTTATACGGCATCCTTTATCTCCGTCTACCCCACATAGGATACGGCTTCAGGGTATAGTATAGTATTTACTGATTTTAATTCTAGCTCATGGCGGTTTTATCACCACAATTCATTATTTTTTACCCAGGCTGCCCAATTTTGAAAATTAAATGTTATACAGGCATTGTACCTACTTTCAAATTTGTCCTCGGAGCAGTTCCCTGGTTTAAATTTAGATTATAATAGGTATGTGTAGTTACCAATATGCAAATGAGTGAGTTTATGGGAAACATTCAAATTCACCTTAATTTTAAATCATAGGGGAATAAATTGGTTCGAGTTAACACTATGCAGTCATTCTTACCATATTACGCAATACATATTATAATAGATGTTAACTCCTTAATGAAACTCAAGTTCCGTATTGTTAGCACCCTTTAAAGGTTAGACATAGAAGTAATGCAGTCCCAATGTAATCATTATACATATATATGTAAGTGTGGGTACTATTTATTTTTATTATTCTCTCTTCCGTTTTTGGCCAATTTGCATACGTGTTTGCTTTCGATGCGTTTTCGCGAACGTTCAGTGTTTCTCAAATCTTAATTAAAGTTAATTTTTAAAAGTTTATGCTATTATAGAGGATTTGTTCACATCTACGTTCTGAGCTAAAGAAAATCCAGTTACAATACCTAATTGTGTTACATTAAATTCAATTTCATTTTTATTTCAAAAAAATAATTCATAAATTAAAAAGTATTGACATTTTTAATGATAGATTCGATTTTAAGCTAAATATAGCCAGAGTAAGTTATAGTATTGTGTCATAAAAGCAAATAAGGTTGGGAGCGAGAATTGAACCCGATTGTCTATCTAAGGCTTAGATTACCCATCACCATACCAATCTTCATAGTCGAGGTAGTAAGCAAACTCATTGAATGTAAATAAACATAGTACCTACGTCATATTTGATCCAATAATAATAAATTACATAAACCCCAAGATCAATAACCTTGCTCATTGCTGAAAAATTGTAGGAAGATACTTCCGTTAAATGTTTTATACATTAACACCATGAGCATCCGTCTATATTAATTAATGTTATTCTCTAGTTATGCGATCTTTAATCAGAAACAGTTATCTGGTAAACATAAACCTACAATTGACTTAATAAATTTTTCATTTCATTCCAAACTATATTTTTCTATTATACTTGTACATTTTACAAAGTTTTCTAATTCTTTAATAAGTTATTGTATAAACCTGTCGAAGAAAATATATATAATAAAAATATTTTTAACTAAAATATTTAAGGTTGTAAATAATGTGGTAATAAAAAGGCGTAAGGAATAAAATAATATTAACTGATTTGGTCATTGATGTCAAAATTTCTAACGGCATCTATAAAATTTTGATTTACTCGTACTTTTATAGGACAACGGCCTCTTATTGTAAATGTTTTATAGAATCTGATACACGTGTATTACGATAAATAAATGGATACTAATAGAATATTGTGGTTGATTGTAAATAAAAACCATTGTGTTTTTTTATATATAATCAAACAGACGATGAATAAACCATTCTGATTGAAATTGTGATCCACGCTTGATTTGATGTTTTGCATCAGACTACATATATGTACTCAGCTATGTTTGTATTATAAAGTCTTGAATTGGTTTTTTTTATCGATCACATTTTGATTGATATAGGTATTTGATGAACTCGTATCTGCATGAGCTAAAGCTATTTACTTGTGATGATTTCTGTAATATTAAATTAATTACCTTTTTTAAAATATATTTGCATCAAGTTGAACCAAAATTGTTAGAAATATTTTAACATCAGTAATCATAATCAGGTAGGTACTTTAGGAAATATCGTACAAAAATGTTCTGAACAAATTGATAATATTTTAATCAGATCAAAAAATTATCAATTTGTTAAGCAAAAGGAAATAATGATGCTTCATGTTTATGTAATAAAATATGTATGTAGCAAACTCACTATTTAAACACAACCTTAATATTTTTATTTTTCCTTATTTGGATTTATAGGTTAGCAAATTGAACATTATCGTATTCTGCTACGGTGAAAGCAATTGAAGTTGAGGAAGCAGTGATTGCGAAATATTTTCACCTGGATAGCTACCTTCACCTTACATACTTTTTTTATAATAATATGCAAATAACTCACAAGTGATTAGACCTCGTGTATTAGGTCCCGGCAAGGAATCACGCCTGTATTCATCTCGTGTGAAGACCAGTCGCATCGAGGAACGGGGGAACATAATATTCGACGGCTACGGGTGAATTGAAGGAATCGTTGAAAAGGGGTGCATTCTAAACAGGAAATTAGAGAGATGTGACACGCAAACTATCAGCTGTTACACGGGTACAAAAATACTTTTATTCTATTTTTCGAAATTCTCATCGATCATGTTCGAATACAAAAAAAAGAACATAATCTTAGAGACGGAAACCGGTATTTAAAAAAATATGTTATCTTTAGTCATTTTCCTTGTTCATTTTTTGTTTTGTTTTATTGAAACATAAAACACTTTCGGTATAGATCTTTGATGAACTAGACACTTTATATTGCTATTTTTTGCGATTCGTTTTTTTATTGATTTTTATTTATTGATAAAGAAGTAGGTGTGATGATAAGTTCATTCTGCTTCCTACAAAAGCCGTCATTTTCTATTGGTTACAAAATTATGTTTTTTCTTTAGAGAATCTATTATTTCCATTATCATGCTGATTTTAAAATTTATTTGTCACATTGTGCTATTTATGTTAAGTATATTACACTCGTGCCAGCAAGAAAAGAAAAGCAATTCACACATATATGGTTATAACTATCACAGCTGGCAGATTTATTACTATGATAACGAGCTATATGATATTTTATGAAACCAGTTCAATATAATACAAAGTATTCCTCTGGGAAATTTCACAAACGCCGTATTTAACCAAAAACTGTAATATACCTAATTATGTACTATGTGGTATAAAATCAAATCATAATACAATTTCTTATACTTATAATATCTTGCTCAACATATTCTTAATCGTTTCTCTATTTTTAACTCTTCTCACATTCACTCTGAACATTTCTTTAAGGAAAAATTAGGGATTTTATCCTTTGATTTTAATACACTGTGTGTGTGCTGTTTGGATGTAAGACTGCTGGTGTGTTATTATTGTTTACATATTTATTTTGTATTTTACATGTCTTTCATCTTTTGTGTACCATATTGAATTAAATAAATACCATTACTATATTTAAAGACAAATTTTGGTAAGGATGAACTTATTTACTTCAAATAAAGTAATGAGTTTTTAATAGCTATTCTATTTTACCTTATTCAAACTAAAAATGGAATAGGGATTATACCAATTTATTTTTTCTTAATATAATGATAAGTAGTATTTTGTCATAATTGTTTTATAAATGTACGTAAATCTTGACTGAAGTAAAATTCAATTCATATGTTTGTATTAGCATCATACATATAATTAAATTTACAGTAATATTCAAATTTGAAAAGATAAAATCATAGTTAGCACCCGTATGTGCTAAACATATAAATTTATCGCCGAGTGTCGCTAGTCGTACCAAACACTTTTAAGTAAATAAATAATTATAATTAAATATTAAATCTTTCACGTGAAACATGTGATTAAAATTTAGACACACGGGCAAAGTAAATATTTAACTTTTGCTAATTTACTAAATTGGGAGATTTATTCAACCAGCGGATGTCCACTTCGAAAGAGCACAGTTATAAATATTTATAAATATTCTTGGGACATTAATATAGGCAAATTAATATCTGGCAAGTAATAATTTCAAGTTAATGAAGTACAGAATTCCGATTATAATATATAAATAGGAATAGATTCAATTTGATTAACACATCTAATATATAAAAGGAAGACGTGTGTGTTACAACACTTATAACTCAAGAATGGCTGTACCGATTTGAATGATCTTTGATTTGTTGGATTCTTCTCCGCCCGGAATAAACTATAGGCTATTAAAACATCTTACAAATTCACGGGAAGAAAAAATATGAAGAAAATTATTTACGCCATACATTTTTAATTTCAAAAATAAAAACAATATGGAGAGTCCATACGCTATTAGCGCCCCCACGTCGCCTGTTGCATTGTGCTAAAATAATCCGTAGGTTCTGCTATATTAAGAACCAAATTACTATAACTAATATGAACGAAATGTGTACTAATATTTGTTTACTATAATTCGGTAGTTACATGGCAATAGGTTGTATCTCACTAAAACATAATTTTATAGGAGAGCAAAAACAAAGTTTGCAAAAGAGATATTTCAGCCAAATTTCGAGCATTATATATCAAAATGAAGGTAATTATTATTTCTACAAGATAGATGTAACATTCTCTTAATAATTTCTTCTACAAGATGTATGTAACATTCACTAAATAATTTCTTGCAGTTTAAAAATATTTGAGTTTTTTTGCCATGTTGATGAAAACAATCTTTCTACATGTCAATAAGTTACGTCTTTTCTCTCTTTATTCCGACTATAAAGAGACATATCCTTTTGCCACATCAAATATTACACTATTTTGAGCATTTTATGGAACAAACTTGAAAACGCAAAAAATGCGAGATACAACCTATTGCCATGTAACTACCGACTTATTCGACTAATATTTATGTATCGATGGATCTTCTGTCACATAAATGTGGACGTGCACAGATTATATTTGAAATTGTATTTTATTTTTGCAGATGGAAAATTATTATTGAACCAAAAATTGTGCTATTAAAGATGAAAATAAGAATGTGTTCATGTAGGTAGTTCTGATGCAAGATTGTGTAGTGAAATTTGCAGACAGAGAAGAAAAATTACGAAGAAAATTATTTACGCCATACATTTTTAATTTCAACTAAAAATGCAATATGGAGAATTATACAAAATCAACAATGAAGTTTTTTTTATAGATTGGACTATTTATATGATAATTTTTCTATACATTCTCAAATTAAAAATGTTATCCATACAAATTAACATCTGTAGTTCTGATATTTCAATTTTTAAAAAATCATGGAAAGAATTTTTATAAATTTTAAATGAATAGGTAAAATCTACCTGAAAAAAAAATATAGTACCTACATAATTATATTACGTACTGCAGATAATTTATAAACAAATCTCAGTTAAGTATAATTGTTCAACATAAATTGTTCATGTCGGCCGGTGTGGCGCGGAGCTCTTTCCTTTGAGTCACGAGGTCCCGGGTTCGATTCCCGGACGGGGCAAAGTGAAGAATGACCTTTTTCAAATTGTCCTGGGTCTGGGTGTTACATATATATGTATATAGTGCATTGTATATGTGGGTATCGTCGCGTTAGTACCCATAATCAAGATTCATCTAAGTTTGGGACTAGCTCGATGTGTGTGAATTGTCTATGTAAAAAAAAATTAATGTAACATTCGCAGTTTAGCGGCCCCACCCGTTGTCGAGTACTTTTTTTCCATAGAAAAGGTAATATTTTTGAAACTTGAGGAAATTGTTGCCATATGTAGAATTATTTTAATTTGCCGGCAAAAAATCCACTTCGAAAATTAATTTCCTAAAATTCCGTACATATTACTCGACAACGGGTGGGGCCGCTCAAGTTTCATAGTTGCGAATTTTTTTTCCTATAAAAGAATTTTCCAAAAATTTGGTGACCAAAAAATAATTCACCATATGGCAACAATTTCCTCAAGTTTCGAAAATATTACTTTTTCTATGGAAAAAAGTACTCGACAACGGGTGGGGCCGCTAAACTGCGAAAGTTCCAAATGAATTAGGTATATTTTTTTACACTATACCTTCGATGACACACTTTGACAATTACGGGAGTTTGTAAAGAGATTAATAATATTAATCATTCATAAAGTCAGTGGGAGAGGGCAGAAGATAGGGCAGGTGTCGAACATGTGTTGAAAGGCTTGGTTTGGAGTGGCCAGAGGTCCTGGAAGCAGCGGTGGACAGTTATCTCTTTAATATAGTTAGATACTTAGGGGCAATGGGCCCCCGACCGAACTAGGACAAGGGGAAGAAGATGTATGTATGAAATCGTTCATTGATTCTTAGGCGGTACGAAGTTCGCCGGGCCAGCTAGTTGGCTAATAAATTGTATAAAATTGTTTGGGATCTTATTTTAAAGAGTTTCTTCTTCCCACGATATTCTTTATGTTTTTGTATCATTGTCTAACAAATGGTGTAAAACGATTCACAAGAGAGGAGAAAAAACAGTTCCCTTTTTGGTTATTTGCAAACTTACTTATGAAATTTTAAATCCGATAGATCGTGAGCCTGGTGAGAATATTTTAGACTTTTTAGATCCTTGGTTCTAATACGGCTACTGACATCATAACAGCTTGAGTGTCTAAACCGCTTATTTCAAATATATACGTGTACACCCATACATCTTCTCCTCATCTAAGTTGGGTCAGGGAACCATTGTACTTAGCTTCTTCCTCTAAAGGTCCCTGTCCATTCCTGCTTCGAGAATTTATGGCCACTCCACACCAAGTTTTCAACACATATTTTTAACTTATCTTTTGCAAGCGCCTTCTGGAGCGGTCTATATTCAATATATCTACACACATTTTATTTCAATATTTGTACATCATTCTTTTGATGTATTACCAATATACGTTCATAATATTATGTATGTAATCACACATGCAGTAATGTTGCTATGTGTTGTTGAACCATTTTAACACTTCTGGCATACAACCTAATCTAATATATAAAAGGAAGACGTGTGTGTTACAACACTTATAACTCAAGAATGGCTGTACCGATTTGAATGATCTTTGATTTGTTGGATTCTTCTCCGCCCGGAATAAACTATAGGCTATTAAAACATCTTACAAATTCACGGGAAGAAAAAATATGAAGAAAATTATTTACGCCATACATTTTTAATTTCAAAAATAAAAACAATATGGAGAGTCCATACGCTATTAGCGCCCCCACGTCGCCTGTTGCATTGTGCTAAAATAATCCGTAGGTTCTGCTATATTAAGAACCAAATTACTATAACTAATATGAACGAAATGTGTACTAATATTTGTTTACTATAATTCGGTAGTTACATGGCAATAGGTTGTATCTCACTAAAACATAATTTTATAGGAGAGCAAAAACAAAGTTTGCAAAAGAGATATTTCAGCCAAATTTCGAGCATTATATATCAAAATGAAGGTAATTATTATTTCTACAAGATAGATGTAACATTCTCTTAATAATTTCTTCTACAAGATGTATGTAACATTCACTAAATAATTTCTTGCAGTTTAAAAATATTTGAGTTTTTTTGCCATGTTGATGAAAACAATCTTTCTACATGTCAATAAGTTACGTCTTTTCTCTCTTTATTCCGACTATAAAGAGACATATCCTTTTGCCACATCAAATATTACACTATTTTGAGCATTTTATGGAACAAACTTGAAAACGCAAAAAATGCGAGATACAACCTATTGCCATGTAACTACCGACTTATTCGACTAATATTTATGTATCGATGGATCTTCTGTCACATAAATGTGGACGTGCACAGATTATATTTGAAATTGTATTTTATTTTTGCAGATGGAAAATTATTATTGAACCAAAAATTGTGCTATTAAAGATGAAAATAAGAATGTGTTCATGTAGGTAGTTCTGATGCAAGATTGTGTAGTGAAATTTGCAGACAGAGAAGAAAAATTACGAAGAAAATTATTTACGCCATACATTTTTAATTTCAACTAAAAATGCAATATGGAGAATTATACAAAATCAACAATGAAGTTTTTTTTATAGATTGGACTATTTATATGATAATTTTTCTATACATTCTCAAATTAAAAATGTTATCCATACAAATTAACATCTGTAGTTCTGATATTTCAATTTTTAAAAAATCATGGAAAGAATTTTTATAAATTTTAAATGAATAGGTAAAATCTACCTGAAAAAAAAATAGTACCTACATAATTATATTACGTACTGCAGATAATTTATAAACAAATCTCAGTTAAGTATAATTGTTCAACATAAATTGTTCATGTCGGCCGGTGTGGCGCGGAGCTCTTTCCTTTGAGTCACGAGGTCCCGGGTTCGATTCCCGGACGGGGCAAAGTGAAGAATGACCTTTTTCAAATTGTCCTGGGTCTGGGTGTTACATATATATGTATATAGTGCATTGTATATGTGGGTATCGTCGCGTTAGTACCCATAATCAAGATTCATCTAAGTTTGGGACTAGCTCGATGTGTGTGAATTGTCTATGTAAAAAAAAATTAATGTAACATTCGCAGTTTAGCGGCCCCACCCGTTGTCGAGTACTTTTTTTCCATAGAAAAGGTAATATTTTTGAAACTTGAGGAAATTGTTGCCATATGTAGAATTATTTTAATTTGCCGGCAAAAAATCCACTTCGAAAATTAATTTCCTAAAATTCCGTACATATTACTCGACAACGGGTGGGGCCGCTCAAGTTTCATAGTTGCGAATTTTTTTTCCTATAAAAGAATTTTCCAAAAATTTGGTGACCAAAAAATAATTCACCATATGGCAACAATTTCCTCAAGTTTCGAAAATATTACTTTTTCTATGGAAAAAAGTACTCGACAACGGGTGGGGCCGCTAAACTGCGAAAGTTCCAAATGAATTAGGTATATTTTTTTACACTATACCTTCGATGACACACTTTGACAATTACGGGAGTTTGTAAAGAGATTAATAATATTAATCATTCATAAAGTCAGTGGGAGAGGGCAGAAGATAGGGCAGGTGTCGAACATGTGTTGAAAGGCTTGGTTTGGAGTGGCCAGAGGTCCTGGAAGCAGCGGTGGACAGTTATCTCTTTAATATAGTTAGATACTTAGGGGCAATGGGCCCCCGACCGAACTAGGACAAGGGGAAGAAGATGTATGTATGAAATCGTTCATTGATTCTTAGGCGGTACGAAGTTCGCCGGGCCAGCTAGTAATTCCTAAATCGTAGTGGCGGCTTATTACAAAGTGTCGTGCCTTGTGCTTTTCTCTATGATGTTGACATATAATATAACATTAACAACTAAATTATTAGTGTGTTGATAAAACAAAACAATACCTACAACAACAAAAAAAACACCGTATACACCAAGGGAATGTAAACAATAAATCAAACGACACAAATTCGTGTTTCGTCCGCTTTACGAGAAGAGATAACAATGTTTGTAGAGGGCACGATTTTTTTATATACTTACATGTACATCTATATATTTATTATTTAATGTTAATGTTTGAATGCCACAAAAGGAAGATTGACATTTAAAATGGACGACTAGAAAGCTAGTTTGATTATGGTGGTTAACTCGTATACAAATATTTACAATTTCATTATGAGAAACCAAAAATATTTAACCCGTTTTTTGTTAAGGTTGACTAAGTAAGAAAAGCATTTGAATTTTATTTAATATATGTGTTTATGTTATACTTCATTAATGTTATATCGTTTTGGTCAACCGCTATAAAGACTTGTACTTCTTACAAAATTTGTGAATTATATGAAAGAAATGGGTTTTGGAAGTTCGGTGTGTAATAAAAAGTACGTAACCAGTAAAATTACCGTTCCATTCAAATATTGACATTAAACCGACCAATCACGTATCAGTAGAACGATTCGCTATTCAAAATCAGAGTATGGGTGGAATAAAATAGATATAATAATAATAATAATAACAGCAGTTGTGTAGCGATTTCGCATGTAGAAATCAAAATGGCACCCTCGCATTCGAACAGATATCAATAATTCAAAAAATCGAACACCAATCGAACGCATTGAATACGATTCGCCCCCGCTTGAATTTCACACATGATTTGCATTCGTATGAGACGCTACCCAGTAGCGATATCAGCTGTATATCAATATATATATAATAATACTTTTATATTATAATATGTATTGTGATTGTTTGTTGGGTGTGAGGGGTGCACAACACCCCCATTCAGTGAGCTTAGAGTTACGTGTGCGCTGATCCCTTTTGATATAACCACCCTTTTCTGATATGCATTCGATGATATGTTTCCATGTGGAGAATAGAGATGTTAAGACATCATCGTTTTTAACCATTCGTACATCTCATCGATTTCATTGTTTTATTGGTCTCTTATTACAATTATCGTATCGTCTGTGAAAGTACAAGGACGTTCCTTTATTTTTTATGGGCTGAGTAGAACTTTTCAAAGTATCTGGATTTTAATTGAATTCAAATACATGCTCAGACACTCTCATTGTAAGCAATGTGCTTGACTCGTGAAAGCGGAGTAGGTGGCAGCGGATGAATCGAACTCGAAATTGCAATTTTTGTATTTCATTGCTTTCTTGAGCGACTTGGTGTGATAAATGTTGCGCATCGTCCTTAAAATCAGGCTAACTTTAAGTCACCTAATGTTGGCTTGATGATGAGAATGAAAGCTCATGAAAGTCGGCTCACTATGAATTAAGCCACTTTGGAAATACTTAAGTGATAAAAGTTTTTTATTTATAATAATTCAACACTAACGTCGATAATGTAAACTATATTGCACATGTGTTAATTTTTGTAAATTGTCTATATAAGTGCCATCGTCATTAAACATGAAAATATCAAAACAGGACTTGAAAATTTGAAAAATCGAAAAAGATTCACTAGAATAAGAAAAAAATATATGTACCTATATGGTTTTATGAGATCGTTTGCTTTTTTTTCATTCAAATTTGATAACATTCATATTATCGCATTAAAAAAAATCTACAATGGTATATGATATCATTTACATTCCTATAAGGGAGCCCATGCAATTTAGCAAATAATAATACCTAACACAAATGCCTTTCTTCTTTATAAATATACAGCGCTTTATCTGTTGCTCGAATCTTTCAAATTCATGTCTTGGATCAAGTTACTAAGCCCAAATGTTATTTGTTTTTTTCAACAAGTATCAGTCTAAGTAATTTGCAAGTAACGGAATGGTACTGCTAACGTTAGGGTTGTTTTCTCTATGTGGGTATATACTCGTAATCCTATAGAAATATAAATTATTACTTCGGTCTTGAATGAGTCCTCTGAGAATGTGATGTGACGAAATAGAAAACGTTATTTTCCTGCAGAATAAATTATACATTGGGAATTCCTATTTCACAGTGCACTTTCCTCATTAAGAAGGATATACCAATATGTTTAATAATTATGGAAAATTAAGTGTCGAATGTTGTTAAAACAAATTCTTTGTGGTGAACATTTTCGGTACATATTTCGGTAGATGACAAGGCTCTTGATTCATTCGGGAGGTATAAGGTATGAAGTCCCAAAAATGGTTGCTTGGATGGGTTATACCTTATATTATTGAAGACCCTATTGTTCGGGAGTTGTTATGATTCTTAAATGGGCCCTTGCGGTGGTTTTTCCACAAAACGGCGCATCATAAATAAGAGTTGTCTACCTAGTTATTATTAGTTATTATTATCTCATATCTCATTTATTAAACAAAACAATATTTGATTCTACATTTTGAACACAATATAAGATTAACAATAAAATTTAAAAATAACATTAAATAACAAAAACCATAAAATATTAAAATAAATTTATGTATATTCAAAATGTAGAACCCCAACATTATTCGAGTTGATTCTTCCATGATGTTCTATGAAATAGTACAATCATGGGATATCACTTACAGAGCTACAGGGACAAAAACCTTCTTACTATCCTGGTGGACGATAGAAGTACGGCCTTCTGCATGCTGTATTTGAGCCTGTCATCTACTCCCAGTTTTCTTTTTTTTTTTTATATATATATTTTTTTTATTATTATTATGACCGTGAGAATGGTGGAATTGATGAACGTTGTCCATGGACATAAAAGGAATTACTTAAAGTAATTACTTACAGTCTAGAACCAAGTCATGAGCGTCGGGACGCCTTTCTCACTTCTTATGTTGGTTCTGTTGATTTTATGATAAACTTTATTTTTAATTATATATTTTTTTATGATTTAATTAGATATTAATAAAGAAGTAGGAAGGTACTGTTTTTGTCACAGGAGCAAATTTCAAAGAGAAAATTTAGTTTCGAGTGACGTATGTAGTGAAAAATTAGATTTTCATTGAGTTCGTATAAATCAACATGGCTTTTTTACCATAGAAATATACTTAACTATTTTTCATTTTGTTTTTTATTTTTCATTTGATAATAAACCACACTTATTGGTAATTTTTGCAACAAAACTATAATATTTTGTTACAGTAACAACATAGAAAAAAGTACGACTTAACCGTTTGATTGAACTGTGATTAGCTTTTAATTACAACATAACCTCCATGTATGGCTGTTATCAGCCTTTTGAAGTGAATACATGTAAAAGTATTTTAGGAACTTAAGTGAATACCAACATTTTGGAAACGAATGGTTGAACGAGTATACCCATAAGTGTCTACTCATTAGAATCTACGGTCAACACTCTGTTATAACTTTATTTAATTAGTTGATTTAATATTATATTTCTTTATAGTGACAATTTTAAATCAAATTGGTGATTATATTTTAACTTTGTTTGCTAACCGTGATCAGTTATTAGGTATAAATTAATATTATGTACTACAAAACATAAGGTGACAATAAATAATCTATGCTCGAGATATTTTCTCGGCGCCTTTTAATGACTAGAATTACTTTGATTATAATATAAAAGCTTATGTAAACGATTTAATCATTAGTTCGAATAGGCGCTAGCCAAAAATTATGTTATTTACTGAATAAGTCGAATTCATTATAAGTCATTGACATAAAAGTAAATAATTATTAACAGTTCATTCAACTTCACATATTATTATCTACTTCAAACGTACGATTGATTGATATGTCCTTATAACAACTTTCACGAAGAGATGAGGTATACCATCCATCTTGAATGTCTTATTTTATATTGTCTCGGAAAGAACGACCTGCATGTTCACTTGTAGGAGATAATGATGGTATAGAAAAATATATCTCTTATTGAGCAAACAATTATGAACAAGCAATTACTTTGGCATATAGTGTGAGGTTTATTTTTGATAGAGTTACCGTTACATTTTAAATTTAGGTTTAAAAGCCCAGATATATACCTATGCAACTATCTTTGATAAAAAAAATATTTCTTAAATGTAGGTAGGTACTTGGTAAGATTTATTTTGTAATGTGTTGGTTTATGTGCCAACTTATTTTATCTATTTGTATTACCTATGTATTGTTATAACTGTATGTTTGCGTTAACTATAAAATAATAATACAAAAAAAATATTAAATAGTTCATTAGATAATTGAGAATGTCAATATAAAGAAATAGAACTGATATTTGAAATGGTAGATAGGTACAACAAATAAACTAAAAAAATCGCATAAAAACGCATAGAACTTGAACATTGCATCGACCGAGCATAACCTGATTTACATTAATAAAATGTGAAGATATTATTATAATATATTTGGTAAAATATTATATTATGTATAGAATATATGTATGTACCAGGTACCTACTTCTAAATATACATATTCGCCAAATAATGAGGGGTTGGTTGGTATTTGGATTGGTAACCGCGAATTTTTTCCTCATTATGGAGAATGATTGATGATTCCAAGTCGTGTAACGTAACCATCTAACTTACAAACATGTTATCAACTTTAAGGCTAATTTAAATATGTTTAATCTCTATTTAAATCGAAGACAAGCCTGCACAAACACAACACTGTTAACTTGCCCTTTTATGAATTTAAATAATAAAAAATATATACTGCCCTGCTAAGTAAAAACACAGTAACTTCCAAAACACATAAGTGTCAGAATCGCAGACCAAGTTTGAAACTACTTTTTGTGTTTATTTTATCAAATACCAAAAAACAAACCTTCCACAGTCGTTGCAAATATCTAAATTAGTTTACTAATAGGAAAATATTGAATATCTGAGATATTTGTGATGATTATGTTTTGTTTTTTAATACCTAATAATACTTATGTAAATAATACACACAAAAGGTTTCAAACTTGGTCTGCGATTCTGACACCTATGTGTGTTGGTAATTACTGTGTTTTTACTTAGCAGGGCAGTATAGGTATATTACGAATTTTATTGGTCCATTTTACCTAGCATTTTCCCCAGAAAAGACTGATCCTGGACATGAATGATTATTTTACTTTCTTAGTTAATTGATTGATTCTTAGTTAATTCTTAGATTGATTCTTAGTTAATTCTTGTACATAAGACAAAAATATTTTAAGAGCAGTGTAAGAAATAGTGTTTCTGCCTTTTTACATATATCATGTTCCCCCACCACAACGTCTCAGTTCTAGACGATCATTTTTAAACTCCTCATCCTCACTGACGGGCCCTGCTCCCTCTGAACGCCTACGTAGGTGGGCGGAGGATCCGCAAATAAGCGAACCTTTCCTAGCCCAAGAACACCTTGCTGCAGGAGGCAAGCTAGACTATGGAACATGGAAAACCTTAAATCGACTGAGATCTGGTGTGGGAAACTGCCGCGACAATAGGGAACGATGGGGCTTCCTACAGGACGAATCCGGAGCATGTGACTGTGGTGCAGCACAGACTATGCCACACTTGTTGGAGTGTCCATTGTGCCCTGTCACTTGCACAATGGAGGATATTTTTGACGCATCTCCACCTGCTGTGCGTTTTGCACAGTACTGGATCAGTTTGATTGGTTTTTTTTTTCTGGGTTTCGACACGACAAATAAATAATACATATATCAAAGAATAGATAACGTGAAAATGTACCATTCTCAATAAAAATATGGTAATAATAATGTGCTTATTCATCCCTTGAAAAGAATGTCAAACTATGAGGAGAATCAGATATGGAAATACTGTTGACAGTCTTAATTTTATTGGGAAAATTTATAAGTCGGTTTAATCTGATATTGTACCAAACTACGACAGTTTTAGTGTAGTCAGTGCTTGAACAACAATAATTCTAACAGATTGCTAACACGGAATTTTCTCGTTATCTTTATATTTTGGATTATTTTTATTCACTTTTTGTTACCGAGTAGATATTTAACGCTAAGAAACGGAAGCGATGTTTCTTAGAATTTATGAACGATTGCAGCAGGAATTTGTTTTCATGAAGATAATCTGTTTTATAAGTATTCAGAGTAACTGTTTTATGAAAATGATAATTTCGAAATTGCAGAAAATTAAAAAATAGCAAGTAACTAATAATTACTGTTTGAAATTTGACATCAAAAAGTTTTTAGAAGAAATTTTTCATATTCACATTATTTATGTATATAACATCACAGTTTTCACAATGGAGAAGTCACTAGACTGTTTGTAATAAAAATGCCAGTTATTCTCTCCGTGGCTATTCAAATTAAGTCATTCAAAATAGGTGGCATACCTCATCGTTGCACTGTATCTGTTAGATAACTAGTTACAAATATTCGTCTTTTACATGACACTAGAAACATATATAATAGATTGGAATCACTTTTTAAAAGTTATTCCCTGTCGAGGATGGTACGTAGAAAATCAAAACCGTGAAAAAATGAATAGGTACATACGACAGGTAATTCTGGGTAGCTATCTAAAACTTGTAAATAATTAACTATAAATTTAAACCGTTATGCAAAATATTTAAGTATGAGTAATTAAATATAATATTAAGATTTCTAGATCTCTATCTCGACTAAATATTTGTAGTGGCTACATTAATTTTAATGATTTTATTTAAATAAAAATGTACGTATCAATCTATTACCAACTTAATGACTCTGCTATAATATATAGTTTGCAAAACTTATTAAAATATGATTTTAATCACAGCATCTAAAAGGAACAACTAGAAATGAATGACCGAAAAATTGGTCAACAAAGTAATTTCGGTTATGATTTCGACAAAACAAAAAATTGTCCTCAATTTCGGTTCAACTTAAATATCCGCTTTTACGGATTTGTCTTTCAATCACTTGTATGAAATTCATATTTGGTATACTCGGGCATGCGTACCTATTACCTACCTATTGCGATCTTTTCTATTTTGAAGATATTCAATATTTCTTTTATATTGATTCACGTGCATCAATTATTACATTCTTCTTCTCAAAGTGCCATGTCAGGTCCCCCCGACCTCGGCTATCACCCTGGCGTAGGCCTATCTGCCCCGTGCCAGCCGGAACAGCTCCTCCACCCTCCGAACTCCGGTCCACTCTCGGATATTTCTCAGCCAGGACATCTGCATGATTATTTCATTATATTACTAAAACTATATCATCACGGCATGTCCTACAAGAGGGGTAGCCAGTAAACCAGTCACATGTAATAAACATGTAAGCAGTCTTCTCTGTGTCAGCAAAAAGCCAATAATTTCTTACAATTTTTATATGTACTAAATCATAACCAATGTCTCTGTATGAATATTAACAATTTTAGTTTACATAAATTGTCGTGACACCAAAATTTGGTCGAAATTCGAGATAATTCCGGAATTCGGATTTGCATTTTCAAATCCAGTTTCGGACGGAAACTGACATTAACTGGTTTTGAAAATCTTTTCGCTGCCTAGTGACAGATATTAATCCATTTAATTCAATTACTTTAATAAAACTGTCTAGACGCTAAATGGCCGAATGCACATATTAAATTATCGCAATTAACTATTTCTGCAGCGGTAGAAGTATTCGAAATGACCGTTTTGATTATCCTTGACGTTTGAAAAATTAATGCAATTCTTCTCTTGTGCTTTATTATGTTTTGTTTTTTGAAACCAACTCCGTTAAGTAGGTACAGTAGTCTTCGGAACTCAATAATAAAATGTAATATAAATACGTATACCTACTATTGTATTTTTATGGATGACTAATATCAAGAATACCAAGAACTTCATGAGTCGGAAGAAGAAATAATAAAAAAGGTGAATATACTTAATGATAAATATAAAAAATATGGATTTATATATATCCTTTACACAAGTTCACAATCTAAATTGCTCATTACCCGTGGATAGAATTCTCAAATGGTGATCATGGAGTAATGGATTAAGTATCGGTAAAATGTTCGGTAAAAGCTGTTCCGGCTAGCACAGGACAGAGAATCCTATGCCAGGGTGATAGCCGACGTCGGGGGGACCTGACATGGCACTTTAAGAAGAAGATCGGTAAAATATAAATGAGACAAGTTGACGACATTATTCCAATCACGAGACGATAATGGATGCTGAGGGCACAAGATCGTGACGTTTGGGAAGGTTTGAAAGAAGCTTATATACCTATGTATTATCGTGGGTTCAATGATAGAACTAGACAACTCAAATTTGATCATTTTGAATTTTATATTTTCGATGTTTGCCTTTAATGTTTTGAGTAATTTCTAGTAATAATTATGAATTGCCTCATTACCTCAAAACTATTGATTTTGAGTTGTCTAGTTCTAGCATTGAACTCACGATATATATAGCAGTGGAGAGATGGCTGACTGGTATGTGATTCATTACATAAAATAAAATTGCATCAGTTGCAAGGTTATGCATGATTTTCTTGAATAGTTAGTTCTAACTTTCTATGTATGATTAAAGCATGTTATTATCCAATAAAATGGTTTAAAAGACTCATGATTTAGTTCACCAAACACTTTTGATTTGATTCAGAATTGAACCACGCTTCTGGTGAATCCAAAGTCAATCTGATTACCAATACACCACCCGAGTAAATCGACAATCAATTACCTGTATAATAGTTATATTATCATTGGTTCATATATTCTATACGTGTTATGAGTAAACATTTTTTGTAAGTAAGTAGATACCTATATAAGTATAAAGATTTAGTATGCAATTGTTATTAATATTGCAAATAGGTACATAGTTAGTCATATACCAACATATTTTCACACCTTATATTATCATCTTTAGGAATTGCAATGAAGTGTTGTGGTCTTACTCATAATACATACCTACCTATTCCTGCCTAAGTTATCTATTTATTATGTACATATTCATTATTATTTATTTATTATCATTTAAGTATGCAGAACATAATTCGTATTTAATATCATCCACGTGCACCTGTCACGTGGTATCCTTAATGCGTTTCTTTTTTATCGCTTGCATTTATTTTACACATATAAAAAAACACAATGTTTGTCTATTCGTTTTCGGATAAATTTTAAGCATCTTTTAGATCATAATATCAGATAGGTAATCGAATCACCACTGTTTAAGAAAAAAATGTATCTCACTTGTAATTTTTTTAGTAAGATTGATTTTAGTAAGAATAAAAATCGGTAGGTGCATTGTTTAATTACAAAATTATGTAACAAAGATATTGCATCGATTGGTCGATGATTACACCAAACATTTATTTTATATCTAATAATGTGTTTTCTCATGTGGATTGGTTTATAGTAAGTTTTGAATATTTCAACCCAAGTTAACCTTTTCTGTGTCACCCTGTTTAGCTCCTTGAATCTAAAGGCATAGACAGGAATATACTTTCTCTATAACGATCATAAAACATTTACATGAAGTATTCAATCCAAACAATGCCAGTTATTCAGGATTATCTTAATAATTCATATATTAATAATAATATATTCAATTTAAATAGAAATATATCCTTACTACAAAGTATGCATATAAATAATATTTATCTCAGAATACATGCAGGTATGTATCAGTCACCATGTAGTACAGGGTGTGCATACTTAATAGACAATAATATTAAACGTAAGCTACGTGCAATAGATTTGTATTGTATCTATGCACAATTTAAATCGAATTAAGCAATGCACGTTTATAAATCTTTTGAAGCTAGGTATCTTGTTCAAAGTTTTCAAGACAATCCACGTAAAAGCTCTCTAATCTTATACACTGTACACTGAGAAAAATACTAATGAAATTTCACAACGAATTATTAGTACGTACCTACTATCAGATTAGGACCAGAGATAGTACAAACGATTCATTGGTACAAATCTATAATATTAACTTTTCCAACAATTTGTCTGTGGAATTTTTTTCCAATCGTTGGTAAATTTACCAACGATTTGTCTGCGAAAAGTTAATATTATAAATTCTTACTAATGAACCGTTTGTACTATCTCTGGTCCTAATCAGATAGTACGTACCAATGATTCTTACCTACACTGAATTTTTCTCAGTGTAGGTAAGCACCTCTTTGGAATTTATTGATTTTTTGGCGGCTCTCTTTTACAGATGTATATACTAGTGATGTAACGAATGTGTGATTTTGAATATTTGTTGCCGACATTCGCGAATGCGAATAGCGAATATTGACTTGCTTAAATTTCTACAATATTGCTCAATCATTAAAATTTCTACCCCCCCGTCGCCGAATTTTCAAAATGGTATAGGAATTTAAAATATTTCAAAACTTCTCGATTTTCTTAAAGAATATTTTCTTGCAGTACATTTTTCTTCAATGTACCGGGTAAATATCCGGTATTATTTCCGAATATCCGATACTTTATTACCGAAAAAATATTCGCATATTTTTTTGCGAATACGAATATTCGTTACATCACTAGTATATACCTAATTTGTGAAGACTTATTGTAATTCAATACAAAATACTAAATTATAAGTTATATCCACGCCTTAAAATCGATGTCCAAAATACGTAATTTAAGAAATTAGTAAGTGCCTAGAGCACATATGGACGTTAACTTACTAATGACAATCTTTATTGAATCATTAAATTTTCGGCATTGAATTGAGAGTTGAAGAGCTTGAAGGCAAAGGATAATATAAAAATAATATTAAATATATTATAATAGTCCTGGACTATGTATTATTATGTATAACACGGTAAGTTATTAATTGTCAGAGATTGCCTCAAGGTAATAACTAATAATAATAACAACACAATATTATAATGATAATAACTATAATTCTAACCTACGAATGCAACAAGCGGCTGTCATAAAGATTAGAATTATGTAGATACTAGCGTTATACCCGACTTTATTCAGAGAATACCTCATATATTTACTATATTCTTCACTGTTAATTGGTTACAATTTAAATAAGTATAAATTATCACAAAATTATTACTTAAGTAATAAAGTACAATTTAATGTACAGCAGGCGAGTTTATCGTTAGATTGCAATGCCTTCCAACTAAGTCGGCATAAATAGAAAGGTTCTTATTAATAAAGCTGACTTCAGAACCAATTATTCTGTTTGGAGCAAAAATATATGTATTTAATTTTAAAGTATGTTTTCAAATTATCTACTACTCTTGTTAAAAAATAAAATATAAATATCAAAATTTCGTATGTAGCAAGTAACATGTCCAATAAATTATGTTTTCATAGAAACATTTTTTTTTTTACCTATTTACTAATCGCAAGAATAGAAGAAGGCCTCCAACACGTTGGTCAGACGACATTAGAAGAATCGCTGGTGATTGGTTGCAGAAAGCTCAGGACAGGAATGCCTGGAGACATATTAGGGGAGGCTTGTGTTCAGCAGTGGACAGGAATAGCTGCATAAGTAAGTAAGAAAACGTATCTACAACGGATAAAGAATCCAGATTTTTTTCCTAAAAGTGAGAAAACTTAGGTCCGCGGTTAAGCATTTTATCCAGTAGATTTTTGACTCAAGAGAGATAGAAGGTTTCTATAATGCTATTTTTCCAAACTTTTGCCCTATTCTCACCTTCTCCTATACATTTTAAAGTTCCTTCATAATGTATGACGTCATAGGTATGCAATAGTGCGAATACTATTTTTGAGTGTTTACATTTATTACTCCATGAATATGTACGTAATTATTATGCGCTTGCCAAAGTTACATATACAAACAAACATAGATGCTTATTAAAGAACAAAGTGAAATATTTATGTGGGGATTATACCTATATTGGTCCCGACGTTAGTAATAACATTATGCAAATGGCACAACAATCACTGTGACAAAATTTAGAAGGAGGCGATTTTAGTGCCTGGTATATTAATGTCTTTCTGTATGGATTTATCATGGTTCAATGTAATGTAATATCATAGATACATCTTAATGAATAAATACCTAATATAGAATGACAGCGTTTTATTGCAGTGTAAAATTATGTGAGTCCCCGACAAAAATAACTCTCTCAATTTTTTCGTAAGCGTAAAAAAGATATTTGTAATACTTCTTCTTCCTCGTGTGATGGATCATTGATCTGTTGTTTCGGAAGTGATTTCCTCTTCTGACCCTGGGGACCAGCTATCCTTCCATCTTTTTGGTGGTCTTCCTCGTGAACATGAGCCAGCCGGTGTCTTCTTTGCAGCAATATGGACGATCCTGTTTTCAGCCATCCTGTCCACATGGTCTCTCCAGAATCGTCTCCTTTACATAATACATCACAAATAAAACATCTAACATTTACAATTCATTAATGTGGTGTGGCATCAATGCCGAATGTTTATTTTTTTATTGGCACTGCTTTATTGGCGACCATACTTGTGAGAGATGTCGTGATGGTACGGATGGATGTGTGCATGAGAAACTGTATGGAAGTTGTGAAAGCGGAAATGTGTGTAATAATATTAACTAGACAATGTTGAAATATCTTTATTTCTCGGATATTTCGGGAGTCCAAGGACTCCTATTTGTTCATTACCGGGTGCTCCGCTTAATAAAAATTGTGAATTTATAAATTATGTAATAATATTAGTAAGTTTCGTTCAATATTTTCTGTCTACCCCACAAGAGAAGCTTCACGGCGGAATATATACATGAACATGTATTATATGTCTACTGTATGTATTACAAAGCAAAAGCTAACTTCAACATTAGTCCTCTACTTCTTTAGTGTGCAAACACAAAGAAAGCAGGTTGCCGTAAGCGCTGGCAAAGTAAATCGCAATCGGCGTTCCTGCTTTTACTATGTTCGTGTCCATTGAAATGCATGTAAACATATCTCGGCGCTGGTAGACGCAGGCATCTGAAAGCAGGTAACCCGCTTTCTTTGTGTTAGCACCCTTAGCCATCTCTCCACTGTTGGATGTAGGACTCTTTCTTATTTTCCATAAATCTCTTTCCTGGGCTGCTCTTGTTTAGTTTCTACTGGCGATAGAACTTAAACTGTCGTTGGTTCATCATCCTTAACTATTCCATTTTTATTTCAAGCAAGTTTAGAAACATAAAATATCCTACATTTTATGTTTCTGGGTGTCTGTCGTTGGTTTCCGGCCAAGAACAGTAGGTACGTGTGAATAAAAATACCTGATTATTGTCATGTTAAATAAAGAAAAATCCGAATGCCTGGATTCTACATCGTCCCTCTTCTGACTAACTGTCGTATCTGACATTTTTGGTGAAATCGAGCTATGATCACCAAAGTGTATTTATATGTGCCCTGTATGTTCTCACTGAAGATCACACCTGTAACTGTTACCGTTATCCTGGAACAGCTTTCTGATTTGTTGTCGTATTTACGAATTATTCTAAATAAGATGTGTTGTCACAAATTCCTCAAAATTTCATCACAAAGATGATACTGAGATATAAAAGAATACAAATAAAATAATGTCATATATTTACACTGTATTATATAACTAGCAGAGATGAAAATATGCACGGCAAAACACTAAAAACGCTCTACTGAACAATTTACATTTTAGCAGATACGTCTGTTAGTCACCAGAGGGACGACATGATACTCAATTATTTAAAAAAGAGGAATGTCTAATTTATCCTGAAGGTTATTTTCTTTTGTTTTTCTAGAATTCGGTATGGTTTAATCATGAAAATTGTATGCGATATGAAAAAAAGATTTAATACTTATAAATAGTCATGCCTATTTTAATTCTACATAATACATTAAAAATAACAGCAACTTGCAATTACAATAAATCACACACGCTTATCAAAATGGTTAAAAGGTCAAAAATTCAAATGATCTGAGACGGTTAAAGATTTGACTCTTTTGATAAGCACTCGTTTAAATCTCAAATTTGAATAAATAATAGTAGGAAGGTACAGTTTAAAAATATAGGTACTAGTTAATAGTTTGTCGTAACTAAGTGTCGGTTACAATCATAATATATATATAAAACTAGTTTGGAATATTGTCTAACATAGCCCGACTAAAAAATCAAGGTAAACATTCGATAGCGCTTTCTGTAGGTGCCTATGATAATTTTTCTGAAATTGATCTTCATTTATTTGTGTCTTCTGTATGCGACAAGAGAAAAATTTGTTGAAAGTTCTGAAATAGTAGAAGAATGCAGAAAGCTATGGGCTTTTCGGAAAACAGGCGAAAGAATTAACAACACTTTCTAACAATACTGTAAGAACGTGTTGTTAATTCACGTTGTTGTTAATATGTTGGTAACTAGATTATGGAATAATTACTTCTAAAGATGGAACTTAAGAAACCTTTGTAAAATATTGACTGAAGCTATGTAGGTAAATATTCTTATAATACTTTTTGGTTTCAATATAATTTAATGTTTCCGAGAATAGTATCTTCTCAACATTATGATAATAAGTTACGTTTTTATGAGAAATAAAAATACACATCTTTTTCGCATATTCCGCACTAGCTGATACTGTAATGAAATTTGGGAATATCTATCAGATTCTTTAGATTCATTTGCGTATGAATATTGAAAACATTATCGATGTCTTTCACTTTAACATGAAAAATTTTAGAAAAAGAATAACCAGTGAGCTTTTGTGCTATGAAAATAAGAGATTTTGAATATAAAGTGTTAAGTAATTTGCAGGTAGGGATTTTTCGAAATATTTCACATTTTGTATGTTTTTTCGTTGGCCTCTCTATGTAGGCATCGCTGTACGTTATTTGGTTAGTGTTTGTGTCTCGTTAATGTGTGTTTGTGTGTATATGTCTAGTACATGCCTATAACGATACACACTTTACCTATCTATCTAATATAATATGTAGATAATATAATTCTATGCGTGGGGGTTCAGGCGAAGTAAATTCATAAAGATGATGCAATAATGTGTACCTACTAGTACTACTACTACTACTACAAAGACTAATATTCCATAGTATAGAATATAGATAGATAGGCACTCTGTTACTCTATAGGTATAAATAAACACACTCTTATGCCTATAGTGACGAGTGCCTGCCTAAAAAATATAAGCTTAAAAACCAGAATATGTTACATTCGAGAATAATATTGAAGAGATACGTGGAGGACACACAAACATAATTATAAATACAACCACATAAGATAAAAAATAAGGTACTTCATATTTTGTTTTTCACAATTAAAATAAAAAAAAAAAATTTTTTAAATGTGATTCTGCTGTGAAGCAATATTGTGTCTTTTTTTTCTGTATTCAGGCAAATACACTCAGAAGTTGTAGCAAATCCAAAAATCACTTTTTTCTCGTAACATTCTTTTTTAAAATGTGAGGAAGTCGAGCTCAAAGTCGACGATCAATAAGAACTATATTGTTTATAGAACATACTTATAGAATATCCCTACCCCATAAAATTGAAAAACAATTGTTTTTTCTCCTGTATTGTTTATTTTATTGAAAGAACCGTTAATAATCTTACAAGGACATTTTGAATCATTTTCAAAATCATTGTTTTAAAAAAAATCGTCTTTTAATTTCATTATGAAATTCTACTATCTAAAGACCGACACAGTGAATCCCTACCCCACATGGAATACGGCGTATGGATTTACAGATAGAAGATATATCTTCCCAGAACACGTTATACTTAGAAAATAAAATATTCAGAATGTGCAACAAATTCACCGCATGCCCTATGAATGAAATCCATTCATAAGTTCGTTATATGGTCGAACTTGAACTGGAAGTATCATAATTTACTCGAAGCATTAACTTTAAACCCACCAGAGAGTGATATCCGTTTCAACTATCGAAGCTATTCGATTAAATTTGGAAACTTTTCGAATCCATTGACGCTGGTTGAGAGGAATATTGTAGAGGATAATTTCACATTTTGTTCAGAAAATGTTTTCATATTACCTGAAATATCTTTGTAATGCATAATTATAATTATATAACGTGGGAAAACATTTAATAAGTAAAAGTTTTTTTTATAAAAAGCATAAAATTCTCTGTTGTTTGTCTGGGTAAATGAGTGATCATGTTTTTTCATAACTTGATAATAAAGTCAACTTTTAAACATATCTACTATTTTGACTTCTACCAATCTTTGTATCTCTCAAAGTACGCCATTGTATAGAAATATGTATAGATGTTCACATACGTACCTACCTACATGTGAACAGTTCAAATTTATTCATCAGATATCGGCGTAGGAATAATGTGTGTACCTACATAATATACACTTACAAATGTATACGAGTACAAATAATCATAAATTATTTCGAAACTGTTCGATTTACATACAAATTTTATATTGTTCTTGATTACAGAACACCTTTTAAAACATTTATAACACACATAACACTTCAAACTTAATATAGATACCTATATTAGAAATAAAAGCTTCCACATGGTCATGTAAAGGTACTTATGGACGTTCTTAGTTCCATTATAGGCACATGACAATATGTACTTTAGTCTTTAAAGCCGTATACAAAATTGATTCAAATTCGATGAAAAATATTAGTCACTATCTATATTAATGTTCAGAGTAGGTACCTGAATAAAATTACCTATATTAAAACGAGGATTGAATTATTTAATTAAATTATATATCTCTTATAATTTTTATTTTTCAACGAACTGCATTCTCGTATTTAGACACGACTATTTTAAAGATTTTCGAGAAAAAAAAACAAGAAATAATTAGTAAATTTTTGGAGTAGTTGGCAGCTTAATGATTGTTAGACTTTCAGTGGAGAGATCCTTAGTTCAAATCTTCCTGTCTTACTCCTTCTTCACGATATAAGCATATTCCTTTCTGTGAGGGTAATTAGGGTGTATTCAGGTTAAACTCAAATCGATCTAGAAAAATGTACTTAAAAAAAGTCACTATACTCACGTAAGGCGATTTTTTCGTAAAGACGCAGTTTTTTCAATTGTAACATGAAATCCCGTGGAGTACCCGGTAAAGAATTGGTCTCCCACTCTTCTCCGTAAGTTTTCGAGTGTCGTGTAAAAGGCAGGTGTTCGAAAAAATTAAGACATTTTACATCTTAAATTCAGCGATGAGGTTTGCCACCCATCCTGAATGTCTTTATTTTTTATTGGCACGGAAAGGACAGCTTGCATGTTTCTTAGATGCAGCTGATCTGCTGGCTACCCCACTTGTGGGATATGCCGTGATGGTATAGTAGTAGTAGTAGTAACATGAAACCTCAAAACTATAGTTTTAAAAATTCTGCAAAAACATTTTTTTAACATCACTAAAATAAACCCATATATTACTGCTATAATTCTGTATAATTTTTACTGTCATGTTTTGAGAAGTACTTTTAATAGTTCATAAAAATACGCATTAAACTTTTTTATAGTTCATATACCTACTTAGTGTAATAATAATATAATGTACCCACATACAATCAAAACATCTCTGATACAATACACAACATGTGTCCCAGTTCGTTGTTTTATCTATTCGTTGTTTAATTTTTATCGAAAACATTCTTTTTTATGTATCCACTAGTTTTAACCCGACTTAGCTCGTGGTGTAGTAACCCAATTGAATAAATTTCAATATGAAAAATAACCGAACATTAACTTCATAAAAATCGCAACATGTACCTACATAAATATTTTTCACTGGCATGATTTGCAATATAAGTAACTTAAGCAATGCCATATTCTTTGAGATATTAGCAGTGATTGGTTCCACAAATCGAAATTAAACAGATCTGAAATTACTGCCATATGTCGAATGCGATTTGGACACTGTAGACTGGACGCTCATCTTTTTAAAATTCAACTTGTTGAAAGTCCATACTGCGAGTGCGGCTTGGACGAGGAGACGCTTGACCATGTTTTCCTGGGGTGCCCTATCAGGGATGCGTATACGATGTTTCCGTTGATGCTCTTCAGAACGATTGCCAATTTCCTTTGAGTATTGAATCATTGCTGAGTATGACATCCGAATCAATCCATTTGTCCCTTCTCAAATCAATGAAGGCCAATTTCATTATTCTGTGATGACTATCTTCTTGACTATTTAACTATATTTGGAGACTGTTTTTGGCACAAATCATCCTCGTAGGATGCCATGCCATAAATGAAGAAAAAAAAAATATTAGCAGTGATCTTACAAACACCACAGATATAAACGTCAATATGTTAAAAAAATAATATTATTTTCAATACATTCCGTTACTTTTTGTGTATCCATATTGAATGAATTAAATATTTTTGTACTTTTTAATACACACTTTTTATATTTATTTTTTTATTTATTTATTCATTCTTTACTGTACATTGAGTACATTACCATATTTATTTAGGTAGACAATATTATTTCGTCTCTAGTATTGGTAATGTTTATTTATTTATTTATTTATTCTTTTTGCACATCATCATTACATAACAGTGTAAACAAAATAATATAAAATTTTAAAAACTAAAATGATGTGCAGTGGTGAGATTATCACTATAAAGTGATTTCTTCCATCTAACCACGACACATTGACATAAACCTAGTAAAAACAAATTTACTTACAAAAAAAAGTTTCATTAAGAGACGAAACAATATTGTGTACAAAAATAAAATTAAAAAGTGTGTATAAAAAAATATAAAGTTTTTTCATTCAACAAAATATTATTTTCATTTATGTTCAAAATTTTAAACACGGTTTCAAAAAACTGCCACATCCCTTCAATAAATATGATATTAAGTACGTAAAATTTTATTGTTCCCAAATATTATTCCCAATAGACGAGAGTGCGTATTGAGAGTATGAGTTTGCAATTACGAGTAGGTACCTCTAGATCTATAGACAAACAGATTCAAATATTTATACTATAAGACGATGTACATGTGTATATGTATAATTATACTAGGTATTATTATACTATCAGTCCCTAGACCGTTAAAATAAAAATCTAAGATATTTTATAGCCTTTAACTAATAACGTTCGTATTAAATGTATTTCTTTAATATGTACTCCGGAGGTAATTAGCATACGAATATCCCGTGTTAATTTTTCATGACACGTTTATTGGAATGTATTAGCTATCATAAAGATGACAGTGCTTATAGATGTATACATTCATAAGTATTATTCTTATAGGTAAAAATAAATAGATAATATTGGATATCAACTCATATATACCCCTTTTTAAATTGAATTTTTTGACATGAATTTGTTATCTTCCACACAAATGACCGTACCCTGGATTTTCCTGGGGGGCAGCAACTAAGCTATTTTTTATTGTTACAATTGTTAACTGTGTAGACATTTTTGTGTCTCAGTTTTGGAGTCTTCAATACATTTGGTCTAGTAATTTGAAATGTTACGCGATCTTTTTGATTTTCACATTCAGATGAATAACTTCTGAGATGATAAAATCATATCAACATTTTTATAGGTCATCATTGCTCATTTATTTAATATTAATAGTAGGAGTTTCCTACATTAATTACCCGGTAACATGATGTTTTTGTAAGATTAAACGCAATTACATATTAAATTAATGTTTATAGTTTGTAGAGAAGTAAGGAATGCAACTGACATTGCTGAGTACAAACAGGTGTTGTGTAGAGGCAATCGTAAAAACAGGTAGCAATATTCATTTCCACAGGATAATAAAAAAATGAATTATACACAACGAATGTCGATTTCATGGTGATAAAAATCATATTTATGGTTGTTATATTATATTCCAATATTTTTGAAGTGACTTTTTGACCTCAGATTTACCTCACAGAAGTTCAGGGTCTTCAATAATTTTGCGGTGTTATATTTACGATATTTTACGCTGAGCATCGTATTATGTGAGTATCTTTCTATATCTAAAATCACTCTTATCACTTGTTAATGAATGGATGGCCTGAAGAGTGGAATAGAATAATTAGATAACATTGTGGAGTTTCTGAATTTAACAGAAAACAAAAAAGTATTCAATTGAAAAAAATATATATAAACCGTATTTTTCAGCTTACCAGTTTTGTCTTGATGAACTGATAGCGCGACAAAGAATATTTAGTTCCCCACACTAGCAAATTCTGACGAGTCAATCTCATTAGCCAGTTTATAATACTTGTACAGTAAAAAATAACTACAGATTTTTCAGATTGTATCGTGTTTAAACTGTGCGGTTTAGTAAATTTGCACAAGTAAATATACAAAACGGTTAATTGTTTATCAGTTCATCAATGAAATATTTCAATCAATTCATTCTTTCAGTACGTAGAACTGCGGTTAACCTTTGAACTTTCATTTCGAAAGTTTATTAAAATTTCTAGGAAATATTGTCTTCTTTTGCAAATCAAGATTCAAATATTATTTGACAACTCGATTCCAGATGTTTGAAATTATAAGAATGATAAGTATACGTACATGTAAATAAAAATGTAGGTATTGTTATGAATGCTGTATTGTTCAATAATTTTACGAGGTCAAAAGCATCTCTGGAGGTAACATAACATGATATGTGTTTGTATATATTAAGTGGATATATGAAAATTACTATCAATTTTATTTCTGTCCAACGATTCGATGACAGGTGGTTTGATTGAAGAAGAGAGATCATAAATTATACAAGTTATATTAATATGATGTGAGTTTATTAATTCCGAGGACATCAATAATCTTGAAACTATAACTTTAAATTACTCTTTGACATTTTGATGATTTGGCATAATTATAATTATGTTAATTTAACATCATATAATAGTGGTTTATTATTGTAATATACATGTATTAAAATTGTAACAAGTACTTAAATGGCAGTCTATTTTATTACATAGAATGTAATGTCTTATGAGACTTATTGTTTATTTATTTATCGTGCCGAAACCCAGAAAAAACCAATAAAAACTGTTCTCCACTACTGTGCAAAACGCACAGCAGGTGGAGATGCGTCAAAAATATCCTTCATAGTTCATGTAACATGGCACAATGGACACTCCAACTAGTGTGGCATGGTCTTATAAGATCTATTGTATCTTCACAATTCGCTGGTCCTGTGAAAACAAAAGCATCTTAATGCAATATTTAGTATCATATTTTGAACCACTCTAGATTAATCATTCCAATTGATTACACTCACTGATAGTCAACCTATTTGTATAGGTATTAACTAGGTAGGTATGCTGTAAATGATACACATACATAATATGTGAACTTTAGTAAAATCCAGTTCTCGACATCCAATTGTGTCAAAAATTCATAATGCAATGTTTAGGATTTCGAGAGTTATTGATAGGTCAATACAAAGGCTCTTGGATAAAGTCAATCGGGATTTTAAAGACTTCCTTGTTTTGGAGACTAAAACTCTACAAAAACAAATAAATAAAAAAAGGAAAAGTCAATTATATTTATTTTGCGACTCGGTTATAAAAGACAAAGGTAAAAACAATAACCTACCGAGTGAGAATCATACAGTCATTCGAAATATTTCTTTCTTTCATTAATTCAATTAAAATTATTTATTTCCAAAGCCGTCACTTTTTACCGAGCGGAATAATAATAAATGATTAAATATAATAATATCCTTTAACGCACAAAGATTACGAAAATAACACAGTAGACAGTAAAAAAACTTAAACGAAATAATTAGCCATTCTGTGACACAAACTAATTACTGAACGGAAATTGTTCTGCCAATGTCTCAACCTTTAATTATAGCGTCCAGTTGAAGACATTATTAATGATAAGATAACTCAATACTTCACAAGATAGGAGAATGGAAATTGAATGATCATTAGGAATGAAATTTGTAAGTGACTTAAATTCCCTACACCTAGATCTTTTTTAAATTTGCAACTTGTTTTGAGTAGATATCTAAGTTCACTATGTCCATATCGTGAATTTGTTTAGTTATACCTAGATTTTTAATGCAAATTTGTTTTATAATGCAAACATTTTTGCTGGTAGATTACATTCATTATATTATATACTAGTAGGTACATATTATTTGTTTTTTCAAACATAATGTTGTGTTGTAGCTACTATGTTTTATGTACTATAAATAATATATAATAAATTTATTTTTTATTTGATATGTAGGTCATTGTCTTTTTTCATTTTTGTAAAAGCTAAAGGCTGTATAAATGGAAGTAAAAATAAAATGAAATATAATAAAATATTCCAAATGTTCATTAGGTACCTGCAGTTAATCTGCTGGCCGTCATGCTTGTGGGAGATGCCGTGATGGTATAGATAGAAAAAAAGAAGTTCCAATCATACATTCGTCGTCTAGATTTTCTATACTATTTTGTAGGTACATGACAAATGGAGGTTTTTTCTGTAATTCATTAGAAACACACATTGAGTCAGCTGGCAATCTCTCCCACGTCCCACAATAACCCCTTTATAATATCCAGCTATTTCACATATGTGAGGTAGGTATTCAGTGGACTAACTGCATGTAATAAACATACAGGTTGTCTTCCCAATTCCATACATCATTGCTGAATTGATGATATTATACATTCTATAGATATTTTACGAGTTGGTAGGTACTTACGTTTTAGAGGATACAGGAAAACTTACAGAAATGATTGAAAGTTTATTCACTGTGTCGGTGTTTGGGTAGTAGAATCCCATAATGATTGGCTGTGTCCTTAAAGCACGAAAGACATTTCTTTAATTACATTGTAGTAGAAAAAACATCAGTTTTTTTATTTCATTCTTCACGATTAGAAGTCTATTCTATTCTCGAGACTCTACGGGGATGTAATTAGTACTGATGGAGTCTAAATTTTTGAAATTCAAATCATAATAATTATCATTCTGTACCTACTCTCTCTTTCAATTTGTTTCCGGAGATTCGGATTGATAAGATATATAAACAAATAAATCATTCTGGATTGCATCGATAGTAACATACAATTAAAGCATAACGCATATTGTAATGCCTGATATTGTGAGTAATTATTACTGGACCACCGAGATTGTATCGAACACCAAATGTTCGAAAATGAATCATCCATACAATAACAAACAAGCTAAACCAATTCAATGTATTTTTACTACTACTATACTATACCATCACGGCATATCCCGCAAGTGCGGTAGCCAGCAGATCAGCTGCATGTAAGAAACATGCAAACTGTCCTCTTCGTGCCAATATAAAATCAAGACATTCAGGATGGGTGGCAAACCTCATCGCTGAATTTAAGATGTAAAATGTCTTATTAATATCAATGTATTTTTAATATCAATAAAATGAATATATTTTTTTAAATATCTTGTTTGTTGTCATTTTTACGTTCTGAGTCATGGCAAATGCCCTACTTTTGTGCGACCAGTTTATTTATTTTCACAAAGAAATCGTATTTTTTATCAGATTTTCAAAACTGAATGTATACCTATTCAAAATCGTCTATAATCCCAATGTATAAAATGTTTATGAATGATATGTTTTAGAGATGTTCAATGGGAATTTAGATGAATTCTGGCAAAATGTGCAGTCTTAAACTTAAGGTCAAAATAATATTAATAATAAAACATAATAACTAGACAAGTTTTTTAAGATGCGCCGTTTTGTGGAAAAACACCGCAAGGGGTCATTCAAAAATTATGATACCTCCTGAAAAATAGGGAAGCTCATTTGTGTGAATTGGGGTGTATTGATGATATTTTGAAGAGAGATTTGATGTAGAACTCATTTAGGTACATCAAATGTGTTATTTCCAGACCTACAAGAACCCACTTTCAATACAAAGAGCAAGAAATAATGTGATAGATACATTTTTCTTCTTCAGTCACTTTGCATATGGCATACCTAATATCTTCACTTTAGTTATCTACATACTTTCATCCTGTTGATTATAACTATTTCTAATGTAATCGCCTCGGGCAAAATTTATAAAGAGTTGCATTCATCAGTTTTATAATAGTCACTCTTGCCACATAAAAAAAAAATATTTCGATATAATTTACTTAGAATTTTCACTTTGGTTTAAAATTACGATGATATTAAAATGAGTTATATTAACCTATACTGACCTGCTAAGTAAAAACACAGTAATTACCAAACACATATGTGTCAGAATCGCAAACCAAGTTTAAAACTAACATTTGTGTGTATTTTTTCAAGTATTAAAAAGACATACCACAGTCCTCACAAATATCTAAGGTATTCAATAATTTATGAAATATTCTTCCTTTTAATAAGCTTATTTACAATAGATATTTGTGACGATTGTGGAAAGTTTGTTTTTTGATACTTGAAAAAATACACACAAAAAAGTAGTCTTAAACTTGTTCTGCGATTCTGACATATATGTGTTTGGTAATTACTGTGTTTTTACTTAGCAGGGCAGTATATCAATTCGGTTCGACCGAGACATCTCCACTGCGAGATAAATGTAAGTATGTAATAATGTTCGAAGCGATGATATTCAAAAAATAAATAACGATACACATTTTGTATGAATAATCAATACTGAATGGTGTTCACCTACTTAGGGACACGTGTAACTTCAATTTCTTTGTGAAAATCATTTGAAAGTTGTTACTAAGTAGATTTCCATGTTTCCAGTTATTACGGAATTTGACGATTATATGAACGATAAATCTCGCAATGCGCTGCTTTGCAACGATTTATATAATCGTAATATGTATTTGCGTAAACAATTCATCTTCAATATTAGAAGTAAATTATGTGTCACGCAATTAATCAGACACATAGTTTGAGGAACTGAATACGTATTAATACTAAGTTTCTGTCTTTTTTCTTCTTTTTCGTTGTTCCTTAGAGCAGTAATCTTTTGACTACATGGAGATTTTGATTCTTCCAGCAACACTGGTTCTCAATCCTCAGTAGTAGCTGATGCAACACACCTTTTGTTGGCTACTACCCCTGTTTGACCTGTTTCGCGTGGAAGAAAACAATAGAAATGGAAACTTCCAATTTCAAGATTATTTTGCAGTTTTACATAAGTAGGGAATAATTCGAAAGTCAGCTTAGGTCCTTTGTCAACTGCCAAAAAGATGACCAAATCACACGAGCATACAATCCAAACTTTCCTTCAACAAAAACTCCATTCACGAGACAAGCTTTGAGCTTTCTGTGAAAGGTGTATAAAGTTGTATCTGGGCTTATAACCAAAACCCAGATTCATCTAAAAAAACTTATTTAGATACGTTAGTTTCTTCTGCAAAATAAATGAAAAATAATTATAATTTCATTTATTCATTGAGGTTTTGAATGGTTCTTCAATACTCTCAAAATTCTCAATCACATCAAAAAGATATATTGATAACACAGCGGGACAACGGTATTAACCGCTAGGTCGTTAGCAAGTTGTTAGAATGTTTGTTAATTGATGTCTTAAATAATCATCTATCGATGACTTTAACGATTCATATTTTTCGTTTATTCTTTCTTTATTTTCATGGCAAAGCACCTGCAATCTAGTAAGCTATAAGCGAAAAGATTCAAATATTCATTCTTCTTCTTTTCGTGTCGGTCAGCAACAAAAACACCAAATTCACATCTACACTCCCATTCCCTCCCAGAAAGCAACGACCTCTCTTGCAGCTCCCCCTAGGTGAGTTCGTCCCACGAATTCCTACCAGTGACACTGTCTGGGAGCCATTGGGCATGTCAGGAGGTGTCCAGTGTCTTGCTCCTCTCCACAGTCACACGCCATATTCATTAAGATCTTATGTCAATTTTTGAATCCGTTGTCAAGGATCTTTTCGTAGTTGATCATTTGGCAGTTTATACTTTTAACTCGCTGTCTCTTTAGTGGCCTAACGGTATAAATTTACAATATATCACTCCCTGCAGAGCGATTGGAGATGACCTTCATCTAACGGTTATACAATCAAATTGAACCAAGTATCGTGTCCAATCTTCATACGAGTATATAACATCATTTTCATAATATGTAATTATATTATTATGATTCTTCTTGAGATTATTGCTGTCAATTCGATGTGGATGACATTTTTACATCATAAATACTAACTTTTATGTAGGTGGTGTGGATTTTAATACAAATGTGAATAGGCAGTGACAGCATACTAAAAGAATGAATGAGTTTGAACATATAAGACTGATATTATTATGAAATTTTTTATGTTTTACTAAAGAACATGTAAGTATAAAAAATGTTAGAATCATTCTCAACATATAGACGAGAAAAAGAAGCACTAGAAGTAGATACTCACTTCATCTCCTATATTTTATTTTTATTTAGAAATATTATACGGCAACAAACCTTTTACTGTTAACATATATCTAAAAAATGTATACAGATACAATAATGACATAACAATGGGTAAAATGTTTCATAGTGTCGAAGATCAAATAGTAACCAGAGAATAATATATTAAGAATAAAATAATTAATATTGACCTATTATACAACATACATACACATCTGTTAATTGAAAAATCTTTATATAAATTGAACTTTCTAACGTTTTACATTTCAGTGTGTTTAATTTCTTGATGCGTGTGTTTGAGCTATGTTAATATTTTTTTCGTATATGAAAGATACTTTCAGTGAGTGCTAATCATAGTATGCAATTGATTAATTCTGTTGACACCCGCAACCCATTTTAAATTTTGGGGGCTATTTACAATTAATATACGTCACTGCATAAAATATTCAGCCATTAAAACAAATGAAGATTTACACATCTCCAATGACTTGCAGTGTTTTGCAAATTATACAACAACGCGATATTGTGTTCTGTAGTATGAACATATGTACATAGTATAACAATAATAATCGTGTGCTATGTACTTACATATGTATTATCATTTACCTAACATCCATTATTCTTGGGAAGTGAATGTTTTCGAAGGTCAGGCGGATACCATATACTATACCTACTGAATTGATCGATCATGTTGTGATGTATTGGACAATGGAAACGGTTTTTCTTCAAAACTGATCTAACATATGATTGGATAAATTATCGATTTTATGCAGTCTATAGGCGAGAAGACATATCCACGTCATTTCGCCCGTTTCATTTGGGTACTTTCTTAAGAGATCGTTATAGCAGAAGCTTTGGTCCTCATCTTTCTCTTGACTATTCAACAAACAGTAACTAACGATCAAATAAAGTTTTTTTATTAACTATGGTACTCTTAAACTTATAATACAAATTTTCCTTAAATTGCCTTTTTCACTCCTTAGATTAAATAATGCTTTTCTTTTTAACCCTATTCAAATATCTTTTCAATGCTGGATGCAGATCTTTTTCTATTTTCCATATTTTTCCGTTTTTAGTTGAGCCTTCCTTCGGCTACTTTTTCTACTTTCAATCGACGATAGATATATCACCAGTAGGTACATTTTTTCTGGAGTCGGCCGATTTTTATTTTGATCTTTTCTATACACAGATGTTTGTATAGCTGGCGGACTTATCACATATTTAATTTCTTCCAGACAACCAGTGCTATCTCAATTTTACTGAGACAGTTCTTCTCCAAACCCTGGGCTGCGAAAATTTCGAATGAAACTTCACGACCCAGCCGGGAATCGAACCCAGGACCACAATGATGCAAGTCGACTGCGATAGCCGTTACACCACTTGGCCGATTCCTATTTCAAATAGATAATTGAAAAAAAACACAATATGTAGTTAACTTCCAAATGACATTTGGAAGTTAACTACATATTGTGTTTTTTTTCAATTATCTTGAAATGGACTTCCAACAAGTACCTTCGGTCAACAACATTAATGTTCTATTTCAAATAGTTACATCTACCAAATATTTTTGCGCTATTAAATATTCCATTGAAGAGTAATTTTTATACAACGTGGCTCATCATATTTCTGACTTCAATGTAATTTTGGCATCGTTAGTGGTGGTCCAGCGAAAAATAAATCGGTCTCGTTTTCGTGTTAATAATAATTTATAATAATATGTGCTTCAGATAACGGAAATAAAATCATACTATTACAATAGCCAGCAGATGTAACGAAATATACATTTATATATAAATAGGTAGGTATATACCAACAAGAGTCAAATAACATTATTTTGGTAACTCGGTTGCTTAAAATATCACAAGACTCCCGCAAACAATTAGCAAAAGGTGTGGTTAAAAGTAATCAATACATAAATAATTTAGCCCATTGTAATTATTAATTTACTATGCATGTTTGTAATGTGCCTTCTCCGATGAACTTTCAGGAATAAAAATGTATACATTTTACAAATTGCATCGGCCTTGGAGAGGACTTGAAATAATAACACTTGACAAATTTTATTGGTTGACACAATGTGACCAAATTCTCATAATACTGTTGTTTTTAGCTCATTGTCTTGTATTATTTGAATCAATGCGTTGATAAAAAATCCATTGTTGTTTTTGTGTAAGTAGGTACCTATGTTGCCCTTGATCGATTCTCTGTTACATTGCATTAAAATATTTCAAATATTCATCAAAAAGAAGACGCTATAAATTAAACAATTTGCAAATATTTAACATTCAATTGTGATTAATTCCGTCATAGTATACCTATTGTATAGACTAGAAAATTGGTAATGCGACCAAACACATTGATTTTTTGCAGGAGTCTTTTTATGGCTTTGTCAGGTATATACCTAGGATGTGAAGAAACCACTAGTATCTTAATGTTGTGGAGTACAACAGTATAATTATTATCATGTATCAATTTTGATACACGTTTTCTGAGAAAATTAGTACTGCGTTTCTAGGTTATACGATATAGGTCAAGGATTAATTCACACACAGTAAAAATAAATCGTAAAGTGAAAAAGGTATTTGTCACAAATATCTCAGAAAAAACATAATTATAGTATTTTTCTTTATAATATTAGTATAGATATAATTTGGCAATGCGTTATCCACTAGGTACTCCATAAATAAAAATAATAGTCATGCGTAAATCTTCTATCAACATGTGGAGTATTTATAATAGTCAACCTTTGAATATATCTAATGTTGTAGTGTGTTCGGCTATTGAAATAATTATTTAAGTATGTGATTGATGACAATTTCTTCACAGAAGGTACAAATACGTTTTCATTATGTAAAATTAAATTATCTGTTTTTTATAGAATAGGTAGGTACTTAAGTACCTATATGCATGAATTGGTGCTGCTCATCTTCGCCAGAATCATGGATATTTCACCAAATTTCTAGCGGGGTAGGTACAGAGATTATAACATCGTCTCCAACTTTTTCTTACAATATTGTCCTGTGCTGATTATATAATTATTTATATTTTGTAGAAGAAACTCAGGCAGAGAATGTTGAAGTGCTATGTGTGGTCTGTGCTGCTGTATGGCTCAGAAACTTGGACCCTGAAAGTGCACACTATGAACCGGTTGGAGGCATTCGAGATGTGGTTGCACAGGAGAATGCTTCGCATACCATGGACAGATTTGGTCAGCAACTCGGAGGTTTTGAGGAGAGCCAATTGCAGTAGACAGCTGCTGAAGGACGTTAAGGTCCGTAAGATTTCATATCTGGGTCACGTTCTGCGGGGCGATAAGTATAGTCTGCTCCAGCTGATACTGATGGGGAAGATTGAGGGGCAGCGTGGTCCTGGTAGAAGGCAAACGTCTTGGCTGCGCAATATAAGAGACTGGACCGGGATGAGACATGTGGGAGAACTGTTCCGGGTCGCGCAGGATAGGGAAGCCTTCGCCAGAGTGATTGCCAACGTCGGGGGGACCTGATACGGCACGAGAAGAAGAAGAAGAAGAAGAAATATCTTACCTTATAATACGCGTACATTGCTCTTAACACATCCGATTTTCACGTAGACAAATAAATTGTAGGTATTTCATTTCACTTCGTCCGTTATAGGTATAGTCAGGTACATAAAATAAATTGTAGGTATTTCATTTCACTTCGTCCGTTATAGGTATAGTCAGGTACACACAATAAAACCACATCTTATACCAAAAACATAATATTATTTTATTTGTTATGTACATTTTAGATAACATTATGTACTCGTTGACCGTTAACGACTGTTTAAATATTCCGTTTGAAATCTTACATACTACGAGTACATAACAACTAAGATTTTATCTTGGCAGATTTTAGTTGCCAAGGACTATTAAGGATTATTATTATTATAATTATGAGCGCTATATAGCAGATGTGTTGTATATACCTATATTATATAATAGACGTACTCAGAATTTCGAAAATTGAAGAAAGTAAGTTTATATAAAATTTGCAATAAAGTATGGAAAAAGTAGAAAGTATTGTCATCAAATGTGGAAGCTATAATACATCTATTATAAGTCACCCATAAGTCAGACTAAATATGAGATAGTTCTAAAATTGATGAACAAAAACAATCGTAAAACATTTCAAAGTCCTATACCAAAATTATAAAGTCCTATAAAAAAATTAAAATTTGGCAACGGAGAAGTAGATTTATATCTAAAGTTGGGTGTTTTCTGCAATTGTGATAAATAACGATGCCATCGATAAATATCTCAAACTCCGACAAGTATCAAATTGAAAATTTTGAAAAACTGAAAGCTGTCTAATTACTTAAATCCTTTCATCAAATTGTGAAAAACCAAGACCCAAACAATGGTCCACGTAGTTGACAGTTGTTATTTAAAAAAAAAATCTATGTTGCTACCTCCCCCCCTCTTCTTTTTATTCTTTTTAGAAAAAAAAGAATAAAAAGAAAGGTGTCCTAGGTGTGCCCTTGCATTATAGGTATAATATGAATTTATTTATGTTAATCAAGTAGGTATCTACCTACGTTTGTACTTTTTCTTAGCACGTGTAATCAACAACTATAATTATTCATTATCGACAAGACTATAAAAGTTACACATTAAAAACAATTTAATTATACCTAGTATCTTACATACTTTTGCGCCCACGTTACATAACTTGCCTTTGAAAGTTGGGGGTTCGGCTCTCAATAAAAATATTACTTTGATTTCAATGTTATTCATAATCCAAAATATCAATGAAGTCCCCGAATAAAAATTTACTGTGAAATGTGTATAAGGTTGTTAAAATAAACAAAAATATAATGGAGAGAGAGAGAGAGAGAGATGAATAATTTTATGTTATCATCCAACCAATAACATTCATGATTAATATATAGAAAAGATGATATAATCCTTGATCAATCTTAAATACCTAATTCCAATGTAAATAAAATATTATTTTCATGAGGGTTCGATAATATGTCGACAGAGAGATTTGATTTGAATCTCTAACTTTTAACTGGAAGTCCATGACATACGCATGATACACTATTATTTCACACTCTACAGAACATGAAAAAAAATAGCACAATTTGTACGAGATTGTTAGAGGCGATATTTACCTATAGTATAGTATTTATAGAAAGCCACATCACGTCTTTTATTATATTGGTGTTTGAATATACCTACGTAATATTAATATCGTTCTTAAAAGTGTCTATAAAGTATTTAAGGTTTTACAGCTATCAATAGGATTATTAATGTAATAACAATTTACGAATGATTTGCTACTTGAATTAACATAAATATTACATCATGTGAATTTTATACTTTGGTTTTATATACCTAGCTATAATAATAACATGTTATGCTACAAGACGTACATTGCTTAGAACAATAACTATACATCAGTGGCGTGTATTCCGTTCACGAAAAAAGCATCATATGCATACTATTGCATGCTTTATTTACCCATATGGGACACATTGGACATAATACTTTGTATTTGAAGGCTTACAATGTACTGGGGTACAATAACTGTTTTTTGAGCCTGTTGAAGTTTACATAAAACATAATATTACTCGAAGTTATGTATCATAACATTGACAATTTCAGAATCAACATCAAATGTATGCAGTGACTATAAAAATAACTAACTAACACACATCTAAAATGTTAGAGCATGCCTTAAAAACAGAACGCACGACTTCAAAATTGCTCGAACTTAACTTGCACTGCATAAAACGTTATTTCAGACCAACGTAACCTATGTACTTACTGGATAAAACAACTTCTCAAATGTCTATCTACACACCCGTTACATTTTTTAAAAATTTAGCTTGCATTGGATAAATATCTAATATTCGTAACGAAATCGTGACCAATATAAAAAATCTAGTCCTGCCACTGTCACATATGTAGATAGTTCTTATAGATAGTGTAATGCAACAATGCTTCAATACATACTATCTTAAACTAAGATACCCGATAATTTTGTATCGAGATAATATGAAATTTCGATTATATATTAAATGGATTGTGAGTACACGAAAATAAAGGCATTACATAGGATTCGATAGCTCTAATTAAATGTTCAATTATTTTAGCAAAGCTATTAATATCATTTCTAGGCTCGAATTATGATACTACCTAACTCCTTTCTTTCCATTATGTGGCTTGATGCATTGCTACATAGTGGCATTCTTTTATGGATACAAATATATAAATGTCGCCCAAAAGCTACATTATTCAAATGACTAAATGGCTAGGCAATTAGTTAAATGCCGGCATTCAATTGAATGCTTAGTTTTATTGTTAAACCACAATAACGCGCCAAACGTTCAACTTTCTGCCTCATCAAATCTAGCTCGATTGTTAAAATTATGTTTGTTTTTGTTTTGTGGCGCTAGATTATTTATGTGTGTTATGTTGAACAATTCGGCTATATCTTATGTGGTGTTCTCACTTTGGCGAATATCGCCAGGCACCAAAATATCGCCAGCCATTTGAACCGTGTGAACAAAATGACAGCTAGTCTGAAACGATAAAAACCAGTAGAAACGATATCGTCTCGAGTTGACCACCTTCCAACATTTTCGGCCGATTGAACGATTCGCGCATGCGCAGATGTGCGCGGCGTTCGTATCTATGGTAAAAACTTTATAACCTATAAATTTTATAATGTTTCCCGCTTCGTGACAGCTGTTATCTTTGTTGTTGGTTTGTGGCGTTTGTTTCCTTAATTAAAAGGCGCCTTATAACCTCTACTATAACATTTTCGACTAAAAATAAACACTTCGCGATCTCCATCTCGACGCCATTTTGAAAACAGTGTCAAAATCAAAGCGCATATGACAGATCGTTTCTTTATCGGTGGACTGTGTGAACAGGTGTAACGATCAATGGATGTCCGGCGAATTTTGTTTTTTCGCCTGGCGATATATTTTGAAATTCGCCTGGCGAGATTCGCCAAATGTGAACACCCCATTAGTTAGCCTTTCAATTGAATGCTGGAGTTTATCGACTAACCGCCTAGTCATTCATTTAACTGGCTAATTCAACTTTTATGGCGGCTACAATAACATTATATAGGTGAGGTGTAGATAAATATTATTATTGTGTAGATATTATTTTTACATTTTATTCGATATATTTTGAACCAATAAATAATAATACTAAATATAAGAAACTCCATATTATTCTAATAAATGTGCCTAACTGCCTACCATCATTACAAAGAGTCGTTTAACATTACTTACATGTATTATGATAGCTTAAACATTATCATTAGAATAATATTCGTACATAATATAAATGTAAGTACATACTATGTGCAATATACATCTTGTAGTGTTAAAGAATTGAACTTTTCGAAGGTATTGAATGTTAGATTGTTGTCCAAATCGCAGACCAAGCAATCATAATATCCACAGAACTCAAGATGGTCCATGTTTAATTAACTATGCCAGACGTTAAATGGTCTAAAAAAAGTTTCTATGTAACAATAATAATAATAACTAGATAATTTTCAGCAAGGGTTCCGTCTGTCCGGGAGTCTATCTTTCACAAAACACCGTCCCTATGACAATGACATCAGAGCGCAGGGAATGTCGTGGGAAGAGGTGACAAAATTGGCACAGAGACGCTCTGAATGGTGGAGACTGGTTTCTGCCCTGTGCTCCCGAGAGGACCGTTGTGGGCGATGATGATGATGATTTTTTAAGATGCGCTGTTTTGTGGACAAACCACCGCAAGGGCACATGCAAAAATTATAACACCTCCTGAACAATAGGGTCTTTAACCCTGACTTGAACACCTCCACGCTCGTAGTTCCAGATTAATTTGTAATATTTTGTTTTGGAAAGATTCGTATTTTCATATAATAACTTATTCTAACCACAGGAGTTAAATATTTATTTTGTGGAATTTTGCGTTTGCCAACATCGGGGAGACCTGATATGGTACAAGAAAAATCGATTTAAAAAAAATTCTAGATCAATTTCTGATCATCTGACAATGTTTATAGTAAAAAAACTACATACGCGAAATTGTAATGTTTGTATTACAATTTATGTAACGAGCTATTATTGTAAGAGTACCTTGGGGTACGTACTATAATACACAAGGTAGATAATATAGACTCGATTGAAGTGTAAGATTATGGCCGATTATAATATTTTTTAGCCGGCTAATTTAAATAATTAGAGCTTACATTGCTGCTCTATTTGGACATAACATTATTCATCGAAGTTCAAGGTTGTCTATAGTGAATACAACTAGGTACTATGCACCAGTGGCGGGACTAGATTTTTCACATAGGGCATGATTTGTAAAAATGTATTATTTCACTGTAAACGAGTGGATTGCCTTGAGAATAATAGTACATATACATTGATTTACAAATTATGTAGGTACGTAGTTTTCAAGAGACTCATCAATTACCCTATATTTTCAATCGAGAAATCAGAAGTGTTGTTGTGCCGATAAATTAGAACACTACATTAAGTGTATTTCTTACTATAATATATTATCTTAAAACTCAAATTAAACGATAAATTCGTGTATTACTGGATATTCAAAAATTAAATTAAAATTGATTACAAACTTAGGATACGATTACATGTACAAAATATATTATTTCGTGGTCGTGATGGAAGATTCACAACAAGGATTAAATATAATAACGTTAAAAATACATTTTTTGAAGATTTATTTAAGGGCATGAGTTGCATATTTGCATGTTTGGAAGGCACGCCACTGCTATGCGCATATGTATATTATGTGTGTAGGCAACCACTCTTACTAAAGAATATAAAACAATAGGCCATAGAATTAAATTAAGCAACTAAAATCATTTTTAATATTATTATTATAGTTCTAATTAATACTACATGTTGTTTGCTCGCAAAATTTGCTAATTATAATTATTGAGGAAAATGTTAAGATACTATAAGTATAACTGCGTGTTTATTTTAATTTTTTTTTGTTTTGCTCCATACTTTTAATTTTTTAATAGCTATTATTTGGATGTTGCTTAAGAGATTACGTACACGAAATCGGAAATATAAACGACTTATTATCAGTTTATATTATTTATTTACCCAATCAAGATAAAATAAAGACTATATAATTATTATTTGTAGGTAGTGAATATAAGGTGAGTAATTTTTATGTCCAAATTTAATTTTAATGAAAATAACAGCATGAGTTTTTTACAATGTAATGTACCTAATGTATATTAAGCTTTTTCGGACATATTATAAGACGTGAGCCAGACAATCTGAAAAAAATATTTTGTCCGGTGGAGTCGAAGTAAGAAGAAGCAGAGGCCGAATACCGACAAGATGATCAGATCATGTGAGAGATGCTGCAGGGGGTACTATGTGTGAGGCGTTTAGGCAGGCGGAGAACAGGGCACGGTGGAGGAGATTGTCGCTTGGTTGGGGTCATGGTGGTCACGATCCTCAGCATTGAGGGACCGACTTAGAAGAAGAAGAAGAATGTACCTACCCATTTTTTAAGATGAAAACTTTTTTATCATGTTAAGAGTGCATCATAATATAAATAAGAATTGAAGAAAATATTCAGGTATGATATCTACCTACTAATACAGACGATTTCTACTGAAAACTGAGAATCTCTTACAATGTTTATACCCAAAAAAGCACTCAATGATGGTTTGTATAAGTTGTTTTCACAATAAAATGCACACCTTAACTATGATTAATTGTTATATCGTTAAAACAGGTCATCATCAATTGGTACAAAATCCTTCAGAACATAGAAGAAATCTTTTGCTTCCAAAAGAGCGATTAAAAAGCAGACAAAAATAAAATGGTATGAAAATAACTTTCATTATTCCGAAGGTCTCTGCTTCCAGAATCATGCTGAAGTAGTAATTAAGAATGCTGAATATCTATAGTATAAAAACATGTCCTTTCAACTATTCAATAACTGACAAATTTTGTGAATTTGTGATTTTATATTCCATAGTTGTAAAATCCGTGAAAGGCTTTGCGCTCTTATGCAACAACAAGTCTTCCTGCCCCGCCTTATAGATGGACTTTGAACTTCTAAATACATGATATTGTATCTACAAATATGGTATTATAATATTAGTCCGTAACTGAGTCGATCTGTAGAATACTAATGCAGGTACTATGCATTTTTTATGATTTCCTCATCATTCCGATTACTGATGATTCAGTGAGCTGCGTGGACACCGTCAGTGTTAGATTAGATCTGCGCAAGTGCCCATGTAGTTGTGACGAAAAGAGCAATAACAAATTTTACAACACTTTTTCTGCCATGTAATTTTATTGATCACTTTTATTGAGAATTTCTTCTAGTAGCTATGAATCTTTTTACAAGAATGTTTGATAGATCGTGCAAAGACGTCTTCAATTATTTCTGGTACAAGATCCGAAATTTGTATTTTAACATAAGTAATTGCATTAATTACCTCACCATAATGTTTTTGAAATAAAAAAAAAAACTTATGTATGATTATTTAATGAGGAACTTGTTTATAACATATTCCCAAATAATTTCAGTAGGTATATAAAAATACCTATGTATTGTAGATATATTCTTGTGCGTAATTTGACAAGTGCTTCCTTTGTTGGAGTGTGTAAAATATAAAAAAGTTATTTGTGCACTTCCATATTTAAAATTTTGAGGCAAGAGAACAACATATTCAAATTAGCCGATCGAAAAAGGAGTGAACATTTTTATTTAACTGTGATTACATTTTCGAGTCAGGTGTATATGTGAGTGAGTAGTAAGTAACCAATACGACTTCTAACCACAAATGGCGACAGGAAACCAATGCGGGACTTGGCCATGTAGGTATGTTTGAAGTTAAACATGCTTCAACACTACCAACCAATCTCTATATAATATTTGAGTCTGTGCGTTAATATATCTCATGGGTAGGTTTCCCATTCTTTTCCGTAAATGTTAGTCTACTGTAAAAGGCAAAAGTTCGTAAAACAATCGATGCGACGAGGTCTACCACCCATTCCGGGTGTCTTAATTTAATGAAGAGAACGGATTGCATGGAGTAATTCTATTGGCTAGTGTTCCTTCCAATTATGAGAGAAGCCGTGATGTGTAGGTAAAATTACTGTTTATAAATAATTATCACCACTTTTTTCATTTACTAGGAAAATATTAGTCTCATCTATGTTTAATATTTAATTATTTATATAATATACGGCTAATGCCTTTTACAAAAAATATTATCAGAGTTTCGTAAAATATTATCGGAGGTTAATTTTTTTGAGTCAAGCAGGGTTCACGGCTAGTAGGTATATAATATTATTAAGTACCTACCTAGATGTAGGTAAAAACGTGTGACTAGTTTTCTAATGAATTTCAACAGCTCACGATAAGAATGCCTACCGACATCCAATATACCTACGTACGTACATAAATAAATACAATAAACTGTAGGTATTATAGGTGTGTATAATATTTTGGTACTTATCCACAAACAATTTGTATGTTCCTAGAAAACGGAATTTGTGTAGGTACTTGTTAATATTAACCAAGAATGTTGGCAGTTAAAATAACATCTAGTATTGTGCTTATCAAAGAGTTGTGGTAAAAACGTTCCGGGTTAGGCAGCGAGAACGTTGATATGTAGATATAATACAGCTAGGTAGAGTTTTATAATATCATCATCTCTAGCTATCTCTCCACTGCTGGATGTAGGCCTCTTCCATATTCCTCCATCTTTTTCTCTCCTGCGCGACTGCTGTCCACCTCCTACCCGCGACATGAACGATATCGTCAACCCATCTTTTCTGCGTTTTATAATATACATACCATTAATGTTCTATTTTCAAAGGCCATCCACTCGTTTACGAGTGATCAGGATTTAACACTCTATTTATAATGTAATTCTTTTAGAATGTCAAAGTAGGTTGTATATTTTCGATAGGTGGGTAATATTTTATAACTCTACTGGTAAATTCATCATCTTTGAATCTTTCAATAAGCTCTCAAAGTCATATTTTAACTTCTTATATATCTAACAAACTTTGGTCTATTATAAAGATATGTTGTTTTCGAGAGTGCAAAAATTATCCAATTTTGACCAGGGAAAGATTTTCAATATTACATTAATCCTTAAGGAAACAGATATTTAAATACAAGAGAGCATTATAAATACAAGAATTCTCGTAGAACGTAAATGTGTGTTTTTTTTTTAAATATATTTATTACAATATATGGCGTGAACCTTTTGCATAAAATGTACCTACATTAGACATATTTTTATGAAATCATTGAATAATAGAACTCATCGATATTGCAGCTTGGCCTCGCAGTCGTTTCGAAATTTGATGCAGTCAGAAATCGTTTGATATTTTATTTTATATCAATACTTATGTATGCTAACCAATAGACTTCCTGCCTATAAACTTAGGCATATAGCACAAAAACGCCTGGGAAAGCATTTAATTGCCGTGTTACATCGCGAGAAAATACCTGATATTTGTAGTTATTTATGTAAGTGCATTCTTTAGATATCTATTCACCTTTCAACTTGATCATCAAAGGTACGTAAAATTATATGTATGACCATAGAAGAATGTAAATTATTATTCATCATAAAAGTGACATTTGTGGTATCTTCATGAGACAGCGTATTATGTGTATACTTAATTTTACTATGACTAACTATTGAATTAAATTATACTTAGTTTTACTATGACTATCATCATCATCATCATCATCGCCCTCAACGCTCCTCTCGGGAGCACAGGGCAGAAACCAGCTTCCTCCATTCAGAGCGTCTCTGTGCCAATTGCGTCACCTCTTTCCACGACATTCCCTACGCTCTGATATCTTTGTCATAGGAACGGTGTATTGTGAAAGAGGGACGCCCGGGCCGACGGAACCCCTGCGGACGGAAGACTACTATTACTTTGACTAACTATTGAATTAAATTACCTATACTTAGTTTTACTATGACTAACTATTGAATTAAATTATAGGTACTTAGTTTTACTATGACTAACTATTGAATTAAATTATACTTAAAATGTTTTACTACGTAATAGATTATCCTTTAATGATTCTCTTTATATACCTAATGGTTGAGAATGTGTATTTTTATTACAACAATACATTTTTACTGATCAAGACTAGGTTTATGCGTGGGGTCCTTGGCAAAGAATAGGGACCACATTCTTGCCGTTTAAGTTTTCGGGTGCCCCGAACAAAGCATAAAAAATCACGAATAAAACATTGCACATCTTTAAGTCAGTGATGTGGTGTGCCAACCATCCTAAATATCTTAATTTTTATTGGCACCTAGAAAATGATATGTTTGCATTACTTGTAGTTATTTCGTCGGCTATTCCATTTGTGTGAAATGCTAGGATGGTGTAAATAAATAAATCAATAAAACTGTTCATTAATAAAAAAATCTCATGATAAGATAAACGATTTTACAAGCATTTTAAATGTTAAATAGTTCATCGTTTATGGTATGATCGACAAGATCGATAGATCCGATACGATTCAAGACGTACGATGTTACTTAAAATGTTTAATTCATCATATTATTATAACTAGGAATGTAAGAGGACAGGTACTAAGGATTGTTACTAGTTAGTTAATATGGATTGTTGTCTCTTTACACCTCACATAATATATCACAATATTTTCTTGACCTAATACAAAACACGTTTTTATTACATATTTAACATTAATAGACAATTTATACAGATTCACAAACAGATCTTACTCTTACTTAATCATGTAACGTCCAGCACTGTTTGAAAAAGGCAATTCTTATTTTTTTCCTGACCAGGAATCGAAGTGACTTAAAGGCAAGATCGTTACCTCCGCGTCACACCAGCCGACTTATATTATCATAATATAAACTATAAAATTCTTATCGTTTTGTGGCTGATATTATGACCGTAATCTTGTTTTATGAAATTATGGTTTAATGTATTGTGACTCACTCTATGAACAAACCACAACGGTTTTAAATACATACTTCAATAACAGCAAAATATAATTAAATTTGTATTTCTAATACGGTATTGACAGGATTTTTTTCTTGTTTATTAATTAAATATTTGAAGATTATTCTAGAGCAGGGCTCCAATTTTTTTGTGAGTGGGTGCAATTGAGAGTTTAAAAAATAATGGCGGGCACAAGTCTGATAACAAAAAGGAACATGATAAATTGTATGAATGTAGAAGAAGCTAATGAAGTTTGTAAGGATAGATCTATATGGCGTTCTGCTCTCTCTGCCTACCCCACTTGGGACACGTCGTGAGGACATAGATATATTACATAAATTTACATAGACAGTTCACACAGATCGAGCTAGCCCCAAACTAAGATTGAGTCTTGTATTATGATTATGTAGGTATATTTCTAAATACACATACATAAGTACCTATATAATATCATAGATGTATTAGTCAAAAAGCTTGATGATATAAAAATATACATTGGACGCATTCACCACGGTGTCTACGAAAAAAATCAATAAAAGTTTTTTTACAAACATAGCCAATAATAAAATATTATCAGCATAGCAACAGTTTATCGAATTGATTCTATAGGCTATCAAATAGTTCTAAAAAAATCAGAGAGGAAATAACACGCCAAATATAAAGTTTTTATATTAAATATCTACCATATAAATTATAGGTAATACTTATTCAATATGCATGTCATAATCGTATTCAAATTTATACAGTCACCATAATATCCAATATGCACTTAATAAATTAATATTTACAAATAGATAAAGATTCTAAACTTAAATGGCTATGATTAGCAAATCAATTTTAATAATTAATATAAAAATATACTTTACTATAAAACATATATTAAAAATGATTAAATTACAATGATTATATGATTCTGATTTATTATTAATAAAAATATTCAGCCGTACTTATAAACTAGGTATAATTCTAATTCCGATTGTTGAACCTGTCTGAGTGGCACTTTATTCCTAAACAGCTATTGTCAACAGATTGTTCAAACTCTCTTTAATAGGACACAGGAAAGGTGTCTTGTTGCTTTACTTACTTTACTTTTGGTATGGCTCGGTGTTGATGAATCATAACCCATGTGGGCTGCGTCATGTCCTCTACAGTCTTGGCTCTAGTGTCGAGAGCCAGCTCACCGCCTCCGGTCCCGCTTCGTGGATGTCCCGAAGATCCCCGCTAAATTTTTTGAGATGGCAGTCCTGCACTATGTGTCTCACACTCTGCACATCTCCACATTCGCAATCAGGGGAATCTCTTTTTCCCCACCTCCAGAGCAAGTAGTTACAGCATCCATGCTTTAAATGTTCATTACTCATGGTACATTTACGAATCCCACTATTTCTTGTTTTGAGTCATGATGGATAGTGATAAGCGGTGTTACATCTTTATGCTTGACATAAAATATTATTTATGTCAAATTATATTTATTTATTTATTTATTTATTTATTTATTTATTCTTTACTGTACATTGATAACAAGCAAATTTACACAAAAATACATTTCAAACAAAGACAATCATACAATCAATATACAGAGGGCGAGTTTATCGCAGAGGCGCGATTTCTTCCAACTAACCCAAATTATTTATTTATTTATTAACATAATATACGGCTAAATAGCCTTTAAAGTACAATAACTTACAAAAACAAACACAATCAACACATAAGTGACAATGAATACAAAAACATGACAGTTGTAACTACAGGGGATTCTCAACGGAAAGCATGTACCCTCGTATAAACCTGCTCACAGCACATCTCCTCACAGTGTACTCCGAATCGTTGAAAATATCGTCAATTTATAATTGTCAATTTTCCAAAATCAGAATTTTCAGTGTAATATGAAAGATGTATAGGCATTATAGAATAAAATATTTTGATTTAGCCAATATTACATATAAATTTATTCATTTAGTCAGCACTAAATTTAGACATGTACCTACCTACTTACTGTAAGCTAAATCTTATTATTCATTTTTATGTAATTTGATTTAGAAATTTTGATTTTCTCATCACTTTTATAGTGACCTCTGTGACTTGGGGTTTGGTTAAATTTAATTAGTTATTTTTCAACAAGCAAGAGTTTGATTAATTTTTCTTTAATTACACTATCCGCACTTAATTAATTAAGAAGTGTATAATCGATTGGAATTAATTAACTAGTTTTTAATCAGACTCTTATTTTTTCATGTTTTTAATAATATCGTGGTATTGAAATAATCATCTACCATACACATACCAATGATTTATTCAAACCATCATCCTATATCAAACAAGTGGAATAATTACATACGTGTAATGAAATATGGATCGTGTTATTCGAACTATAAAACATCAGTCATTAAAAATTTGTGGCATAACCTATCCCTTGAGATCAATGTTAATTACGAGAAAAAAATATTATTTCACTATTTTCGGCAATTAATTAAAAAAAAGACTTCTAATCACATACCGTAAGAAAAACCATCAAAAGACATGTCCAATTTGACACAATCGCTCTAACTTGAGGAGGATATTAAGTTTATAATCTGTTTTCAGTAGAGAAGTTGAAGAAAACTTTCGAAAATACTTGGAAAAAGGTGACTACATTGTCGCAAAGACCCCCTGAACGTAGAAGGATGGTTTCTGCCCTGTACTCCCGGAAGCAGAAGTCTCCTGAAGGACAATTTAGTTGAGTTGAGTTATATAGAAAGGTTTTGAAAGGAAAAACGATGGATATTATAAATATTGGAAAGGCTGCGGCCATGAGTTGGACAGATAAATAGGATAAATGATTATTTTTGCATATAGACAAAAACGCGTGGGACTTCTTCTATTCAATACTACTTACTTCTACTACCAGTCATGACTCAATGTAAATTAGATAGATAGATATTTGAATACCTTCTTTTTTACTTCAATCAATTTGCAATATTGTTTGGATTAAAATAATTGAAGTTTGAAGAGGTTACGGCCTTGTGCAGTGGCATAACTAGACCTTCGGGGGTACTGGATATTTTTAAAGTTTAAGTCCTGGGGCAGAACATTTGGGCCTCCAAGATACGTGAATTACAAAAATATTGTAGTTTTGTTACTTATCGTTGATCAGGTGATATTTTTATATTTACCAACATGTTCAAAGATATACAAAAACAATTAAAAAAGAGTAACAAACAAAGCCAGCCTAGTGGAGTAAGCTACAAACACTCAAAATCACGTAGATCTCAAGGCTTAATTATTGTACTAGGAGATAACATTAAATTTTAATTTATTTTTTCTATATGCTACAGTGCATGTTTACCTACGAGTACTGCTTTAAAAATGTAGATATTTCTTGCCCTCTACATTATAGTTATATTCATCAAACGCCAGATTTTTTTCTTATCGGGCCTCTAAAAACTTTGGACTGTCATGGTATTGGCTGTTTACCCACGCCTCTGGCTTTTTGTCATTTGAACAACGTGGTTTAAGGTGTGTACCTAATGGTGTTGTCATTAAATAATAATAGTGATGTCATAGTGTAATACATAGATGTACATACAATTATAATCTAATAAATATTATAGTCCGTTTGTTAAAACGTAAAATGTATGTTTTATATTTATAAACAACATATACAATTCTTTAAATAGGTAGTATCTTTTATTCAGCTATAAGCTTTAGGTATGTTGTAAATCCTAAATTTTATTTTATTTTGTGGCAAGGAGAGGACAATCTGTACGTTTTTTACATGATATTCATCTATATTATCTATCTTACTGATGAAAGAAACTGAGAAATAAGAAGAATCAGTAATGTCGAAGATGTTTTGCGATGGGAAAGAGCAAGAAGACGGTTTTGGAGGGATCAAGTGGGGAGGGCGAGTTCGGATCAAGTGGTGAGAATAACAGCAGACGAATGTATGGCAGGAAATGAACTCCAGGAAGACCACCCAAACGATGGAGGGATAGCTGGGCATCCACCTCCCAGGAACAGGCTCTGAGAACCACAGGACACAGTCCTAACTGAAGCAGAAGAAGAAGAAGACTAATGAAAGATGCTGTGATAATATAGAGATATAGATAAATTATTGCATATTCTTTATAGTTGCTTTTATCAGACATAGTAGACTTATCCCCCGTATTTAAGTTCTCATCTATTGATCATGTTCTTGGATATAAAAAAATATATATATTATCTATATAAGTTATCAACAATAATATAACAGTTTTTGTAAAAACACAGTTGTAAATTTAATTCCATTTTGTTGAATTTGTTTCCCGAGTGAGGCTAGTACCTAATAGACAATATTGAATTCGTCACATGGTAACAGCAATAGCGATTGATGTATTGAGAATATTATTGTACTTAATTATATATAAATGTTATGTTTAGGATAAATAGAGGGAATATGGTTAATTTAACCTTAAATTTAACCAGTTTCTTCTATGTGTAGATATGCCAAACACTTACCTATAAAATACCTACTAATTATTAGACGAGTGAAGACTCATAAATAATTACTATTGGTTAAATAAAGAAAAATGTGTATTTGGACATTATTGAGATGCCTGCCTACATATAAATAATGGATGCTTTTAGTAAACGGAACTAAGTAAAACTAATCGACCTACGGTTATTGGTGGAAGTTCATGAAAATAAGACATTAAACCATGGGTGGCCAACCTTTTCAGCAGCCGGGCCAAATTTCAGAATGAGATTTCCTAATGGTATAGGAATTTGATATGTCCTCGATTTTCTTTAAAAATATTTTCTCAAAATTCCTATTTAAAAAAGTAACGGGTACTTGTACCGACTATTATTAAAAAAAAAAGTGTGCATATGCTTCGCGGGCCGCATTAAAATGAAGCAAGATACCTCTTCAGTATGTTTATTTCATTCATTCATACTATCACGGCATATCTCAAAAGTGGAGTAGCCAGTGGACTAACTGTATGCAATAAACATGCAAGTAATCCTCTACGTGCTTATGATAATAAGTACATACCTATGTCATAGTAGAATAACTAAATATCTTGTTATATTTTAATTCATTCTTGAAAGTAAGGACTGAAAACTGCATTTTGATTTAATTATTTGTTCATTACTACGCACTATTTACCAAACAAACGTCCACAAAAGTACCTACCTACATAAATGTTAAAATACAATAAAATATATACTGATTTATCCAATTTACTCAAAATTATATAAAGTTATCCAATAAGCTGAAATTTATCATCAGTAAAATAACAAAATCAGCAAATCACATAAAAAATACGAAGATATGCAGTGGCGAGATTTTCACTACATTGGTGATTTGTTCCATCTAACTTTTGCTTTTCTACAGCTCGATATTTGTCTGCTGTTTTGTATCACATTAGATGGCAAATATATTAATATACATACATGCATACAGATATTTAAAATAGTACAAGACAATTTTATTTATTTAGTACTAGAAATACAAAACTGTTGACAGGTAAAACAAGATACAAATCAACACACAACAGAAACACAAGAAACTATTTTCTTTAAATTCACACATGTTCACACTTTCAATAAAAAAATATGCAATTTAATCGAATACACGATTGTATTTTAAAGATACAGGTATATTTTTCGTACATAAAAAAGATAGGTAGATAGACTCGTGAGAAATTGTTTTGTAGGTCTTCGAGTGTTGGTGGATGTAAAACGCTGTAAGGTTCAAGGCAACGCTAATAACATAGATATTTTATATAATTATTTTAGACGTCCCCCGAATAAGACGCTATATGTTTGAGATTTTTTACAGTATCAAAAAGAAACGTATGCCGCCTTAATAGGTATATTCTTTTTTATATCTGGCGCTACGCATATACATCTTTTTGGACAGTTAATTAATTAATTATTAGTCGGTTATGCCAATCCACCCGATTCGAGTGATTTGTGATGTTTTTGGACAGTGCAAAAAGCAAATTTCTATAACTCACTTCATATTCACTGTCTTGGTGTCTAGGCAGTAGAATTCCATAATGAAATTAGAAAACAAATTTCTTTATATATGTATCTTTGTCGAGAGAGAGGTCTTTCGTCTTGTTAGGATGTCCCATCCACTTTAACATATAGTTGAAGAAAATATTTGTTTTTTAATTCGTCAAAAAGCAAATATTTATTCACACAAACAAATGAATTATGGAGAAATACAATTAGTATATTCTACGAGTTAATCGGATAGGGGTGTATAATATTGCATCATTTTAATAATATACAGCCGCTTAGGTTTGAAATTTATACTTAATTCTAATAACATTGTGATTCACATTTTTTGTTTACGCCGACTGAAAGAAAGGCCGCAAGGTAATGGATAAACTTCTGTTTATAATTGCGACTATGAAGCATAACAAATATACAAAAATAGTGAACAAATTTAAATTAAGAAGGGTTAACAAAATTAAATTTAAAACGATATAAAATTTAGCTCCTTATTCGCCTAACTGTGCAGTTTACATAAATAGGACTGATTTTTCGGAGCTTTTATTACACTGAAAGATGAAACATGAGATAGTTAGTATATTACAATAAAAAAGATGATTTTAGAAAACATGTATTTTATACTGCCTTAATCAGGGGATATTACCAATTTATATTGAAATTTGATCAAGAAAAATAGTATCTTGACTTAGTGTTTGACAGTTCTATATAATGTTTCTATCGGCTATAAATCTCTAAGAAGTACCTACGTATTATTAATGATAATATATGGGTACTTCTAATGGTTGTTCACGAAAACATTGAAATATACATATTCATTCAACCACAAATCACTCCGTTGAGAGTTGTTGGAACTGTAATTGAATGATGAATGATAAAAAAATATGTAACATATATTATCACTCCATTAAATACTATGATCAAATAAGAAATATAAAAGTATCACTAAAAATAAGTATGCTGAAAGAAACATAATACGATTTGAAGCACACGTACTCCAATATCTTGAAAAACTTTTGACCTGCAAAGCATATACTTAATCACACACTAGTTGAAAATATTATTTAGAGATATTCATTCACAACATAGAATATAAAATTACACATTTTAACAATTTAGACAATGTTAATGATATAGAATGCAAAACGCTTCACTCCATTGAAAGAGTCTCGTTGTCAAAAATGCAAAATGGTTAACTCATTTTAGGCTTATCTATGATATAAAATTGTAAACGTCTGATTTAATTCAAGGCATATCAGTGCCATTAAATGCTAAAATATGGCTTTGTCCTTTTATAGCATATCGGTGGAACATGAGAATTCAGTCGCATAAACATTTTTGGTTGGATTAGGAAATTGGTGAATATTTTTTTAAATCTACTACGATTGTTTGATTTTAATATACGAGTACATACAAATTTTTCATCAAAAGGATGATTATTTTGATAGTGCGTAAGTATAAAAAGAACTGTTAACTTATTTTGTTTAATTTTCTTAATAACATACACAAATGTCAACTTAGAACTAGCACATAATATGGTCATATGGTCAATTATCGAATTAGATTTATATTTGTATAAACCAAAATTTAAAAATGAAGATTTTAGCTATATAGTTGCCATCCAGATGATGATGAATTTCCATTACCTTTTCTCGTATGTATATTGCGTCCATTCCTTTGAAAGTATTATTAAACCCCCTCATTTTTCATTTTTTTTATATCAATATATATTTTGAACTTTTTTTAAATTTTTTGTTCCAGTTAAAACTGTCTCCATACAAATGCAATTAATATTAAACAAACTTGCTGTAATAACTCTGAATATTTTTTTTTTATTAAACTATCTGTGATAAAATAAAATAATCGAGATCTCCGATTCGATTATCAACTGGGTTGCTTTCTCTATTTCATTATTGGGAGACCACTATTTAAGAAAGGAATTACGATAAAGTTATAAGTCTCCAGCTTTGACCATGACTATGTTTTTTTGGAAGTTTTTTAAGAACGCCTCTAGGCGAACACCATTAAAAAACATTCGATACTTAAAAGTTATGTGACCTCGTCCACTATTACAAAGTTTAATTCTTTCATTTGAAATATAATTAATTCAAGTTTTATATCAAAAATTCTTGAACAAGTTTCGAGACATAAAAATCGTCTTTGTATAGAAGGAGTTCCTGTTTATGGATGATAATAATGAAATGCAAATTAGTATGCAAATACATCAATAAACTTTCATTAATATTCATTCAAACATCCCAGTTAAAACGTTTAAACTTTTTATGTCATTCTAAACTGCCTTGCTGTGAAGTGTAGTGGTGTTTACTTTGGTCATGGTTATAAATAGAAAAATTATATAGTCATCATTTAAAATGGAAGCATCGAATCACTATTTAATATACTTAATGCATTCCTTGAGAGGATATCATGCAATGAGCAAGTGGACACATAGGTATTTCATCACAATCATCGGCCTTCTCGCGTCTAGTATTGAGCTTAGACCTTTCACTTAGATTTCTACGTCTCTCAGTTTTGAGACGATTGCATTCAATTCATGCCAGCTACCTATTGTTTGTGATCAAACCATCTTGTGCGGTCAGGTGTATAATGCCACAAACTCTAGCACAATTTTACACAAATCATTGAAAAGGTGTTACATAGTTTTTCCCAATATCTCTTGACTGACACGGCTTCGACAAATTTGAATCTCATTTCGTCAATATTGTGGATTCAATTCATATTTTTTATAAACATTTCATTGTATTTTGTAATTGTACATAGTAAAATTAAAATGACATTAAAGGACTACTCGGATAATGCGGGAGTAAGGGAACTTTCACTAATCAGATTTCTACACGAGAAATTTCATATGGGGAAAGGCTGACTGGCCAAAATCGCCACGTGGGTACTTTTTTTTACTCTACTTTGAGGAATGCAAAAAAAAACAACAATAGAACAACAAAACAGTTTAAAATGACATCGGTAGTTGTGTTTTATTAACTTCTTTACTAACTAAAACAGCTAGCTACATACTTAACCAGAGCCGGTAAAATCCTTTGTATTTTTAATAGCAAAATAACTGCAGTCCATCCACATTCTATAGAATCGTAATTATTGCAACGTGTAGTTATTAACTATTTAATGCAGGAAATAATACTATGTACACATACTTATGTATTAGCGCTGCAAAAACGTTGTCATTATGTTGTCAAATAAGCAATCACAGTGTAATAATCCACAGCGTGAAATTGTTCATCAATTAGGATAAGTAGGTAGGTAACTGATATTACAACTGACAAGCTGTTACAAGTACAACTGGTACTAAGACTCCTAATACAATGTATCATATAAATGTTTTGCAATTAAGTACGAATGCATGTTACATACATACATACATCTCCTAAGATGTGGCATTAATACTTAATAGAATGTGATTATTTTAAAGGCATAAGTATTTCTGTTTACCTAATCTACCTATATGCTGATTTTATATTTACTTAGTATCAAAAACACAATGAAGATTTTAACATAAACTTACTTAGCAAGTTTTTGCTATAGGGAGACATCTTTCGCATTAATGGTATATCGTCAAATAATTGCAGGCATCTCAATAGAAAAAGTGTATTATTGTATCAACTCTACTACTTGTTCACCAGTAGAATGAATATAAAATACAAAAACACATATTTCTTATTAAATTTTGTTGTTATCATACAACATACATTTATGTAAATATCTCTGATGCTAAATAATGATGTAACGTATCCAATACAGTTTATTGATGAGCAGTGAGTTTGAGTAATGTATAGAAGTTTGTAAAATAAATGAAATCCTGTAAATGATTAATATTCAAGGCAGTTTTGGATCACAAAATTTGGTGATGTTTTGACAATCGATTAAGTTATAAATATCCCTATTTATTATTGTTTATATTTTCATAGTAAGCAGAAGTTTCAAGGATAATAAATATCTGAAACATAAACAGTTGTTTAAACGAATTTGATTTGGAAATATATCCAAATATAGGTATATCCATACCTAGAGATTTTATGATAGGTACAAGCCTATCTATACCCATACTAGGTATCTCAGAATAATAGTTACACATGAAGCTGTCATCGGGGTTTATAAGAGAGAATATTGGAACCTTCGGCAAGTCGCCCGGTAGCTTAATTGGACAAAGCACTCCTCGCGGCAAGGTTAGGGATGCGGGTTCAAGTCCCGTCCGGGGCACTATCGAATAAGGTGACATTGTCTTTTCTAAACTTTAAGTTAAATTTACAAATATATCCAAAGTTTGATATTTTCTGCCGCATCGATTTTCATAATACACAGCGAATGTAGTTGGTTAGTAGGTAATAAGTTGAAATTACGTAAACACCTTATATTGTTCATATTTATTACACGATTACTGTAAAACAAATCAAACAACTTGTATTTCTGCCTCTCACTTATCAGCTAAAAATGGTCAAATCATACTTTATATTGCAAGGATAACATTGTAAGATACATACTTATTTTAACTTTTACATATTCTATAACAGCTGAAGCTTAGTATTGCTTTGCAAACAGATGGTTCACTTGTGAAGATCAAACACCAAATAAAATTATATGTAATATGGATTTCAACATACCTATTATTCCCATTAAGACAGACTAAACATTATGTAGGCAGTTAATAAACTCATAAATTAATCCTTAAGTGATTTTTGGGTGCGTAAAAATAATATACGTTTCACGTGATCAACTTTTAAAAAAATAATGCAATTATGGGTTTGGAATTTATGTTTTTTTTATGTTACATTCTTAAAAATTTGCTACAATTGAATAGTAGTAGTAATGCATTAGCCCTTTTTAGTCTGTGTTTAGTTTTTATGTATCTAGCGGAAGAGCGATAAAGCATAGGTACCTATTATAATTATTTTTGTATAAAAAAACTTATAATTCACAAGTTTTCGTATAAAAACATGTAAATAATAAGTTTTTCTCACAATTTTTCATTGAATGATTTTACGTACCAACTTGCGAATTTTTTGACATTCTCATTAACCTTTATTGCAAATCATCTGTTGATATCACACAACAACGGTATCACAGTGTGGAAAAAGGCGAAACATTAGAACAAAATCGTTCTCGAACGTGAGAGGCTCGTTTTCTCTATGTTTCAAAAAGAGCATACATTCAAAGTTGAAATGGAAATAAAACAACTGACATTTTAAATTCGGTAGGTACCTACCAGCAGACAGGAAAATATAGGACAATATACTTATAAACCTATATCTCATTAAAATTCAACAAAATGCCTTGTATCGTTTTTTTCTTCCTTTTAAAAGTTCACACTGCATCCTTTTGTCGGTGTCTAGTTTTAGACCTTTGATAACTGAGATCGAGTGGTCTTTATTAAACAAAATGACAGCAAATTAAGATACATAAAAATATATTACATAATTCATGCGATAAGACAAGATTTGTCGTACGATAGCATAGCTCAATACTTTACGTTATTTGTTTGGTGTTTCGTTGGAATTTTTTTTTCATTTCTGATTAATGATATTTTTTTCGTGGAGCGCCTGGCAAAGAATAAAATAGTTACCCACTCTTTTCTGTAAGTTTTCAAAAAATAAAGATATTTTACGTCTTAAATTCAACGATGAGGTTTGCCACGTACCTAATCTGAATGTCTTATTTTTTTGTTGGCACGGAGAGGACAGTTTACATGTTTATTAGTACATGCAGCTGGTCTTCTGCCTACCCCACTTGTGAGATAAGCCGTGATTGCATTTTTTTACCCTTTCCTATACACAGATTTCATTATAGCTGGCGGACTTATCACTTACGTAATTTCTTCCAGACAACCAGTGCTGTCTCAATTTTGCTGAGACAGTTCTTTTCCAAACCCTGTAGGCCTAGTCAAAACACATTTAAGCGTTACGTTTTCGTTTCGTTTGCGTTCGAATGTTGACGACGTTGCGAGAACGCGTCAATTTCGTAGCTAAAATACACAAGTATTTGAATGAAAACGTAATGCTAAAATGTGTTTTGACTAGGCCCACTGGTTGCGAAAATTCTTTACGAATCTCCGCGACCCAGCTGGGAATCGAACCCAGGACCTCGATGATGCAAGTCTACTGCGATAGCCGTTGCACCACGTGGCCGGTTCCGTTTTTTTAAATTAAATTTTTGGTGTTTTTGTTTATTTATTTTTCAAATCATCAGCATTCAAAACTCTACAGTACTCTACACAAAAGCAATATTGGTTTTATGTTAATTTTAAACATCTTGACTACCTCACTTGCTGTTTTACAGATCGTATCTTTTGAAACTAGAAATTGCACATAGTCCGTTGGCAGCCTGTATTATATATTTATATAGATACGCTATCACAATATTATCCACTAGACAGAGTATTATTATCGTATGTAAGTATTTTCGTCACATACGTATATAAATTAACATTTAATTTGCACAAACGTGCTAGATTATAATCGCAATATAGGATTCTGCTATTCATATTATATTACCGGACATTTGAAAACAAAACATTGAATAATATAAAATTGTACGCAGTGTTGAATTCACAATTATCTACATATATTCATAAAACTATACTATTTATTATAATCGTTGATAGAGTATTGAAACGAGCTGTATGGATAATAAACTAACACAAAATCGATTCACACGACATTTTTATTGATGAATATTTCACAATTAACTAAGATTTAAATTTGAAAACTGAGATATTTTACGTCACGCTTGAATTTTAATAGATATTTATTTATTAAACGTTTCGGACCAAGATATTATATCTTCAGTAGGTACAGCAAGTTAGAAAACATAAAAAATATTATAGAGTGGAAATACATCAGTAGATGTCACTCCAAGATGTGAGCCATGAATTGTTCAGTGTCAAATCAATATTCACATACTAGAATCGTTCTCTAGAATACCTTATCCTATCCCACTATAATATACAATTTCTAATTCCGCATCAGAAGCGGCCCAAAGTCTTGCATGTCCAATAGTTAAGATCATCTCTTGAACGGAGGCACCCCTTAGCTGTAAAAGGTTCTCCCGTAAAGATATCCTCAGCCTGTCTCCTCAGTCGTTCATTTGAAGTGAAAACTGTAAAAATGTTGAGGAAACAAGCATAATATCTATTGTAGATTTAACTCATAAAACGGTTTGATTGTGTTTGGTAAATATGTTATAATGTACCATATTAGATATAACACTAATATATTATAATATATTATTTATGATATGCTAAAAGCAATTTGCATGCCATTATTATAAAGTTGTTTAATAGATTATTTAATTAAAAAATAAGTATATTATTCAAGGTAAATAATGGAATCAAAGTACGTTATAGCTACAGCACAAGTATTTGGACAAGTTCACGTGTGTCTATGTTTATTTATGATTCCTTTATAAACAAATTTTTGTCATTGAGAGGACAGAAAAATAATAGGTTCTTAATCTCTGCTGTCTCAACACACGAATAAGTCCAGTGGGACTACAAAATTGTACTGCGCACTATTATTTAATTATTATTTTATTTATTTACATATCCACGGCGTGAACCTCTTACATGTTTAACAATGAAAAAACAACAAATCAAAATTCTCATTCACACACAGTTTGAGTTTGAGTAAGAACAACAATTGCCGAAGAATAAAATACGAGTGGGAATCAAATTGTAGCATTTATAAATTTAGTCAAATCGAATCATTATATTATGGGAGACAAATGAAAATATTGGAGTGTGAGTATAGAATGTCAAGTAATAAAAATATTATAGTTGATAATTAATTTAACTTATTCGTTATTTTTGTTTCTTCCTTTTCTTCAATCAATGTTATTGAAAAAACATCCTATTTACAAATCTGTTGAGTGAATTCATGGATTAAAGTTAAGCAATTATCAATTACTCAAGATAATGACATATGTATTTTTCTCCATAATTTTTCTCACAATTGAATAATTTAGCAATGGATAGCTTCACACAAGACTGCGGGCTCAGAGATCTAGTAACGAATATGCAGATGAATTCATATTAATAATCTCAATAAAATATCAATTATTACTTATTATCGATTGATATGAAAATATCATTATACCTATTTACATTTATACTATATATACTTACAACATTACATATTATGTGACTTACTAAATTGTATGCATTATGTATGAGCAATTATATACGCTAGTAACTAACTAAAGTTTTCATACATATTATTATGTTCTGTTATAACTACTTAATTAGCACATACAATGATATGTATATTATTTTTCCTCTGTTTAATGATACCCCATCTATCATATTGTGTACATACTAGTATAGTTTTATCCGACTTCACTCGAGAAAAAAAAAACATCAAATTTATATAATATAAAAAACATATAGTATAAGCACTTTCCTGAGAAATATAAAAAAATCTTTGAAAAATTGGCACATCATGATGCAAATATTTTTGACACACGAAATATTGATGATTTATTTTTGCAAATTAGTATTATTTTTAGTATCAACAACTTTAATATACAAAAAAGAAAAATTTAAATAAACATGTTGTGTTTTGACAACATTCAACTGCCTGACATATCTAATGATGCAATTGTATATAAACTAGAATAATCTATGTCAATATATTAGACATTATTAAATTTGAAGTTAACGTTGTGGAAATTCATTAATATAAGTTTTAAAATGTTATACTTAAACACTGTTTAATTTTCACGTATGATTTTGTATTTAATCAATAAAAAATGACTTAATACTAATTGAAGAGCGCTTTCGCCTTGCGGCAATTAGCATTTAGTCATTTTTAATTGACTAAATACAAAATCATACGTGAAAATTAAACAGTGTTTTAGTAAAACATTTTAAAACTTATTTTAGACATTCATAATATTATTGGCATAAAACATGGCCGGAGAATGATAGGGACTTTGTATAGAATGTATTATTTTTTTCGATATCTCTTTGATTACGGTGTTTTTAAAGAATGCAAATATAAACATACGAACGGATTAAAATATTTATGTCTCGATTTGAAGCCATCAGTGACCAGAACACTACATTGAAATGTATCATTACATTGTTCATATTATAACTTTGTTCTAAGATTACATATAAATCATCACATTACTCACAATTTTATTTATTATTTTATATACCAATGCATTGTATAAATGTCTTTCATCACCGAGTAATTGTAACTATTGTTGTCATTATTTATAAAAAACATACCTATATAAGTACGTTTATTGTTTTATATACTAGCTTGTAAAGATCAATTCTCAGCTTGAGGGATATAGGTATATTATTTTTCAACAAGCTTTCAGTTTTGATATACACATTTGTGTTTGCTTTGAAAATGATTTATTTTTTACATATCAACAGAGAGAATGAATATAATAAAAGCATTAATTTGTTTATTTATTGACGATATTATTTTTACATAAGCTACCGGGCAACATGCCGAAGTCTCCGATATTCTCTCTTATAAACTCCAATAAAAGCTTCACGTGTAGGTATTCCTTATTTGTTATTAATGATTTATATATTTTATTTAGTTATTTATTATAAATACATTGATGAATATTTTATTATTGTTTATCATTATGGAGAATCTATTCGATTGTTTACTGTTTTTTTTAGTAGTGTTATTTATATTATATATTTAATGTTTTATAGAACACGTCAAGCTAAGCAATCCATAAAATACCTTAGCTTATAACCTATATAATCATTATTGTACAAAAGATTAACCAAAATTATTCCAATTAGAGGCTGACGTCACTTGAAATATTATTGCAAAACAGAATCCAATTAATATTCCTGAAATAAAAATGATCAACTTCAAATTCACTACACCTGCACATTTGTTTTGTTACAAAGTAAGATGACAGATTAAATGTATTACAATAATCAAAGTGATTTGTTTAATTTGTAGTGATATTAGCATAAATTAGTAATCGTCTGAATAATAAGAATAATATTAATATACCAATGCCACTACTCACTTCCTGAGAAATTTTCACTGTGATATCAATTAACATATAATAATAATAATAATAATAGTCATATTAACAGGATCAGTCGTATAAATATTACAATACATTTGTAAGTTTATAACTAGTTTTCTATATTGTAATGTTTGTGGAAATAAATTTACCCTCTATATGAATTCTCGTCTTTATAACGTTTTATACATAAAAAGGCAATAATTGATAATACTAGGATGAAATTTTATACTTTTGATATACTTTGATGTGTCATATGAAAAGTATATTTTTGCACAAAAATATTTCTATTACTTATCCCTAATAACATATTAACTACCATGTAATTTCTTTAAATTTAACGTGCATCAGTTATTTAAGTGTTGTCAGTTTTGAAATATATATTTTTTTTCATAGGTAGGTAGTTGCATTACTTGCAATGCCAAACTTAATGTGTATTTTGTCGATTTGTTGAAAGTTATACCCTGAGCTGAGGTGAGCTAGGTTTATAAAGCTGGTAATGTAGAGTATGTACAAATAATAATAATAATGGCTTACTATTGCCGACGACCGCTACGTCCATGTCTGCACATTGTATATTTTATGTAAGTCAACATCTGCCGACATCAGTAGCTGATGGAAGTGACAACATGGATTAAACTGAGGAGTGGATTAAAATAAACGATCACAATCACAGGTTAATAATAATTGCCGCAATTAAGATACAAATACAATTATATTAAAGTACAAATATCGTGTTGGCACGAAGAGGGACACAAGTCATTGGCAAAAGAGGAATATGTAGTATATTAATTGCCTATAAAAGTTGTTAATTTAATGACAGTTGTTGCATGGAAAAGTCGAATGGATTCTAATCCTTTTTATCTGTTTACATGAATTTAATTGTACGCAAGACTCTCACTATAATTCAAATATTGATAATAATCTCATAGGAAGGACTTCACTGCCATACTTTCATAAATTTAATTATTTTGCTTAATTAAATATTACTTTACAAGTTCTCAGATGTAAGAAAGCTGCTGGACACATATTATGTTATAAATACACACCTTGTCATCATCTCTTTACTGCTGGATAAAAGCGTTTTTGTAAACTTTCGAATCAATTTCAAGAACAACATGAACTCCCTGTGCTTCTCTTGTCCTCCCATTGTCTCTATTCCATGATTCTTGGAGTTCACTCTCTCTTCTAATTATTCATCCAGCCCATGACCTTTTTAAAATAAATACTTAGAGACGGGATAAAACACATTGTAATAATAAAGAGAAAGAATTTACGGATTATTTTTTATTATCAATTACTTTTACTCAGAATGATTTTGCACCAAATAGAGCAGTCTTCAATTCATGTTCTGAGAATTTCGATTTAAAAAATTACAGCAAAGTATTTGGAGTAAGGAGTTTAAAACAAAGAGTTCGGGAAAACTTTTTTCAGTCTGGACTCTCGAGGAGACCGTTGAAGATCGAAGGAAGAATTAGTAGAATAAAGAAAAACGTTTGAGAAATACTTAAATTTAAATATGTTCACAATATATTTTTACTTATGACATTTCGTATTGCAATCGTGAAGATATAAATCATCATGATAGTTGCTGTAATATAATAATAGCAACACAATTACTAAAAGTACATGTCTTCTGAGAAGAAATTCCAACTGTTTACTAATGTACGTAATGTGTTTGTTGTGGATAATTTTAGTTTCTAGGAATGACGAAGTCATGCGTATCTCGCGTCCAGTACAGAAACAAAATGTCAAACAAAACATGCTTTGTGTAATATAGGGAGCGTCTCGAAAGTCTACTTCAGCTTTTATGAAATCTAAAGGTTTGTGGGAAGAAATGATTTATATTTTTATATTGGATGATGTAAGAAGCACGTATGATCCATTCTAAATGTTAAATTTATTTTCATACTACTATTGGACGATGGATATTTTCATCATTACTCATATAGTCCTATCCTATGTCGTCTATCTGCATCCGATTACCACCGGGTTTCTTGTTAGGAAATCTTGCCAATTTAATAAATTATGTTTCAGAAGAATGAGGGAAGTTACACAGTCACAACAAAAAAAATAATAGTAGGTAAACATAAATTTTGGTAGTTTTTTTATTGAAGACTGCATTACAGGGTAAAATATGTATTGTGGAGGCAAAAATATAATAAATAAAGCACAGGGTGGTGTTTTATAATAGTTATGAATTTCAATTTATCTTGTACGCATTTGCACTCGATACTTTATCACAGAACAAACATATTATTTTGATAATTTGAATATATAAATTACAACAATGGCAATGGAAGTTATTATTTATTTATTTATTTGTAATGAGGGTAATAATATCGTAAAGTGGAAAGGTCTAAAAGAGTTGTTTCACGCTGCCCAGAACAGAAAACGTTTCCAAGAAGAATAATCGACTGGGGGATCTGATAAGATAATCGAAGGAGAAGATCAATCGAGAAGATATATTTGGTAAAAAATAATTAATATATTCTTTATGGTATTGCTTTGGGATTAAACTTTTGGTATATTGTACTACACCAAAGAAGGTTCATTTTACTAAATGCCTTACATTATACATTATAAGGATGGTTATTATATTATTTTTGTTTGAAAATAACTGGTAAAATAAAAAGTGAGAAGTTGAATAGTATTGGATCAAAATCAGAGGATAAAAATGTAATGAAGAAGTTCACTCAGGTGGCACTAATTGTGTTGAGTAAGTGAAGTTTGTTTCACCCATGTATTCTCGAGATGAGTGTCGATGGGTGAATAATATTCTTTAGTTTTAATTAAGAAAAATAAGACTATTATTATATTAAGTACTTCCACATTGACTTTATTGAAGAGCTTGCGCTCTCATCGTCAGACCAACGATAAGTGAAGGAATAATAATATATGAACTCAAACCAGCCTAGAGCCAATTTGTAACCGTTGGGACGTCTTTCTCACTTCTTCTGATTAAATTTTGTGCAATGTTACATTGTATAAACATGGTTCTCCGATCGAGATTTCTTATTATTACTTGTGAGTTCTGCAGAGCAGTCAATCTGCTAGTACTCCACTTGTAAGAAGTAGTGCTGGGATGATATGAATAAGTTAAAACATAATCATCTTTAGAATTCGGGTTCTGTTTAGATTTTCTACGACATACTAAGCATCCTCTTCGCCCATCTTATATTGTATGATAATTTTAAATAAGAAAATGTATAATAGCTCTATGTACCTACCTATAGGTTTCTCAGCACAATTGTTTTTAGCATTTACCACATTCAGGCCTGATACTGATTTACAGCCTAGAAGCGGCTGATATAAAGAAACATGTTGAGATAAATGGATATAGATCAAAATCTTTGTCGCGTACTACAATGTAACTACTAACTAGTTAACGCAATTGCTAATCGTACAATCTAACATTGTAAATATGTCGCAATAGTGTCTTTGATAGTGGAGACCACTATAATAATAATAACAGCAAAATAATGTATCTGTATTGGGTACCATAGCGGCGGTTCCTCATTAGAAACGTTGATGCAGCGAACTTCCTTTAAAATTCAATATGAGCCTAAATGTTTTTTTTTTATCTTTTTCAATAAATAATTCTGTGGTATATGGTTGTTGCACATAATAAACACTAGGTATAGGTACTTAGCTAGAGTTCCTCTTATCTACTTAAAAACGAAATCCTGATACAAGGCGTTGTAATTCTAATAATAATAAACTTCATTCTATGAAATATAAAATTATCTTACAAAAAGAGACTACTGAATTCAGCCAAGGCCCACCCAGGGCTGTCAAGCTCATGATGATGATGATCTTACAAAAAAATACTCAACAAGCTACCTCACTAGGCGTAGCCTGTACTGAGGTAGTGTTTTCATACATTTTCATTCATCATACAAATAATTATAATAAAATTATAACAAGAAAAAACTTTCATTAATTACTTATAATAAAATGTTAAAATATAATTATTATATACTCCCTTGATTTTGGGATACAGAAAAGAACCTTAGATTTATGCGTATAAGAATACATAACAAAATACAAATCAAAACTATCTAATGTTCCTTAAAATATAGGTAATATAGTTCATCCTTATTTTAGGAAATTGTTATGCTTTTTTTTAATTCTACCAAACCTCCACTAGTCCAACCCACCAGCCGCCTCTAGAAACAATATTATTTATTATATTGTGGATATGTACTAGATATAATATTTGCAATTGATTTTATCATGGAATAAAACAAATATCTTATTTTCTACAATCAATAACAAACAAGAAACTATCAGTGATTTGTATTTTGTTTTTGTAATTTAAAATTCGATTACAGTTGTAGATTTTTATATTATACCTACCTACAACATCACAACAGAGAAACGAAAAAGAGAAGTCTTTTGATAAAAAAATATTTTCATAGACTTCTCAAAGTTGGTATAAATTGTTATAAATAAAAATATGTAAGTAAATAAAAAAAAATGCAATTTAAATTAAAGTTTTTGAGAGTTCATTCACCATAAATTGTAATACTAAGGTAGATATACCTATATGTATACCTACTAGTATTTGGACATGATTAATTTTACGCATGCGGATTAAATTTCATTTAAGAAAATAACATGTGAATTGTAACTAAACACAACATAGCACAACATGCACAGACAATTCACACAGATCGAGCTAGTCCCAAATTAAGATATTAATCTTGTATTTTGCTTACTAACGCTACGACACACATAAAGAATGTATTAAACACATATCTAACACCCAGACCCAGGACAATTTGAAAAATGTAATCCTTCATTTTGTCCTAGCTGGGAATCGTACCCGGGACCTCGTGACTCAATGGCAAGAGCGTTACCTCTGCGTCACACCGGCCGTCAAACATATGTACGCAAAACTTTATACCTATCAAAGGTAGGTACTCAGTGTCATCTTTTTCTCGTTCTCATCAAATACTTGAGCAATCTTCCTAATGAGAATAAAAATGTAAACAACGTCATTTTGACTACAGCATCATCCTTTCGAATTCTCGCAAAGAAAGTATGCAAAGATATATATTTAAAAAGATAAATTAAATCTTATTTTTACAAAATTTATACGTTCTTGACCTTTGTGAAGTTTAATGTAAGTAACTATTAAATGCTACATAAATTATAAAATAAAACACTCGAAATCTCTTTCTCTCAAAAATACTATTGCGCCAACCTCATAGTCTATTCGTAAATGTAATTGATTGTGTTAAACCAATTATAACAATAGATATCAACAAACACACAATGTAAAATATTATATTCACGTATTAAAAAAGATCTTAATCTTCGTAATTGTTTTGTATACAAAAATAATAATATTATTCTATGAAATAAATGCGCGTTAATTTCGACGAGGAAAAAATATCACAATAATATTTTATTCTATTATTATCACAATATGTATTAGTTTCGACTTTGTTTCTTATAAAATTATATGTATGTAGAATAGATTGATTAACTTTGCCGTTATCGAAACCAACATCTGGCTTTTCCAATTATAATTATCTCGTGTCAAACGTATCTCTCACTACCTTGTCTTATGAAATCGTCCAATTAATCAGTATCACCACTTACATAGGTACCTTTAATATAAAATGTACCAATACACGATTGTTAGGCGGAGCGTAAATTGGATACGAATTTTATTTACGCGCACAAACTTGTACGATTTATCTCTGCGTTTTGATAGTGCGTATTGCATTGATCAAATTTTCGACTGCATATGAACTATCAGTCTTCGGCAAAATTTATGCAAACGATTATACCAATAAATCACTCTGATTCCACAAATTACTGCATTTCTATAAAATAAAGGTTCATTATTGACTTTTTCGCACATATACCTACCTACCTACTATTGAAATTGAAAACTTCCTCCCATACTCAAATGTCTAAGGAGTCAGAGGATCATATTTTGTTGATTTTCAAGGCGAAACCTTTTATTCTCTTGTGGTGTATTCAACTGAAATTCCGGGAGCTGACTTGCCAAGACCATTTCGAGAAAATCTTTTATAGTAGGTTCATTAAAATCTACGATACATGTCTCTTGAGGATGGGAAATTCAAACAGAATGGAACGGTAAACGTATATAATCCATTGATGTCTTTCTTTCTCCTAACTGTTTTTGTCCCTGATCCTTCCCTTACTATACGTTTGATCTCTTTATGATGTATGCGCATGACTGGCGGGTTTTCAGACTCGGCAGTGTATCCAACAACTTCTCATGTACTTTTTTTCTTTCACTATAGTATGTAGGTACTTGGTAAAATTTATTTTGTAATGTGTTAGCAAACTTTGCTGGTTTATGTGCCGACTTTTTTTATCTATTTTTGTGGTGGACTTTTTTTTTAAATTTGTACTACATATTCTAATAACTGTATGTTTGCGAAAATTATAAAAGGTAAAATAAAATATAATGCACAACTATAATAAAATTCGTATGAACACGCATCGAGTGTAAACTAGACTTTAATGGTGTTACACTTGTATGTAGCATTTGATAGCAAGTTTTGAATAAGGTCTAAGAAGGACGATTGTGATATTTATTACAATAATTAACTCGATAGTACAAAGGCGGGTTGGTACCTACTATGGAAAAAAATAGTAATTTTATAATAATAAATAAAAACATTGCTACAATACTGATAACATTAACATGACTTGTGTGTATATACATAGTTGGAGGAGGTGTAAAATATTCATGAAAATAATCAATCTATGTAACATTGTATGTAAGATTGGAATAAAATACTGGAATCACATTACAAGTCACATCATTTCAACATTTTTTAAATTGCTTGTACTACCTATGTCAAATTCAATTCAATAATTTAAAATCGTTTTCATTATGAAAATATGAAAGTTCTAAATTAAGAATATTTATTTTGATAAAAAAATTATTTCTTAAATTCAGCGATGAGGTTTGCGATCCATCCTGAATGTCATATTTTTTTGGCGCGGAGAGGACATTTCTCATATTTATTAAATGCACCTGGTCAGCCAACTTCCCAATTTGTGAGATAAGCCGTCTTGGTATAGCAGTAGAAGTATTATGATAAATGTTAATAGACGAATGCATTATTTTGAATAACGATTTTAATTCTGTTTATTTTGGGTTCAAAGCCTCAAAATGAAATGCTGTGAAACAGTAGAGAATATGAAGAGTAAACACTGTGCTTGTTTTTTTATAATACTTTAACATTCCTTAACCATCGGCGGCTCAACAGCCCATAGTTGACCTTAGCCTTTTTATAAATTGTTACCACTTTTTCAATATTAGTATTCTTCTTCTTTCGCTCTATAACAAGGGTGGCCAACCCGCGGCCCGCGGGCCACATGCGTCCCGCGGGGTGCCTGCTTGTGGCCCGCGAAGCTTATGCACACTTTTTTTATAACAGTCGGTACTATTATCTACCCTTTGCTTTAAAAAAGGTATTTGGAAAAATTATTCTTAGAGGAAACCAAGGAGTTTGCAAAACATTTCAAATTCCTATACCATTTTGAAAATTTGACGTAGGGGAAGGAGGGTAGAAATTTCAAGGTGAATTAAAAGTTCCATATATGGATTATATTGTTGTGGCCCGGTAGAAAATCTCATTTCTAAATTTGGCCCGGCTGCTGAAAAGGTTGGCCACCCATGCTCTATAACATGTCTACGCTACAATGTCTGTAGTAAAATAATTCTCTAATTATTGTCAATGCTCAAGACCTTTTTATTTCTTGTCACCCGTTAATTTACAATGAGGTTTTAATACGTCTGCGATAAACTCTTAATGTTTAAATTTTATATGTAGGTAGGTATTGGATTTTGACATAATATGTTTTTTGGGAGATTTTGATCTTTAACTAGTTATGCACTTAAAATAATAAGAACATGTATCATGTATTAAATTTATATAGTATATTAATAGGTACTTACTTAGGTAGATAAACGAGGTAAACATATTGTACAATGTCGAAACATGAATTACACATTCTGACATATTATTCTGTTGATTAATTAGATAATTGAACTTAAGTGGGTGCAAATAAGCTCGATATAAACAATGAACAAGTACCTACCTGTAACAGCGAGAATATTGTTAGTATAGATGTCAGTCATTATTCTGTCATCTCAACTTCTCATCACCACGTCATGGCGTTATGAATTATCGTCATCATTCTCACATCACCAAAATCACGATGTATAGTTAATTTTATTATTGAATTATTATTTATACGTTTTTGAAATATCCTATAATTTCCATAAATTCAATCACGCTTAAATTGAAATGTGGGTGTATACATACTTGTATACCTACCTACCTACCAATAGTTGGTCACTTTGTAAAGAATGGATACTTTTTTTAATATCAGGTATATTATTGTACGCAGATAATTTATGTGTATCTGTCTTTATACAAGCAAAATACTTGTAAATCATTTAACTTCACTAATCATTTAGTCATGCAATCCCTATATAAACATTTGATTATATATTGATGAATGTTTATATGTTTGTGTGGATACCTTTAATAAGCGGGGCAGTGGAAAAATAACACTCTCTAAACATAATCTTATCTTTTAGGCATGTTATTTATTGACATAGATTTAAGAGTTTTAAATTATCCAAATTATATCTGAAAATAAATGTGTCCTGTAAAGGCAGGTATTCGTAAAACATTTAACATCTTCAGTTCAGCTATGGAAGGCATACCCCATCGCTGAATGTTTTAACATTAATTTCTTTTTTTTTTTAATTTCAGACCAAAACGAAGATGTCTAAATAAACCAAAATTTATATTTGCAATTTTGTTCTGGCTACGATAAAATCAAAACTGCTATGTAAAAATAGTAAAATATTTTTCAAGATTTCATGAATAAAATAAAAAAATTAAAAAAAAAATTAAAAAAAAATATATATTAAAAATTTTCATGCCATTTTTTTGATAATTGTTCAACGATTTATCATTACATTATGATTTATTTTTATCTATTTTTGTGGTGGGTAAAACTGTGACAAATTGTGTGGTTTATTTATAAATTAGATGGATATGTTCTCTGAACGACACAGGGTATAAAGCTAGTAAATTAATAACGTATTTTATTCGTAGCGTAACTCCCTACTAGACTTCAAGGTATTCACAGTCTATAGAGTGAATGGCTTATCTGATATGAGAAGACGCGAGATATGTGATTAGAATATAATAATTTAGCTCTTCACCGTTTCTTCAGGCATATAGCGAGGTTAGGCGGCTTTTCTATCTTCTTAAATAATTTAATACGCCTATCGTTAAAAAAATAGTAGAAAATACCAAATAAATATTCAATAATCTAATAAATTATAATAAATTTTCAACTATTTATTGTCGGGTTATATTAAGTAATGATACAAGACATGCGGAACTGCGATGTTTCCCATGAGGATGCGCTCGACAGAAAGTGGCGAAACAAAAAAAGAAAGGCAGACCCCACCACCATGTGGGACTAATAATTGCCTAAGGAGAAGAAGAAGAAGTTATTATTATTTTGTAATGAAGAAGAAAAGGAATTGGGATAGGTACCGAACATACTTGTATCGCGAAGACGCAAAAAAAAACAATGTGTCTAATATTGTCTCTAGTATTCAAATTATTTTTCCACTTCGCACAAAACAGGTTACACTGTCTTTGATCACAATGAATATCCGAAGGATGATCTCATAGACAATGAAGTTGTTCTTTTAGTTTATTGATAAGAACCTTTTCGCTTAAGTTGGAACATATATTATTCTAAACCTACTAAGCCATGTACAAGATCACTTATTAAATAAGACACCATATTATATACTTAATAAAAAAAAACTGGATCATTGACCCCTAAAATGTTTGTGTAGTCGAACTGAAGACCGTTAGTTATGTTATTTAATCCATATGATTATTAAAATAATTGAACGATACTCGTTTAAGAAAAATCGAACGGCTATTAAACAAATATGTTTTCAAGTTAGCATAACTTATTACACAGTTGCAGTCTTCGAAACCAGAATAAAAGATATACTTAGGTCATTGATATAACACATTAGATCAATGACTTAGGTACATATGAGGCAGACTAGCCGAAAAAAGTTATTGTAAGAAGTGAGAATTTTATTTGTAAAACAGAAACTGTACAGGTTTTTTTTTGTAAATTGTAGATCGATGTTACAAAATATGTGTGAACATACTCAATCGAGTATGATACTATTGCAAAAATAATTCTTTTAAATAAAAATTATCTAAACTAGTAATTAATAATTCAACTTATAATTAAATTGTTTCGTAGAGCACCTGGCAAAGAATTGGTTTTCACTTTTTGCTTTTATATTTTTGAGTGTCAAGTAAAAGGTTTGAAAAAATAAAGACATTTTAGATTTTAAATTCATTTATGAGGTTTGCCAACTATCATAAATGTCTTATTTTTATTGGCACAAAGAAGAGAGTTGGCATGTTTATTACATGCATTTGGACTGCTGGCTACCCCACTGGGTGGGATGTAAATTGTCCTCTCAGTGGCAATAAAAAAAGATATTAATGATGCGTGGTTGGTATATCTCACCACCAAATATTTTCAAAGGAATGCTTCACTAGTGCAACTTCCCAATTGAATATGTCCACGTAACGATCTTTTACCTTTTAAAGTAGGTACTTTGAAAACTTGTTAAAAAAGAGTAGATTGTTAAAATTCCAACACCTTGTCGGAGAGTTCACAAAAATATTTAAGGTATTTTTTTTCTCTTTATCCTATAAAATGTTATCGTTCACACGTATAGATCTATAGATATTATAATTTGCCCACTTTGGGAATATATTTTCAAACACTTTACATGCATTTAACTACTTGAGCGAGAAGTTGCAGAGCAATTAAACAGTATTAACAGTGTATTTAAAATACTAGCCACAGATATTTTATTTTGATTAACGAATAATTTGACGTGTGATCACAGTGGGAGAGAACACGAAACGACGAAAGAAAGGTGAGAGAAAATATTATGTGGATGGTGTTATTAAATAATATTTCAACCCACAAAAAAGTTAAACAAACAACAAAATTATATTAAAAATTCTATATTTTCGAGTGTAACTTTGTGGAAATGCATTTTAAAGAAAAATATTTAATTTAAATCAAAACACTGTTTTATTCCACTATGAGATTGTTTAATTATTATAACGTTTTCAACTACAATGTAGCCATCATCAGTAATAACACAATACTATATTCTTATATACAAAATTATATTCTTCATTTGCTAAAATATTAAGTAAGCAGTTAAATAGAACTATTTCTCTGTAACACCACATAGCTTGTAAAACTGTTAACTCACATCTAAACAGATGATTTATTAGCTTAAATATTAAAAAAAAATATATAAACCTTTGTTGAGTTTTATTCTAATGTAACTTTATTGTGAGAATTTAAAAATACTTTGGACAATATTTTGTTCTTATGTAATACTGACATGATTTTAGCAAAGTAAGAAAATTATAATTGGGTTTCAATTATGACATCAATTTTTTTTTTGAATAGGTATTGATTGAGGTTAGAAAGTACACGGCGCTCCCAAATTATCTCAATATGAAGATGATGTTGTTTGAAACATTGGCCTATAATATCATCCAAAATGTGTAAGTTGAGAATATAGCGGCAAGTTGGACGGCATAGTACAGTAGTATACGCGGCACTAAATTTACAATCGAAAGAATATGCCGACAGTAATAATAAATATAATAATGACTCGATGGTGTACATAGTTAGTACATAATACTATGATCAGTGATAATTTATCGATGCTTACACATTATTTAATAATATTAAGAATATAAAAAGATCCCCGTAACTCGTGTAAAGTTGAAGTAAGTATGTATTATCCAGCTGTGAATTTAGGATAATAAATCCATCTCTTTTTCTTTCTTCTCTGTTTTACTCGGTGGAATATTTGAGGTGTGGATTTTTAATAAGAAAAAAGTAGTACTCCAAGTTTTAATATTATTACCTATATAGTAGATAATAATTAAGTAGTGTAGTACATTTATCTATACTACTAATATGGTGTGTGATTGAAACCGGTTTCGATAAATAAATTGGTATCGTATCAATAATTATTGATATTTTTTTTATTAATTTACGAATTTTTAAATTACATCATTGATATAAATCAGATATCTATAAATATATTTCTTTGCCTATATGTGTTTCAGCTCAAATATATAGCTATGAATATTTTGTAGATTTGGGTTTAGTTGTAAGAGATCGCGCCTTTGCAATAAAGTCCCCCTCTGTATATTGATTTTATTTAATTTAACTTAATTTCTCTATAAAGTTGTATGTACTGTGGCCAATGTACAGTAATAAACAAATAAAATAAAATAGTAATATATAAAGATGGCGATGGTTTCCTTTTATATACCTCACAAAGTCATAAATGGAACCTTTTTGAAGCAACGACTGTTTAAGACTGATTGATACAATATACTATACTATACCCTCACGCCGTGTCCCAAGTGGGGTAGGCAGAGAAAACGGAACGCCAAACAGATCTATCTTTACACACTTCCTTCGCTTCCTCCACATTCATACAGTTTCTCATACACGCACGTCGGTTCCTCTTACTCAACACGTGGCCGTCCTTGAGAATTTGATCCACATGATCAAGCGACGTGGTTCTCGGACGCCCGCGTTTCCTCACCTCTTTCTTTCAGACAAGTATATCCTCTTTGTCGTTCTTACCTCGTTCATTCGTTCAACATGTCCAAACCACCGTAGTTTATATTGACATGATATTACTTTGTATAACGTTGTATGCGTATTTTATTCATCCAATAGTTTGAATTTTCTGTTTCTCTTTTTAATCAAATCCAAAATTGGATTATTAATTTTGAATGTTTTGAGTATTCCACAATATGATATTAGATTATTTAATATGATATCTTGTTGCAAAAACCTGCCAATAATATTGTATGAAAACTATCAACATAATAATATTATTAACAGTAATCCTATAATAACGAACAACATCCATTTGTAATATTGCCAATTTGGTTGAATTGTAGTGAATCGTTTTAATAATACTATTAAAAATCTTATTAATTTTGGTTGAATTGTAGTGAATCGTTTTAATAATACTATTAAAAATCTTATTAATTTTGGTTGAATTGTAGTGAATCGTTTTAATAATAGGTACTATTAAAAATCTTATTAATTTTGGTTGAATTGTAGTGAATCGTTTTAATAATACTATTAAAAATCTTATTAATTTTACACATTACCGAATGTATGTAGTTAGGTAGGTATCCATTTTGTATCTTCCTACACATGAATTAAAATAAAATATTAAACATTATGACCAATGTCAGATTGTAGCTGCCACTACACAGAACAGTATCTAGGTACATAATATACATCATATGGATGCTGTAATGCAACAATGTGATAAGTCACACTAAACTCAAAATTAGATATTATTTAATTATTAAAAAATCATCTACGGCATATTCCACAAGTGGCTTAGCCAAAATACTAAAGTGTATGTCGTGGTGGTATATCTATATACAGTATATAGTAGTAGTAATTGTCTTCTACGTTATGTTTTACGAACATGTGCTTCTTTCTTACAGGACACTTAAAAACTTATAGAAAAGAGAGGGAGACCTATTTTTTACTGAAGATTCACGGAGCAAAGCTATGAGGTGTGCCACTCATTCTAAATCTTTAAACTTTTATTTGCATGGAAAGGAAGATTTATGATATGTAGTTAGTCCGCTGAATACACCATTTGTGAGAAATATCGTGTTAGTATGTAGGTATGGCTGAATGAATGAATTGTACCTACATTTAAAAATAGGACTACATATATCGCAAGGATGGTGTTATACATTAATGTGTTAAACCACACCATCCTCAAATCGAGATAACATTAAATCATGAGAAAAATAATAGAAATAGATAATACATGGATGATTTTATAAAAAACCACAGCAACATCAAACAACAGCGAAAAAATTATATCCATATAGAAAAGATCAGAAGTAGTAAATAAATGGACAATGTGTTCAGCCACAGAACCTCAAACTGAGATACGAGCTTTTTTTATAGAATTAACGTTAACAACTTGTTGGTCACTCACAATCTAAAGCATTAACAGGAAGAAGTATTAACTCAATATAAAACATAGATAATCTCAATTTGAGGTTGATGTAGCTTGACACATTGTTGTACCTATAACAGAATTCATATATTTGTAAATAGTATAGGAGGAGAAGTTAAATTAATGTTCAGTTATTTTGATTAATATTTTACAAGGTGTCCAACAGCATTCCACTTTATTTTATTATTATTATTTCAAACAACTTCCATAATAAAGAATCCATACACTGGTGTGACAATTTATTTTTAAACACATTATTTTTTAAATATTTTATTTGACTTTTACCTATATATAGAAAAGAAATCAAAGTATAAAAAGGTAATAGACAAAATTTTATAGAAAACAATAGTCGTAAAGATTTTAATATATTATTTTGATTTAAGTCTAAACGAAATAAATAAAACAAATGTTTTATTATACTATTTTATTATATCATTGATTGATTGACAATGTCCTAACAAGACGAAAGACGTCTCTCTCGTTAATAAGACGAATAGAAGAATAAAACATTAGTTTTATTTATCACGTTATGGAATTCTAACACCGGCACAGTGAATTTAAGCCTAAACAAGTTTTTTTCAAACTGAAACAATTTCGTTTCAATCGATCTTTGTATCAGCACATACTTAGTATATCTACAATCCATCGGCATCGATACGGAATCAAATATCTAATTTAGAATATGCATTTCTCTAATAGTTCCACATAGTCAAATCGTTTTTGAGTTAACAAGTACTCTATAAAAAACAGGTATTCGTAAAAAAATCACGAATAAAAAATTTAACATTTCTAATTCAGCGATGAGTTTGATGAGCATACGAATGTCTGCAAGTTTATTTCCAACAATTAGTCTACTGACTTCTTCAATGATGGAAAAAACCACGATGATAAAGGAAAGAATAGGATGATTAAAATAAATCGTCACATAAGTGTATAATCAATGTGGAAGTAACATATGTACATACATCAAGTAGTGAGAAGATATCATCACATATAAAATATAACTCGCAGTTATATTCCCAAATCGAAAATTATTATTGATGATTGTGTCAACTGTTTTGCGATGTAAAATTATTATTTTTATTATTAGTAGATGTATCCTTCTTGAATAGAATGATAATTTAAACGTTTACAATTCGTAATGATTTTTCATAATAATTAATTATCCGCACAGCTCCCTATATCAATCTTAAAATATTATCAAAGATAGACAAATAAGTACTAGACAGGTGATGAAAAGTGAGACATTATTTTTGATGTAGTAAATTTTGTGAGGTCGTTGAAGTGTAAATATGTATATGTAATATTATGGTACCTATATAATTGTATGTCTAGACAGATATATCTATACAAATCTATCAATAAAGCGTGGTGCGTTAGCTGTGTAGAAGTTTGATTCTTTTAGTCAGTCATATTTGCCATTTAATTAGTTATGAATTAATAATATCCTTGCGAGAGCAAATGGTGGAGCTAGTCTTCCTATTTCGTAGTCATTCTACCCCAAATGAGTCACCTTTCCTGAAATATTTCTTTTGTAACGTTTCGTTTTGATATCGTTGTCATAGAAACGTGTTTTGTGAAAAAGAGTCGTCCTAGACGTGAACATTGAATGAAGAAATAGATGGTGCATAAGCCATTACAAAATAATGCTTTTTTGCAAAAATTCTCGGAATCTTCCGTTAGTGGAATTGTCTGTCGATTATCAGCATTTAATGAGCTTACAAATCGTCATCTCTAAACCATAGAAAAATAACTAATTCAGAACGTTTTAGAACAAAACAAGATTAACAGAACTTTCTCAAATATGAATATTTTATGGGGTTTAAAAAATACAAATTTTTGTAAATGTGATTAAATAAAACAAAATTTATCTCGAAACTAAAAACAAATATTTTTTAATAATAATCCATATAGTGGAAAAAAACATTTGTTCTTAACTTTATTATCGGTTTCAACTACCTAAACGCCGACACAGTGAATAAATTATTTATCTTAATAATTATTCGAGTACCTACAATATATTATAATATGCCCCTTCATAGTTTCAGATCAAATGATGAATATAGTGTCAGAAGATAGTGTTGTATATTTCATAAAATAATTGACATCGTTAATATTGATTGGTTTAGATCTTCGATTATAATATTAAAACCGGATTATATTTCTTATCGTTAGCCATTGAAAAGGCTTTTATGACTCAACCTCTGATACGTCCTCTAGAAGACCTACGCTCTGTGTTCTCTGAAGGTGTTACTTTTACAACTAAGGAGTACAATTAAATTTCATATTGTATAATTAGTATACCAAGGAACTCTAATCATAATATTGAGAGATTTATATTATGTTTTAATTAATTGCTATCATAAAATTTTAGTGGGTAATCCATAGAAGTGAAGACTTAATATTAAATTTGTTTTTCTTTTATTTATATAGTCTCTCCGAAATTGAGTAGTTATTCCACTTTTTTCTATAGGTTTTTCAATGTCATGTAAAGATAAGAAAAAAATAGTGAAAAACTCAAATTAAAGTCTACTATATTCATCATTTAGGTATTCTATATTTAAAACACATCACGGTAGGCGGTAAACAACTATTAAAAAAAATCAGGCAACAACGAGCAAACTGGATTGGACACAATATCAGGCACCCAGATCTTCTCATCACCATTGCTGGGAGTACGACCGAAGGCAGAAATGGTAGAGGCCTACCGAGAGACATCTATACGAATGAATTAAGTGAAGAAGGACATGGACTGTGACACATAAGTAAAATTAAAGAGATATGCAGATTACAGAGAGGAATGAAGAAGAAAATCCAAACATGTTTTAGATCAATCCAATGGATTGTAACCCACTTTAAATATACCTAATACACGTCGGAGGTATCGAAATGTATATAGAACGACATTAGCCACAAACGAGTGCTAGAGACAACTTATTTAAATCACATTTCCTGCAAAGTGTATCAAGCCTTAGTTTTAAATGACTCTCAATGTGTAGTTATTGCAATGGTTAACGACAGTGGCGATTCTAGCTTTTGTCGGGTTCTGGACAAAATAAATGTGCAGGGCCATGGGGAATGTAAATATACAGCCCTACTAGTAGCGGATCCATCCCCATCATACAATATTTTTGAATTGAGTAAGTTTATGGATTGAGTATAAATAAATATGTGAATGTGAATTATTGACGGGGAAGGGGAGTGTAAGAATATAGTATACAAGATTAAATGTTGATTTGAGAAGAGTCTTCTTCTTCTGTAAGTGTATCAGGCATAGGCTTCTCGGTCCTGCACTGTCTGGAACAACTCCTCCACACCTCTAATTCCAGTCCAATCTCGTATATTGCGCAGCCACGATGTCTGCCTTCTGCCAGATCCCAGGCGTCCTTCTATTTTACCTGTCATAATCAACCGCGAAATGTGGTATTTTTTTCTACGCATTACGAGTATTTGACGGAGATACGAGATCTTACGCACTTCGACATCCAACAGGAGTTCTCTGTCCATTTCAACTCTTCTTAATAGGTTGAGAAGAGTAACAGGTTCCAAATGTAATAAGACATTAGCGAAGGACAGAAACAATGACAAATAATTGGAGAGTTTTTTTTATTTATTTAATAGACATGGTTTGAAGAAGATAGTTACCTACTTATTTAGAAATTTGAAATATTTAGTTGAAAATAAAGATCTAGAATAGTGGAATTGAAATATATTTTTAATCAAAATGTCGTTTCCATTAAATATACATATTTTTTATTTGAAAGCGGAGCTGGCGGTTGTTTTTTTTTGCTTTTTATAAGTACTGTCACTGGTTATCACTGTTAGTAGATATGTAGGTATTATTGTAAGATCGCGTAATGATAGTGGATGTGAAATATTGCATAGCTCCGAGCTAGTAACGAGATCATCACTAAGACAAGAGTACATAGGTAGATACTCGTACTACTGTACCTCCATCGTATCGTGGTGATTGCGGACACTTCCACAGAACGTATTTCTCACTTGCACAAGCAATAAATCATTTGCTCAGTAATCACCATATCAACAATTTGTATTTACTGTAAACAAGACTATTGATGGGGAACAACATTGAGAAGGATAATTTAAATAAGAATATTACAATTTTATATATTGTGGAAACAGTCAAGAACATACATACATCAGGATTCTTATAATCAAAAACTTGTCTGATAGTACAAGGATGTCATGTGAAGTCCATATTTACTTAAAAATATCTGCTTCACAACAATTAGTATCCGCTGTAAGTGTCTTGGTGTAAATATCTATTTATTTATTTACATTTACATAAGCCTAAAAGCAGAACAAACATATTGGCAAACTCCCCAGTGGGAAGGGCTATTCAAATATTTAATGGCCTGACTGGAGAGGTTGATATCTTTAACGTGACAGAATGACGTATGCAGAATTTATAAGAAAAATTGAGGATATATTGTAGTTGTGTTGTCGTTTGGATATCGTTTAAGGATTTCTTCTGGTATTGCATTGGCCTTCAGCTGTAATGATCCTTATGAGAATCGTCTTATTGTCAGTAATAATAATATTATGACGTGAATGTAATGTCCTAGAACTAATGAATTATACAGTGTTCTTGAGGTGCTATGGCACGTAAACAAAACTTTAATGTTGTTCAATAATAATAATAATAGCATCATCAATTCAGGGATGAAGCATGTCACTCTTTCCGAATATCTACAAATTATATGGCATGGAATGTACAATTTGCATGTTATCACGGCATATCCCACAAGTAGGGTAGCCAGCAGACCAACTGCATATTATAAACATGCTTACTGTCCTCTCTGTGCCAAAAAAATTAGAACTTTAGGATGGGTGCCAAACCTCATCGCTGAATATTGTAGATGTTAATTGTCTTTTACGTAAGATTTTTCTGTTCATCGCTGACTTCGAAATGTGTAAAAATGTCATTATTTTTCAAACACCTACCTTTTACAGAATACTCAAAAACTTACGGATAAGAGTGGGAGACCAATTCTTTGCCGGGTGCTTTTCGAAATGGAAATTATTTTTAAGACTAAACAAATTAATAAGAAACTACATTAAAAGTAAAGCATTAATTACTTCATAATACATATATCATTATTGTCTGCATGTAAGTAGGTACCTATACAGTCGTACAGAAGTATTGTACATTTCGCGAACGTTCAACGAGAATATTAATCTATGAAAGGTGTGTCTTCACTTTTGTGATTGCTAGTAAACGTCAAACAGCTACATAGTAAAACAATATAACAGCATCATGCGCAATCTAGCATCACATTACGAATTGAAACACATTATTGTGTATCTAGCGTTGGGTGTAAACGAAAATCACTGTTAAATAAATAAAAAAAACAAAAGGAAAACAATAATTGCATAATAAAATATCAATAATTCTATTAGCATCTTAGCAACACTTCGTTTTAGATTATTTGATAAAATGAATGGTATTCGATAGTGCTGTGTTATCAATGAGGGAATTTATTAAGTTTAGGCCTCAAAACTTCAATTATTTTGAATTATTTTTAAGTAGATAGTATGTAGTATTTTATATAAAGAATAACAATCTGGTGTAATACAGTATTGTGGTTTTATTTAGCACAAAATTAATTATTTGCATTTTTCGTACGCGTTTGACATGTCACAAGTACATAAGTTTGTACGTTTGACTGATTTGTAGGTTAGGTTGGGTTAGATGAGGTTAGGTAGTCTGTTTTTTTTATGCAAACGCACATTTATTAACACAAGTTTCATAATCATATCATTTCTTGGGTGAAAAAATTCTTTTTGTTTTTGAAAAGTTCGCCTCTCTTTAATATTTACTCTAATGAGTATAAATAACAGACATCCTATTTGCGGACTACAAGTTTGCATCGTCAGGTGCTGATCTTTAAGTTTGTGCGTTCCTGAAGATGATGAATGATATTTCATAGAAATGTCGTATGCCAATAGGTATGGTGACGACACAAGGTGGCAACTAGAGTTTAGTCAGCAACCTATCATAACAAACCTAAATATATTAATATTAACTTTTTCTTCTTCTTCTTGTGCCGCTCCTATCGGAGGTTGGCGACCATCTCTTGATACTCTTCACGATCCTGGGTCAGTCTGATGAGGGTTGCTGCATCCGGTATTCCAAATCACTGCCGAAGATTCTTGAGCCATGATGCTCTTTTTCGCCCCAAACCCCGTCTACCCTCTATCTTACCCTCTACTATAAGCTGCAGAAGGGCATATTTTTCTCCACGGAATATGTGACCAAAGTATGCGGCCTTTCGTCTTTTGACAGTGGTTATATATAACTTATCACGACATTTTCCAGTGGGCTAACTGTGCGTAATCAACACATAAGTTGTATAAAATAAAACTATAAGTAATCTATAAAACTCCTCTGTTTTTTCTTCAACGAAGTACCCACTTGTTATGACGACGATATCAGAACTTAATCAATATCGTGGGAAGAGGTGACACAAACGATGCAGTCATTCGAAATATAGTTAAAAACCATCCTTTAAATCTTGTAGAGCTTTTCTACAAATAAATGAATCTTAAAATTTTGTATTGTGGATTTCTTGATATCTTTGTCGTTCAGCACCTCCAGATTTTGGTTGACAATATTTATAAGAGCTTGTATTGATATATTAAACCGTTAGAATAATTAATACAATAATGACAAAACTTGCTTTTTTTGATAAAATAACATATATTAAAACTGTTCTTTTTCTTTAGTAACAACAACTAAGTCATTATCACTGATAAATTCAGTGAGTGTAGTTAGCATGACTTGTACTTAAATTTATCAAGATACTTGGCAATTGACTGAAACACAAATAATTTCACTATGTACTAAAACAATACAATAGGTACCCTTTTATTTGTAACCAGTGTAACCATTATTGGTAACTGAGTCCTATTACTATTCTATGTGGCATGGAGTCATGTTTATGGTATGTGAGTAATACATTATTATATATAGGCTTTCGATGTAAACTATCTAATATCTATTTGTGCATACGAATAAGTTAGAGATACATATGGTATTTTCATAATACGAATATAAAATAATAATAATAATGTGTCCGTCGTATTCTCAACAATGTCTTATAGGTTGGAAGATAGCCAAGCCACGCCCGAATCATTGAATTATTACTCAACGCATATTCGATAAAATAACATACGAACATGAATGTATGAATGTACCTACATAACTACTTGACTACATACTAGAACTATTATTATTATTGTTTATAGGCAATATTATGAAGTATGTATTATGTACGTGAAAAAATTTTCTCAGCTCGTTCAATAGTCTTCTATGTACCTATTATAATATGTATGTATTAAATGCTTACTAACTTACGTATAATATCTACATACTAGATGTGGAGGAGGGATTAGAAGATTCAAGAAGCACCTAGAATAATTTCCAGTTAAGATTTCAATCATTACTACGTATTTTTTTCAAATATTCGTTTCCGAGCTATAATCACTAAGCAAAGGCAATCGTCTTAGTAGGTTCACTGGAAGACATTACCTCAAGGCAATATGTACGCCTTTTGTAAAATTTATTTTTGACAATAAAGTGTTTCTTATTATCATCTGATGAATTTGGAGCAAAATATAGTTTTATGAATAGATATATTATTCAGACTAAAAATGAGGTATGTAAGGATAAATCAACATGGCTTTGCGTTCTCTCTACCTACCCCACCTGGGACACGGCGTGAGGCTATAGGTAGATAGATACTTAGATAGATACATTATTCAGTAGAATGCTGGCAATCTTGATCGAAAAATCTTTTCTTAAATTCGAGTTTTTTTTTTAAACTAGCTGTAACCGTTATTAAATAGATACCTATATTTAAATGCGTTCTTACACTTTTTAGTACGCGCTGTATACTGGATTAGATGTCGATTGTGGCATGATGAAAATGTCATACTTGATAGCTTAGTATTTGCTGGTAACCCCATATATGGATGTAGCTCTAATGAAATGAACGATAAAATGTACAACGAAGAATCCTATTAAATACACGTCGCTTGATCATTGCAATATTGGAATATCTGAAAAAAAGCCATTCTAAAACTTCTCATTACATAACTATATGATAGACATATAAGTAAACTTTTTACACTTTTCATGCATCTATATATAATAATATGCGTCCCCTTTTGTACACTTCACGACACAATATTTATTTAAGTACCTACTTTATTGTTTTAAGCTCAGACAGATCATTATGTCTATAACTATCGCATTGGCCTAAAGCTGTGATGAAGTGCAAAGGTAATTATTTCAAGAGAATAATTATAACAAGGTGAGTACTCCAATAAAGTTGAGGATATTTTTGTATTATTAGAAAAGAAAATATTTTTATTTATTGTATATTTGGTGTTATATTCACTATTAAATTGTTTATTTTATGTTATATACAAAATGAAGATTTCAATAATATTTTGTTAAACAATTAGATTTGAAATAATAATAATAATTTACAATATATGAAATCGTATGTTTCATTGCAATTATGAAAACAAAATCAAAACTCGCAAAGAATACATAAATAATATTTAAACTTACTATGTAATTCTGTATAAAATGTGAGTATTAAATTTTTTAAAAACTTATTCCTTTTTTAGGAGAGAGCGAATCATTATTACAAAAATGAGAAAAACAGGCAATATGTTGTGAATGAAATAAAGTAAGTATATTCAATTGCTGCAATTTTGCACCAAGCAAATGATCTCCTAATTTCTCGTTTTATGTATTGTAATTTTCTATAGTTTACAATCAAGTACAAGCTTCCTAATAGGAAGGTTTCTTAAGTGGAAAATTATAATAAAATTGTGAAAAATTCTAGATATTTATATAACCTACCTACCACAAGGTTCTACGCACTATCAGATCTGGACGAGATAATTATTCCATGTATGTATGTATGTTAACTATCTAAATACAGTATGAAGATGTTCTCTACATATATAGAAAACGTGATGGTATGCAAGGTGGCATTTCATTGAAAATCTGTTGTTTTAAATGTCGATTTTTTACCTACTGCAAAACTAGATTGTGATACTGTGTCCATACTTAACAATTATATAGTACCTATTATGGTATTGCATGGTACATAGTAATATTATAGCATGTTGCAGTGAAATCATCCTAAAGAATGTTGAGATGAGTATGTTGGCAACTAGGAGATATATAAATATCGACTCTCCAGTTTCATAACTCAACTAGTCGAAAATTTTGATTTAATTGGTAATACACACAATCAACGCTACTCAACCAATTCCACAATTCTGCAAGCTTACGCTGAAGATCCATTGATCGGAAATGTCGAAAACAGAGAAGGAGAAAGTAGGCAGTCCTTCAAAAATCAGCCAACAACGAGCTAACTAGATTGGCCACAACATCAGGCATCCAGACCTGCTCATCATCATCTCGGGGGGCATGACCGAAAAGACACCTATATGGACCCAAGTGAAGAAGGACATGAACTGTGCTGTGACGCATTTATGTAGAATGAAAAAGATTAGCAGAGAATAGGGAAGAATGGAGAAGAAAATCGAAATTCGTTGTAGACCAATCCAACGGATTGTAACTCACTAGGATATATACCTTTTTTTTTACTCCACAAATAAATTCAATTGTTAAACTACTGAATGGAACAAAGACAATGTAGGTATATGTCTATTTACAGTGCGATTATTATATAGTGTATTTAATATCTTCTTCTTCTGTAGGTGCCCTGTCAGGTCCCCCCGACGTTGGCGATCACTCTGGCATAGGCATCTCGGTCCTGCGCTGTCTGGAATAACTCCACCACACCCCTCATTCCAGTCCAATCTCGTATATTGCGCAGCCACGATGTCTGCCTTCTGCCAGCCCCTCGACGTCCCTCTATCTTGCCTGTCATAATCAAACGCAGAATGTGGTACTTTTCTCCACGCATTACATGACCCAGATATGAGATCTTGCGCACTTTCACATTCAACAGGAGTTCTCTGTCCATTCCAGCTCTTCTTAACACCTCTGCATTTGTGACCCTATCGGTCCAATGAATACGAAGCATTCTCCTATGAAGCCACATTTCAAATGCCTATGTATTTAATATACCAAAATTTAAAAAATTGTCATTTCTCGAAGCTAAGACATTTCTACTTGTTGATTTATGGCACTGGACAGTCGATATATAATGTTTCATACTACGTCTTGAACGTCTTTCTTTAACAATATACCGTTCCTTTGATCTTCTTAGTAACATCTTCAATTTAATGATGAGATATGGTATCTTTACGGAACATCTTATGGTACGTATTAATAACGTGTCAACCTATATGTTTATAATATAGGGTTAGTCCACTAACTACCCTCAAAGTAGAAGATACCGTAATGGTATAGGTAAAAAGATTTTTAATTGAACAAAACATTGTTATTCCTTGGCATTGTCTATAGATGAATTAACAATAATCAACAAACGAATGGTGTAGGCGTTTTATATGAAATTACTCAACATCGGTCCGTTTTTTAAATGTGACGCAATCACCATAGACAATATTTATAAAGAACGTAGGTACCCAATATTGTCTCTAGGAGGGGGCCAGCGGTTTGGGTTTTTTGTCGTTTTTAGTTTCAACTTTTTACAATTAATGGCATATACACGCAATATCTACTCCCTTGTCACGAAATTTTTAATTTGGTACAGAAGTTTGTAATATTTCACGATGTACTCATTATTGTTCAACAATTTTAGAATAATTTTATATCTTCTTCTATAGAGGTGGGAGCTTCTTATCACCGATGCCAAATTTCCATACTTGTCCCATATTTTAATTCTATTTTGTTTACTTTCTAATTACGAGATCCTAGAAGGAAGATGGGAGCTACCCCAGTTTGTCCCCCTTCCTCGGTGCGCCCCTGGTTACAAGGTTCATTTATAAATTCAAATAAAAACTAAAGAATTAGCTACGCACACTGGAATGACCATAAAACACTGATGGACAATTTAATTATTTAGTATCCTCCTCTGCTAAATCACTGATTGCGCTTTGTTCTAAAAGTCAACAATTCATCTATATACAATGTTATTTCTTTTTGATGATTTCTTTTCTGTCTTGCTGTTTTTTTTTTGTTTTTTGAGTTGGTTTCTTTTTCATTTTTCCTGCTGAGATCGCCTTGACCAAAAGCTGTTATGGTCTAAGTGCAGGGTAATATTTTTAGAATTATAATAATAATAATCTCTCTAAAAATATGTTTATATTTATAAATAATAATATGTATACATACCTATCTTTATTAACATATAATATACTAATATATGATATATGATGTTAGCACCTGATGACGAGAACTCGGAGTTCACGAAATTGGTCTCGCTTTAGTTATATCCAATAGTAACAATAAACAATAATAAAAGTACCTATTTATTTTATTAAAAAGAAATAATATGTATATGTTAGATTAGGTTATGAACTGCAAAATTCAAACAACTAAAAAATCTCTTTTGTTGAAATGAAAAGTAACTACGCGAATGTAGAATCAAGCTTTTTAACGTTTCAAAAGACCGAAAGCTTAGGATTCGAACGAGTCTCCTCTACTGTGAACGATCATGATTATACATATGACACTTTTTTGTAGCAAAGGAAGGAAACACTATTGGTTTTCAGAAAGAGTAAATTCTGTTTTTTTTTTATTAAAATTTGATTTTTATCTTAAAATAAATAAATACATTTTATCGGGATTCTCGATCTGTACACACTCGGCGTATTTCAAGTTGCACATAATATGAGTTTGTTATTACATCTCAATACCGGTAATAATATTGTTGCCATATTTGTGAATCTTGTTGTAGATATGAATACAATCAAAACAATGAGTAAACGCATCTTCCGATATTAGTGACGTACAGAAAGAACATCGAAAAACATTGAAATTTAGCTATGAATGTAAATTTGAGACATTTTGCTCTTATGTTCTTGATTGATAAAATTGATCGCTGAAATAAATTTATATCCAAGAATGCCTTTTGAAAGAGCTACAACTACAACCCACTGTATTGGTCTGCTATAAGCGTGGTCTTCCTTTTTCATTCCCCCCTGTCTTTTACCAGTGTTTTCAATGCTACGTATGTGCTTCAGCGCATGTCCTCCATCACTTTTAATCCATGTAGACATCTCTTGGTCGGCCTCTATACTGCCTGCTTTTGGTCATGCCCTCTGCGATGGTAATGAGCAGGCCTGGGTGCCTGATGTTGTAAAAAATTCAGTTTGTTTGTTGGTGGCTAACCCTAATACGAAGTTACTATCTTTAACTAACCCTGTTCAACACCTCGTCGTTTTCAACATGTTCACCACATCTCAGAGGCATGCAAACGTCCGCTCTTGTTCTTGCCGATGGTCCAGATTGAAAAATTATAATAAAAATTATTGAAATTACAAGTAATAAAATGCTGGATTTAAATGAAACTTCTTTAAAGGCAATATGTTTGAGTATGCTATATAGTGTTATTACAATATCGATGAAGAACATACTTAAGTCTCACTATTTTAATAGCAGTTCTTCGTTCATGACAAACATTCCAATCAAAGCAATTTTCGAAAATGTCTTCAATAACAATAATAATTACCTACGCACATACACATGCTGTTTTATCGACAAACATACATAGTAATATATATAACATTTATAACGTAAGTAGGTACAAATACAATGGTATTTTAATACGGTCTCATATAATAATATAACTGTAGGTATGTACAATGTAGGTACATATTGGTTAAATCTCGACCAGTTTTTCAACATTTTTTCCGCTTCGCAGATGGTGGTGAAATTACCACCATTTCGATTGAATATCTTTCGAACGATCGAATATCTTTTTCGAATCAAAATTGCTGTCTCGATATGCTTGGCGCCATTTTACAGAAAGCTCAAACAGCAAACATTATAGGTCCCACTCATGAGCTAAATGTCCTGTAAAACCGATTCAACATTTTCAATTCAAATTTTCGACGTATGTCATTAGTCCTAAATAAGCGACACATTTTTTGTTGATTCTCTGACTACCGTTTGGCTAAGATGATAGTATAAATAGACCGAACATTATGCGCATCTTTTAAGTAGGTAATACTATCCGATAGAATGTGATGATAAATAAATAAAGCCTTCTGAACTTGTGTTCTCCCTTTCCATTTCATAACGGGCATTGGATTAAAGGACATGATATAAAATTACAAGATCTTTGCTGACATCATAGGTATCTACATTATCTTCATCTTCTTCAGTAATCCATCCACCTAGGCTATGATTTTCTGGACACTGCATGGGTGGCGAGCCTCACACGTAGAAATTCTTAGAAATAACATCAACAGAAAGAACGCTTGCGAGACAGAGTATTGTTGATATAACTGATACCTGGAATACTTAGCTTATGCAATTACACAACCTTTTACTTACCGCTTTTAGTGAGGGATTAAGCTTCACATTATATATTTACCGGAATCGGTTGAGTGCACCCGACCATGTTTTTAATTTTAGAATCTAATTAATAAATAAATTGAATTAATTAAATCGTTAGTAATTTATGTTATATGTAATTGAATATTTATTTTGAAAGTATTTCTTTTTTTATACTTATGTAGATATTTGTAAATGGCTATATGAGCCGTAAATTGAATGATAAATAAATATATTTTTTACAACGATGAATCTGAGTATAGGATAATTCAAATTGTATTGAGTCCTCTCGCTTCTTGTATATTGAGAGTGATCGGCAACGGTATTTGAATCATGAACTCTTCGGAAGTACAACATAGATTTCACCTACTAAGATTAGGAGATTATACCTATTACGGTAAAAGAGAAATGATTCAGAAACAATATTCAAACCTCACATCTTCAAGTTTTAAAACCGATATAACATCAGTGACGAATTTTACGAACAAAATACAAAGTTGTACGTAATCATTACCATATTTATTCTAATAAAAAAACAAGAAACATATCTTTATGTTTAAGATAATTTTCATTTTTGTCTAGATACATAATGAAAAGGTTAAAGATGGTTATTGATTTTTCATTAAAATACTTACCTACTTGGTAACATTAAAATACTTACCTACTTGGTAGATATTATTTTTGTACTAGCTTCAAAATTAGGCTAATTGGGTGGAAAAAAAACTTTACTTTTTGTATGGCTCCGGCTTGTATTAATAATCATTCCAAATCAAATACACCGCCTCTGGGGTTGATCTATGTATGTCCATCCAGTCTCCCTCGTACCTTCTTCCTGTACACTCCTCCACCAGTAGGCCTAGTCAAAACACATTTAAGCGTTACGTTTTCGTTCAAACGCGGACGACGTTGCGAGAACGCGTCAATTTCCGTAGCTACTTGTGTATTATAGCTACGAAAATTGACGCGTTCTCGCAACCTCGTCTTGTTTGAACGAAAACGTAACGCTTAAATGTAGGCCCATAGATATTGCATTGTTTGGGACTGAGCTCCACAGTCGCATTCCTGAGACTCCCTCTTACCCTATTTTCACATTAGGCAGTTGCAGTATCTTTGGCCCATGATAATTCTGTTTTGTTGGACCCAGACTTTTCGATGGAGATTGTAGCCATAATATGAAGAGTACGTATTTTTTATTATCTAGGAACGCGGTAACATCGATCACACATTACACGGTTACACGTTAAGTGTAGGACATTATTTTACATTACCTGTTTCTTTCTTAGTAAATATCTATACATGAACTGACTAAAATATTAAGTGTGGAAATTGTATTGGTGTTGTGACTATGCAACGTTTAACGTCCGATATCATCCGACAGCTTGTCATATGATACTTCAGAGGAATTCCTCTTTTTGATGATATTTGATATATGCCACCAGACAATAGCCTGTGTGAGCTTCAAAATGATGACGGTGAGCCTTTTACCACAACATGTATGCGATATTCTAGAGATAGCCGCAGTATGAGTATAAATTTAATCAGAAATTCGATTTCAAATTCTTATTTAAAATTCAAAAATTCACATGACCAACCAATTGCCATTTCAGCTTGGAGACTTTATCAGCAATGTCGACGACTTTTGTCTTTTGTTGGATGGTTTAATTGATTATTTTGTCTCTCAAGCTAATGCCTAGCATTTGTCTCTCCATGGCACGTAGTACACACCTCAGTTTTCGTTTGTTCGCAAGTGTACGATTTACTGTCAAAAATGGAGGATTTGGAATTCATTCAATTTGAAATATTAGAATATGAACTGCTGGATGTTATAGATGTTGTGCCGTGATAGTTATAAGTCAAGTTTTAAACGAATTTGATCAACTGTGTGAATGAATTTGTCGGGTGACTCTCCTCCTAACCTGAAAAAACATGAAAAATGTAGTATTTATTGGTTTTATTGTTTTTACACATCATCATTCTATAACAGTATTAACAAAACAACACAAAATTTTGAATACTAGGACGATAATTATGCAGTGCAAATTTAACATACACAAGACAGTTTATGGAGATTCAGTAAGAGTGATATTTTTCACGGTTTCTCTGTTAAAAAGGAGAAAGTTTCGTTAACGTTATTAACCTTATCTTGTTCCATATTATGTCTAAAGTGTTTATGCAAATAAAAATGCATAATTAGAAAAACAAATAAATATGATGACTCATCGTGACATTTTATGTAAAAAACCACTTTGACACTAGTGTGAATCATAGACTTAAATTTAGATTTCTTATCTTGTTATGTAAATGACAACGAATAGATTTATGTATCACAAAAATACCGCTACAAAACGCAATCAAATAAAAATATCTATACATTCGACAATCAAGTAACAATAAAATATTAAGTTTACTGTCAAACAATAAAAATAAATAAAGTAAAAATATATTTCGTATATTGGCTTTGCATACAGATGTCATATTATTATTATTAAGAATAATAACTAAAAGCATTTGCCCGCTATTGGGCATTACCAAAACCGAAACCACAATTCGGCATTGATCCTGATTTTGGCCAAATACTATCTTTATTTTTATGCCATATCAACCGAAATCGAGTGACTTTTTTCATCAAAAACTGAAAATATCAAAATATAGATTATCAATTTTCTTACATCAGTATCGACACCTGTATAAGACGCTTAAAATATTCATTTCAGCGATGATCTATGTCACTTATTCTGAATGAATTATTTTTTATTAACATGGAGAGGACAATTTGAAATTTGAATGTTTATTATATGTATGTAGTTGGTCCGCTAGCTTCCTCATTTATGGGAGATGCCTTGATGATATAGATAGATTAGTTATACCGAGGTCACTTATTATCATGCATCAATCAAAATTTTCAGTTTACCCGATATTGTGGCCAACTTGAATAGAATCCGAATCAGATTACGGACCGAAATAAGCCGAAACGGAGTCGATATTTTTCCGTTTATCTAATATGAAAGGTAATATTACTGAGTACCTATACATTTACAACAATATGAATGAATAACATTCAAACATATTTTTATTTATGGTGAATAGTTTCTTTTTTAACATAGATTTCTATCAGAAATATAATAATTTTAATGATGGGTCAGTTGTGTTTATAAATAAATAATTCGTATAAACAATATTGAAACATACATTTTGTTTACGGTTTACATGATAACGATATAGGCTTTATATCATTAGTTTTAATTATTTATTTGTTTGCGGCAAATTCCTTTTGAATTAAGATGTAAATACAACTTTTCGGAAATTAAATACATCGTGGACGAACAACATGGTCTCTAAATTATGTTGTGTAGATGTTAAATCTAATCGCTGATTGATTTTTTATTTGAATATTAAAAAAAAAATATTGATTGGTAAAAATTATCGAATAGTTAATATTTCTTCACATGTACCTACTTACAAGATAAAATTTTAAAAACGATATTGGAATAATGAATGCAGCAATCCCAGAACAGGTAGTGAATGTAAAATAGGTACTTATGTACATCGTATAAGATGCGCATGTCAATTAATGATGTACTCAAAATGGTTTAAGAAAAGAAGATTGGGTATTAAGATTTTCATAGGAAAAGTGAACTCAGTTTGTACAAAATAGTTTTTAGAGATGGAAGTTTGTTTTCACTCTATGATCCCGAAGGAACGGTGAAGAGAAAGAAGTGATAATAACGATGGCTTTCAATTTTAGTATTCTACCCATCAACGAATTAGGGAAACGGGAATACGAGTATATACCTATGCGTAATATTATGGTGCTGCTATTACTAATACTTTACCATCAATAAATTTCCCATAAAAAACCTATAGTAGTCAGCAGACCAGCTTTATTCAATAAACACGCAAGTTGTCCTCTCTATGTCAATAAAAATTAAGACATTCAGGATGGGATTTTAATAGCAGAGTTCAGATTTTCTAACGAGAGATACCGAACGGAAATAACTCTGCTTTCGTACTCATCCCCACAACACAAGTAGGTTTTATATTAAATCCATCTTTATATTAAATCTAGAATCAGTAATGAAACGTTTTTTACATCATATTTCCAGTTTTCACATTCGTCTTTACGTATGCAGGTGTCAAAAAATCTAGTCAAATGTGAAAACCACGTTTAGCATTAGGTAATAATCAATTTTCCATTTATTTCCGTACGAAATAATCAAGTAAAGGTATTATTTAAATTTCTAAAGGTTAGGTTACAAATTAATTTTCCGTCGTTGACCATTAAGGCTATTGAAAAATATATATTTATTATAAAACAAGTTGACAATATCTACATTTATATGATAATCTTACTGATTGTTTATACACATTTAAATACAATGTTTTGTCGTTGACTATCTAATTACGAAATAAATTAAAAATAAAATAGAAAATAACAAGATCTTTTGTGAAATTCAATTATTAACTTCATTGTATATTTTTAATTTTGTATTGATAAATCTCCTTTTTTTGTCAACTTAGTTCTTGTATTTTTTTATTTCTGGACAATATTAACGAGTTAAAGCACCTTAAAGACACATTATTATTAATTAATTGTAGAACATTGCATCCACGTCATTACATTCATGATACCTATATGTTTTGAAATAATCGACATCTTGGAAATAAATATAGTGTGAATAAATTGTTCAAATCAATACCTTATCTACTATCGAACATAAATTCTATCATGAATGAAAATATACAAAACAGAAATATTTACTTTGCAAAACCAATTACTATATTTACTTTTGAATTGAAGATGAAGTTTTCTTCATTTACGTTTACGTCAGTATAACGATAAATGCCTAAATAGCGTCAAAAAATTTCTTTAACATTTAGGAATACTTACTTACTTACTGCTAGCCTTCTTCTCTCCACTGCTGGATATAGGCCTCTTCAAAACTTTTCCACACTTTTCGATCTCGAGCAACTCGACACCACTGTTTTCCCATCACTTGGACAATATCGTCGACCCATCTTTTTTGGGGTCTTCCAATACTTCGTTTGTCCTCCCACGGCCTCCATTCAAGAATTCTGGAAGTCCACCTGCCATCCTCTCGCCTTGCCACATGACCACTAATTCATAACATTCAGGAATGAAGGATGTAAAATCAATTCTCTTTCAGAATATTGGAAAAAACATTAGTTTGACCATATCCCAAATCATGTTCATGAAGGTTTTATTCATCTCTTAAATATTCCGTTACAAGTTAATATTTTTATATATAACATGCACAAAAAAGAAAATCAAATGGAAGTATTTAGATCTACTTAAACAGTTATTATCTATATGTACATTGTACATATTGGGTAAAGAATGCTAGTACGCAACTTAGTATCATAGTGTTTCTTATTAGTATAAGACATATTTTTCTAAACTCTCATATAAATCTTCATTACAAACCATAGATGACATTCATATGAATATAATATTACCAATCTTTAATTTATTTAAAATATTAATATTTCCGGCCAAGAATGAACAGGTATACCATATCAATCGAGTCTTTTTATTTATGTAAACTGTTATTTTTTGCAACGTTATAAAAAGGTCGGCCTTATGAGATGTAAAAGTTATTTATTTACGAGTATGTATTTGTTTGCTAATATTATCAACCTGTACCTTGAGAAATATTTGAACATTTTAACACAATTGCTCTGAACAATAAAATCAAAATGATGATGGTCTTTTCAATAAAGGAAGCTTAAAGCATTGGTCTTGGAGTTGTTATAGTTTCAATAAAAATATCGAAGAACAAATGTGTCTTTGAGAACCCTGTACCTACTTATATATTATACGATATATTATGTTTTTGTCTACGATTATTTTGTGTATTTTTCATTGCTTTTCTTTTTTCCAGTATTGTGTTGTCCAAAAATTATATTTTCTAAAAGTGATTTTTTATTTAAATCTTGAGGAGAATATAATAATAATTGTGCAATACGCTTACTATTTTTTGATAAGCATCTGGAGAATAATAAATACAATTCTAGTAATTTATTCTCTGTAGGTGCGTTGCGTACAATTTATTTGTTATTCTTTTTAATGAGTGTATAAAAGTATTTTATTATTAAGGTGATGTTAAATAAGGAATACGATATTATATTATTATAGAGACACACCGCTGTGAACATCATTTCATTATTTATAATATATCATATAATTTATATTCCACTAAATTATATTTGACAACTCTTTATATACGTACTACGTATGTATGTTCATAATATTTCCATGTTTTATTACACTTAGAAAAATAGTCACTAAAATGTTTTAATAGATTTCTCCAACGATTTATTTATTACACCTACAGGTCACGATGTCAAACACGCGATAAGATTCGTTAGAGTGGATAAAATTTGAAAACAATAGATCATATATTGTGTTCCAATACATGAATCATATTATTATTATTGTACGTGGTACTTTTTATATGTTTCTCCGCTGTATCATAACGAAAAACGTACAATTAGTTTTATCTCCATGTATCCCCCGCGAACACGAGCTCGTGACTTTTTATTTAAGTATTTTATTTATTTTAAAGTCATACTTACTTATTCTGTATGTATCTAATCCTACTCAAATTTTGCGGATATGCTACGTTCAGTTATTTTCCATGCAGTGCGCCGTCGAAACATTTGGTATTTCAGAGAAATCAAATCAATCCAAATACCTGTTGGATAAAATGAGTTTTGTATTCGATTTCTGGCAGAGTTCGTTCTGGTAATATGATAATAAAAAGTTTAACTTGGTCAATCTGTTAACGAAAACGTTATGAAACCGTTAATTTTTAGAAATTTAACGCAATTTTATGTTTTTGTTTAAATTAGCTCAATGAATTCCAGAAAGCTGGAGGCTAAAATGGTACCTTACGCGAGAAAGCCAAATGGTTGAAAAAAAAGGTCGTCTGGCCGTTTTTTCAAAAAGCAAACAGAAAATCATAAAGCAACCATAGACCAAATCTTAAGTAACATTGAAAATCGGTCACAATTTGGTGAAGTTCAATGCAGACAAAAGATTTTTGACGATAGATTTGTTGGTGGATTTTGCTACTCGAATGCACTAGGTGTCCGGTCACATGAACAATGAGTGATATTTTTGACACTAATTCATCCATTGTAGTCCGATATAAATAAATAAATTGTCGATAGTAAAATACAGGTGAATAAAATAATAATTGCGTATTGACAGTATGTATGTAGTACGTCACTCAATAAAAATAATTGTTTATCTCAAAAGTGCATTACACTCAATTTACCCTTGAAAAGTGATACATATTGGCAATGTCGTGCACAAAGTACAGGTTTGATATACCAACACAGTATTTATCTACTATTATGTTTATGTTATACATCATATGATACGATTCAATATACCTCCTATGCACAGAGATAATAATATGTTAATCCATATAAAGTATATTTTTATATCAAGCAAAAAATTATATTTTAATTAAATTGAATTGTGTTACATATAGGTATAGGTATTTTAATTAAATTGAATTGTGTTACATACCTATAGGTATGTATAGGTATTTGACACAGATGTGTAGCCAGTGGACTCATTGTGAATAAAATTGTCTCTTTTCTGTCATGGTTAAAGTCGTAGTTCGAGTTTTAGAGCATTTTTGTTTTATACATGAAGATTTTGTAAAGATCAGTACTTCCAATAGTATTTTCAGCGCCTTTGAAATGAATTGCCGAAGAAATCATCAGTCATTATTATATCACGAAGAAGAAGAGAAGAAGTAAAAGTACCTACACACAGAAAATTATGAAAATAAACGGATCTATACCTACCTAATATGGATTTTATATAATATTATGTATGTACAAAACAGATGATTATTAAATTTGTACAACATACAATATGTAGTATGTTGTTAAATGAAATAATTATTGGTGTTGTTTATCAAGCCAATTATTATCAAATGCATTGCAAACAGATGATTCTGCCAGTACACATATGTATATTATGAACAATAATATGATACTATACTATATAGACATGTAATATGACAAACATTACTATTAATTCTCTCTGCACTGTGTGTAATCATAATATGTGTGTGACATTTTATTAACTTTTATTACAACAGTGGTCGTTGTCCTGTATGATTATTTAATGGTGCAGTTTGCGACGGAACAATTGTGATGTTGACACTGTGATGATTGTTGTAGAATTTTTCCTAAAAATAAGACTGTCTGTATCCTGATCGTATAACAATTTAATTACATACCTAATCTTATAATAATAATAATAATAATAATAAAGACAATTTATATTTGGCGCCGTTTAATGATCCGTGACCATCTCAAGGGCGCCATGACTTTTCTTGAAAAGCAGTGTTTTCAGCTTACTCCTGAACGTTGCAGTGGGCTGGTTCTTTCTTAAATCCGCTGGTAATCGGTTCCAGGCAGTTGGCCCCGCAACGCTAAAGCTCCTCTCTGCGAATTTGGAAGTGTTTGCCCTGTTGGGCTCCACAAGCTTGTTTACAGCGGTGGAAGCTGATCGCAGTGGTCGCCTCAGAGTATCGTCGAGGGGACATAGCTCAGCGAGGCATAGAGGTGCTGTGCCGTTCAAGGCTTTGTGGACCGTGAGGCACAGCTTGAACTCTACTCTCTCTGGGACTCTAAGCCAGTGTAGCTCCTTAAGCAGTGGTGTGATGTGGCAGCGCTTGTTCTCTCTATAGATGGTCCTGGCAGCAGCATTAAAGGCCATTTGGAGACGATTCAGAAGGATCTGGGGCAGTCCTGTACATATGATGTTACAATAGTCTAGACGGGAGACGACGAAGGCGGCGACTAGACTCTTAACCGCGTCTACAGATAAGTGTCTTGATACTAGGTACAGTTGGCGAATATGAAAGAAAGCTGTGCTCACTGTCTTTGACACTTGGGCCTCCATAGAGAGTGCTCCATCCAGTAGGACGCCGAGAACAGATATGGTGCGCGATGGTGTTATATCAGTGCCGGAGACAGAGATCGGTTTGGTGTCTAAGAGATGTTGCCGTCCAGGAGAGGCGACCCACATAAATTCCGTCTTAGTTGGATTCAATTTAAGACGTCTCTGGGCCATTAAGTTCGAGAGTTTTGCCACACACTGGACAGTGGTAGCTACCAAGTTGTCTCTTTGATCCGGGCTACAGAAGCCTACGAGGACACGATCGTCAGCGTATGCATAGTTTCGCAGGCCACACTCTTCCAGCAGGCGATCAATGCATCCTATGTATAATATGAAAAGTACTGGACCCAGAACCGATCCTTGTGGAACTCCTTGAGTTACGATGTCTTCATCAGTTGAGCCAGATTCGACTCTTACAGACCACCTTCTATTGGTCAGGTAGGAGCGTAGCCATTCTAAGACGGTGCCGTTAAGATTGTATTCGATCTCCAGACATTGAAGGAGCATTTCATGTTCTACGGTGTCGAAAGCGGCGCTCATGTCAAGGACCGTTACCAGACCAAATCTTCTACCAAATCATCCTTCTGTGTCCATGATTTTTGTTTTTTGTATAAAATCACCCTGATTGCATTTTACTACTTACATAGTAAACATATTGGAAATCAGACTTTATAGCTAAGATTTTGTGTACGAGGGCTTAAACTGCTGAAGTTTTAGATGAAAATGAAACAAAATGAATAATATGTACCTATATATATTTTGAAAAAGTATTTTTAACATCAAGATTTCATATTAAATTGAATTAAAAATGGAATAATTTAAACCACACAAATTTTTTAAAATATAATTTTGGAACAGCATGATTTTAAAGTTTGTGAACCATTAATTTTCCTCGTCATTATCATCATCATCATTGAGTTGGTTATAATAATGACCTCGGCTTGCAGGCAATGGACTAATCAAATCAACACTCAACTCATAAAAGTATATCTACAATGAAAATAACACCGTTGGTGGTACACAGACTCTCATGCCAGTTTGTTCCTGCTAAATAAAATGTGTTAAACAAAAATAATAAATGCAAACAATTATTGTATGTAGGTGCATAGATATGTACAATTGTACATGTGGTGCTATAGACAATAGTATATTTTTTTTAATATTTGATTGTTAGATGTGTGTGAAAAGTGTCTTGAATATTTAATATTGAAGTTGAACACTATCGACAACTAGTCGTGGCGCCATTTAACAGTCACTTGAACGTCTCGAGAACATTTTGATAAAGCTGTCGATAGAATTTAGCAAGCTCAAAGCCATCATGTAGATACATTCATGATAATGGTTGTTTGAAGTATATAACTGGTTCTTCTATAGAATATATTAGACGTCAAAAAATATTTTCAAAAACTTTTTTTATTTTTTGACTATTTATTAACTTTTATTTTATATAGATGTAGGTACATATTATTTTTTTAACAAAAATCATCTTTTCTTTAGAAAAAAGATGTTCGATAAGAGTTGTTGCAAAGTTGATACAAAGGTTTCAATTATATATTTAAATGAAAATCGTGTAAATCATGTAAATAGACACAATTTTTCTTGAAATGACTGAATCACCATCTACGGAGAAAATGTTTATTTATTTCATCATCATCATCATCATCATCGCCCTCAACGCTCCTCTCGGGAGCACAGGGCAGAAACCAGCCTCCTCCATTCAAAGCGTCTCTGTGCCAATTGCGTCACCTCTTCCCACGACATTCCTTGCGCTCTGATATCGTTGTCATAGGAACGGTGTATTGTGAAAGAGGGACGCCCGGGCCTACGGAACCCCTGCGGACGGAAGAACAGTGCTCTTTTTGGCCAACTATCATTGGGCATTCTCAAAACATGTCCCAGCCAGGACCATCGTCTCTCTTTTATTACGGAGATTACAGGTCTCTGCTGGGTGCGCCGGCGCACAGCATCATTTGTAACATGTTCATACCATCTGACATCCAAAATCCTTCTAAGACACTTGTTTTCAGAAGGGAAACCCACTGGAATGCGGAAACTACCGTGGCATCACACTACTTAGTGTGCCCGGTAAAGTTCTCTCACAAATCATATTGAGTCGCATTCAAAAACCAGTGTTGGCATCTCTGAGAAAGCAACAATGCGGGTTTGTACCTGGCAAGTCCTGTTCGGACGCAATTTTTTGTGCCAGATGTGTACTCCAACAGTCGCAAGAGTTCAACTCACCGCTTGCATGTTGCTTCATTGACTACGAAAAAGCTTTTGACAGCCCCCACAGACCAACCATATGGAAAATACTGGCCGCGTATGGCATCCCGCCCAAGGTGGTAACCATGATCAAAGCCCTGCATATGGACTCTGAATGTTCTGTCAGAACATCAAGTGGTCCAACTGACACCTTCAGGTGCTATCAGACACACCTTATTTATTTATTTACTTATTATTTACGGCTAATTAGCCTTTTATACAATATTTTACATAGGTACAATATCATAAGAAAACCTAGGTACTAAAACACAAAATTAACAAATTAATATTACAAACATACATCTATCATTACAATTTTAAAATAAAACAACAGAAGGCAACCAAATAAAATATCAATAGATAAAATTAACAGAATCTGATAAAATTATACTTCAGCAAATGAAAATTAAAATAGTTCAGAAGTAGGTAGGTATACACACTTAAGACAAAAGAAAAATATTTAAAATTAAAAAAAAACATGGGTAGATATATAAAAAGAGGAAGGTAGGTAGGTTTATAATAACTATGTACGATATTTCATTACCCCTTGCGTTGGTTTTTTCACAAAACAAGGAAATTAATGTTATTATCAAGATTTTAGCGAATTCAATATTTTAAACTTGATGGCTACTAAGGAAGGTGTTTTCAATTTTCCCAATAAATAGTTTCTTAATTAACCCACATGACCGGTAGGAGGTTGTATTTTTTGTATTAACCAATGTCGTGTAAGTCAAGTTAGAGTTATTCGTTACATTAACATCAGATGCTGTAACATAAATAATTTCAATTACCACATTAAATTTATGGCAGATGCCGCAGTGATGGTATGCAAGAATGTTAATTGCCGTGAGGCCATAATAGATATGCATACTAATTGCAAATTAATTATATAAAAGGAATAAAATTAAATTATGTAAAAATCAGGTGTCATGGTAAATTGAAAATTGAAGAAACAAATCATAATTTTACTATATTAATTTAAATATTAATATTTTTTAGATTTGATTAAGTATTGTCAGTTTTTTTTGAATATTTATCCTTTCATTGCGTGACATGACATTATATATACATGTTGCAAAAACTTCTGGGAAATTATGCCGAGACGAAAAAGTCTATAATATAAAAAAAAATTATATGATAATGTGATGCAATCAATCGAGAGAGCCTCCTAGAGAATATCAAATGACTGCTTTGCGGCACTAGCATCAGTCTAAAGTCATGAAATTTGTGATCTCGTATATAATCTGCAATCTTTATATGAGTATGAGTATTTCGGTTGGGTAACGTCAGTATAACTATGTAAACATGACATGACTTTTATCCTACGCAACATGGGTGTGGTGTATGGGATAGTGTTGTATTGTAATGTAACTAAGCAAACATCGTGGTTATATTGACCCGGCCCGCACTTTCCGATGTGATAATGGATGAGGTAATCAAATGGATAACCGTTAAACATTACTAACTCACAATTGAAGTATATAATATGTTTGTGAGTACACTCAAAGATATTATTATTTTATCTCAGTTTAATAGAAATTTAAAACATAATGCTTATTCAAGATAATTGAAAAAAACACAATATGTAGTTAACTTCCAAATGACTTTATTAACTTCGCGTACTAGTATTCGGAGACTCTCGTCTCCATCATCAGGCGATTAGTAACTAATCGCCTGATGATGGAGACGAGAGTCTCCGAATACTAGTACGCGAAGTTAATAAAGTCATTTGGAAGTTAACTACATATTGTGTTTTTTTCAATTATCTTGAAATGGACTTCCAACAAGTACCTTCGGTCAACAACATTAATGTTTTATAATGCTTATTGCCTCCTTCTTTCAAAGCAATTCTCTATATACTATTTATTCCGTGGCCTTCTAATGATCTAATATTTTTATTGTAAGAATGATATATCGTATAAAAGGATCTAACGGATCGTCAATAATCAAAGTTCAACAAATCTTGAGCGCAAAATGCTTTATAAAAAGTCGTTGCAATCATTCGGAATACCAAACAGGAATCAGTACCAGAAATACACGTATGAAAAATTAAGCTGATAACCTTTGGACCATAAAGCATGGTGAGGAAACATACCTACATATATCATCGTCATCATCATCTCGTCCTTCGACGCTACTACTCTCGGTAGCATAGGACAAAAACCAATCTCAATTCAAAACGTCTATGCGACAATTGCGTCACCTCTTCCCACGACATTCCTAGAGTTCTAGTGTCATTGGCGTAGGAACGATGTATTGTGGATACAAGACATCCGTTGGAACCCTTGTGTACGAAATAACAGTGCTCTTTTTGCCCAACTATCACTGCACTGGACATTCTCAAAACATGGCCCACATATCTGTAGGTACAATTTTGTCTTTCATTCTCACATTTAGCTAAATTATTAGGTTCAAATAAAAAAAATTGTGAGTATGATAGTTAGCCGCCTCCAAACGTTCAAGATTATTTTTCATTCTATACAAATATTACAAGTAGGTACTGTAACATTCAAACTGTAACATTTCTCCCATAGTCGGCAGATTTCAGTGACTCTCTCAGGGTTTATCGTTGGGTAAATTTATTGTGGTGGTTGTGCTAAGGAAACACTAGCATGATGTTGTATGATCAGTTTATTGACGAAGAATATGGTTACACAGATTATTATTACACCAAACAAAACAATTCACAGTTTTTAATACTGAATTACATTATTATAGCGACACTCACAGTATTTTGTAGAAGACAAGAGACATTTTTTCTATAGAGCGAGTTCCGGCTATGTCTGTTGTAAGACGAATAGCAGGAGACTGGCCAAAATGGCTGACTCCCGGAAAAGGATCAAGAAGAAGGAATCTGTTTTTATGATAATAGCAAAAGGTATTTACGATTTCTCTAGATAGGGGCCAGGGCTTTCACAGGATTTCGATAGATGGCAACACAAGTACCATTTTTTGGATATTAAATTATAAAGGTCCCATGACACCATCTCAAGTTGTCTTTTAAAGAAAAAAAATGAATAAAAAAAAGAAAAGTTTCAAAGTCAGTAATAAGAAGGATTCTACAGAACTAAGAGTGTCAAAGATAAGAAAGATTTTACAATACTGTGAGTGTCAAAACAAGATAGATTTTACAACACTGTGAGTGTCAAAACAAGGATACAAATTATCATAACAGACATTAGTAACAAATTCTTAATTAATCCTTACAAATAGACAGGTCTCAAGCAAGCAAGGGACCAGGAAGATGCACCGACAGAACAGGTCGCGGAAACGGGATCGTAGACAATGTTCTCGCCATACTTCTAGGTAAACCTTTACATGCTTAAGACAAAACAAAAAAAATTAAATTCTTTTACATAATATAACAAAACCTTCAACAATTTCCCAAACACTTTTCCTTACTCCAAGAGGAGGTATCCATTACAATTATATCTGATCTACCTCTATTATAAGGGCGGTAATCCTTTACCCTATAGCATTTTTCTTTTGTGGAAACTTCCCACCAATTTCATACAGGCAAATGGTTAATATCAGGTACCAAACCTATCGCGCAGAGCTTCTCTAAGCGACCTGTATGAATTTTCTTTGTTTGAGCGTCCTCAAACCTCACTTGGACAATAAGCTTGTCGGGCATTAAAAAATTGAAAATTTAACTAAAATAAATTTGAGTTAGAACTGATTGTATTAGGGTAGGACGATTAGTCATTCCTCTATATCAGTCTAACCCAGGAGATGTACATGGAAGATGGCGAATCATCCAATGACTCCTTAACATTCATACTAGGCAAATAGAAATTACTGTAAGGGTACGCATTCCATACAGTAAAATTGCCGCAAAATGGCCAGCAGGTTCACACCATGTGAGAAACCTTGCCATATAATTTATTTACAAAACCATGCACACTAAAGATTGAAAACAATAAACTTATTTTTAATTTGACTGATGCGACCTTGATCCTCAATTTAAGATTTAGCATTAATGATTTGATATACTAAGAGAATTAGTGGTAACTTTTCACGCATTTTCATACTTCATCTTTTATCGGCCGTTTTTTCATGTATACTTCACTCTTCCGTACCTTGCATTCATCATCTGTCATAAGTCATTCATCAGTTACCACATAACTCAGTGATTCAAGAGTTCACACAAAATTTAAGGAAAACAACAAAAGAATTCGTATACTTTCGTATACTGGAGGGTCAAAATTACATCAGTTATACAGTACAAAATTCCTTAAAACTAACATGTTGTATGACTTTTGCCTGCGACAGTGGATGGGTTCAGATTATTGTGAACACGTTGCTAATGAAAACGGCTAGCATATGAGATGATAAAGGCAACTTCATGCATCCACGGGCGCAAACAAAAAAAAGGTGATCAAACATACAAAAAATATTATTTAAGGGCGCCACAAGATTCGAACAATTCAAAATTCTCACAGAAGCGGAACCTTGAAGAGCCTCTATGAGTTTTCTTAACTAAAAGTTTACAATAACATGGGCTGCAAAAGTTACAAGTACTTTAAGAGTAGAAATACCAAATTTTTGACTATTAACAGTATTATAATTTATTTTGCTTTAAAGAAGAAAGAAAGATAATTCCTTTGACATTACTATGACTGTAAATATAATTTCTTTTGTGAGTCTAACATTGTTATTACATACAAAATTCACTATTAACATTGACCTGTGATGTATAGACATAGTTCTTCTTATTCATTAAAATTGCAGCCCAAGAAAACATTACATTTTTACATAAATTCTTTACATTACCAAAATTTCAAGTTTACATTGATGGATTTACATTCAGAATGAAATATAACAACAAAATTTTGGAGAAACACATACCTAGGACTCAGAACTTAATGATATCCTTAGCATGATAGTTTCCCATTGCTCCAGTATCTACATCGCATAGCTCGTATACGTTAGGGGATATGATTCGGTGAACCTGTGACTTGATGAAACGAGGTGCCAATTTCTTTGAAAAATAATTCGCAGCGTTGCTATGAACGAATGACCTTCTCCAGACAATTTGACCTATGTCCAGACGAAGAGTTTTGCGACGAAGGTTATATCTATCGGCATTACGATGGAAAGCCTTGGTCAATGAGGAGGAAATTTCGTCGTAAAGGGCGTTCATTTCTGATAAACGACGTTGACGTTGTTCGGCAAATGCTTCTAAGGTACCACTATCAGAGGCATTGACAGTTCTATGGAAGGAGGCATGAGGAACATATTCTGTACCATGTACAAGGAAATAGGGAGAGTAACCTGTGGTTACATTTACAGTACTATTAATACAAGAACAGATTTTTGGAAGCTTGGAACACCAAGAACGTTGATCATTTTCTACCAATATAGAAAGAGCAGTAAGAAGAGTAGAATTGTATCTTTCAACGGGGTTATTCTGTGGGTGATAATATGCATTATAAAACAAGTCATTGATCCCATAGGAATGTAAAAATGATTTAAATTCTTTAGCAACGAACTGTCGGCCGTTGTCCAAGACAACACACCGCGGAATACAATAGGGAAGAAAAATTCGTTCCTCGAGTAATTTGATTATTTCTTTAGCTGTAGGGTTTCGTAGTGGAAAAGCCCAAAGATATTTAGTAAAGATATCTACAACAGTAAGGATATGCACGTTGCGCTTATATGACATGGGTAATGGTCCTACCAGGTCAATACTCAATGATTCCATAGGTTTAGTAACGGGTTTTGGGTTTTTCATTAATCCATGAGGCGCTTGGTTATTATGTTTATATGCCTTACATGTTTGGCACTGCTTTACATAATCCTTAATGGTGGACAATAAACCACGGCAATAGAAAGTTTGAGAGAGATAGCCATGAGTCTTTAAAACTCCAGGATGGCAATTGTTATCATGAAATTCTGAAATTAAAGGTTCAAGTTGATCAGAAGGCACAACAAGTCTCCAAAATGAAGAATCTGGGGAGGATTTATTAGGTTTCTTATTTTTACAGTATCTATAGAGGTGACCATCCTCTAACATGAAATTATGGCAGTCTTGAGGTCTTTCTTCACAAGATTTGTAAACTTTACGATACCATGGATCGGAGACATTGGTATAAACAGACGGAAAAGTGAAAGCAGAAACAGGAATTCGACTGAGTCCATCAGCAAGTTTGTTTTCACAACCTTTCTTATAAACAAAATCAAAGCTGTATTGTGATAGACGCATAGCCCATCTGGCTAAACGTCCGCTGGGAGAAGAAATGGTTTTTAGATATTTCAAACATCCATGATCGCTCATAAGGGTAAAATGAGTACCTTCTAAGTAGCTACGAAAGTGATGTACAGAATCTACGACAGCAAGTAATTCACGGTCAGTAGTGGAATAATGTTGTTCAGTATCAGAAAGTTTACGGGAGAAATAAGCTATGGCATGCTCAGTTCCATCAGGAGATTTTTGTGAAAGGAAACTACCTATGCTTATTGCACTAGCATCGCAAGTAAGTATATAAGGTAGCGAATAGTCAGGAGGTTTCAATACAGGGGCCGTTATCATGGCAGATTTTAAAGCAATGAAAGATTGTTCGGCTTCATTATTCCAAGAAAATTGTTTATTAAATTTCTTACTTGTCAATTTACAAAGAGGAGAGGCAATAGCAGAAAATGATTTGATAAAACGTCTATAGTAAGAACACATTCCAAGGAAACCTCTTAGTTCCTTAGTTGAAGTGGGACGTGGATAATTTAACATTACATTTATTTTTTCGGGGTCGGTAGTAATACCGTCTTGGTTGATGACGTGACCAAGATATTTTAATGAATCTTTACAAAAAACAGACTTTTTTAATTTTATAGTAAGATTGGCTTCATTTAAGCGTTGAAATACGGTCTTCAAGGAGGCAATGTGAGATTCAAATGTAGGACTACAAATTAAGATATCATCCAGATAGCAGAAAACATGATCACCAAGATCAGAAAAGAGTTTGTCCATGAGTCTTTGCATTTCAGCAGGTATATTCTTCAGTCCAAACGGGGTGACTTTAAAGTGGTATTGTCCTCTACCTTCCACAAAAAAGGCAGTTTTTGGACGGCTTTCGAGTGATAGGGGCAATTGCCAAAAACCGTGACTTAAATCAAGACTTGTAAGAAACTTGGTATCACGAAGGTTATCTAATATGCGATTGATATTGGGAAGTCTATAGCAGTCGGTCTTAGTGACGTCATTTAATCTACGAGGGTCTAATACAAATCGACCAGTACCATCTTTTTTGGGTACAATAAAAACATTATTTAGCCAAGGGCTACGGGCAGGTTCGATTACATCCATTTTTAACATGGCATCAATTTCAGTACAAAGTTGTTCTCTTCTGACATGTGATTGGGGGTAAGTTTTCTGTTTTACAGGCAGATTGTCGCCCGTGTCGATAACATGACTTATAAGATGGGTACGACCTAAGCCTTTGGTTTCATAAGAAATCGTTGAGAATAGTTCTTTGACTTCATTCAGTTCAGAACATTGTGCTGGAGTAAGATTATTGGCAGAAACTAGGCAAGAAGGGGACGAAGATGTAACAAATATGTGTTTACTAGCTATTGGATTTGTCAAAGAATTATTATTATTCGGAAAGAGTCGTGGTGCTAAGCCGGAGTTTTCAAGAAATGGGACACCCAAAATTATTCCATGAGAAACAGAAGGGGCCACAATAAAAGTAACATGAACAGTCTTGTTATCAAAGCAAAGAGGAAGAATGATCTTTCCAATAGACTGGAAAGAGGAACTGTTAACACCAAACAATGTTTGAACATGGGGTTGCAGGGTATAGCCTAAGGTTGTAAAAGTTTTATAAGTATCTCTACCCAATATATTTACTGCAGCTCCAGTATCTAAGAGAGCTCTAAAGGGAACATGGCGAATTTTAAAATTGATGTGAGGACGATTGTCCGAACCACTGGTAATGGCAACTTCGTTTAAATGACAGGTAAGATGGAATAGTTCAACAGAGGCTAACCAGTCTGACCACTCGGCATCTCTCTTCCCAGGAGAAGGACGAGCAGAAGACCGGTAGTTTACAAGTTTTTTGGACGTCGAGACAGGTTAGGAGGAGGCATACTTAAATTAGGCATTGAAATTCGTGAGGTGTTAGAAGCATTGACATTAGAATTTGTAGAGAAATGACGGGGTCGATAAAAGGTACGAGGAGTTGGCATTTTAAATTTACAATCTCTGGCCAGGTGTCCTGGTTTACCGCAAGTGTAACAATTATTGTTCCTACGTGTATCATGGGTAAATGCGACCTTTGGGCGAGTAGGAGGAGGTGCATAATTTGAGGTTACAGGCATAGAAGAAGAAGTGACAAGAGTGAGACGTTCGAATCCAGTACATATTTGCTCCAAATCAACTATGTTGGAAGGATTTGCACCAATTATGGCAGCCGCAAAAGTTGTTTTTAGACCTTTCTTAACGATTTTTAGAATTTCCGAATCTCTAATAGGAGATTTCAGACTTCTGTTCATCATAGTGACGCGCGAAATGTAATCGGATGCGGTCTCAGAAGGTGATTGCCTGGAACACCATATATTCATGCGTCGTTCAGAAGTTATATTTTCATTATCAAAGCGGTCGAGGAAGGTGGTTTTCAGATCTTCCCAACACAAAGTGTTGAGTCGAGCAGCTCGATAAAAGGTAAGAGCTTTTTCGGTTAGAAATTCTGGAAGAACAGTAGGGAGTAAAGCTATGTCAAATCTTCGAGACAGACATATTTCCTCTAATCGAGTAAAAAATTCGATGAGATCACCCTCACCGTTGAAGATAGGAATGGGCCAAGAAGAAAAATTGATATTCAAGGGCACACAAGTAGTTTGACGTCGAGGAGTATCCAATGACAGAGTACGTGCAGGAGAAGTGGGATGGCTGAGGTTAACAGTTTCCGTAGTAATGGCACAATTGGAACCGGCGTCACTGGACAAATCAGAACTCTCAATTGATGGAGGCATTTCAGAGATCTTATTGTTGAAACTTACGCACTGAGCCCTAAGATCAGCGAGAGAATGGCTGGGCGTTATACCTCTCTGGGTTAATGCGTGTTTAAGAGTCCGGGAATTGGATACATTGACTCGCGAAATAGGCATAAAAGATGATCCAGACATTTTGAGATTCTAACTTGCAATGACAGTAGAATAATAAACGGTTCTTCTATATAAGTTGATCCTTACACAGGAGAAATAGAAAAATTGCACATGCAAAACGTTTTGAATTGACGATCTGAAAGAAAATTGGCAAATAATAATCAACAAGACAAAAGATTATACGTACCAATATTCAGCGCTGGATAGATTGCGATGGACTTGCAGGAATTAAAAAAAAAATTCTTTAAAAGAGGAAAAAAAAAAATTTTTTCCAAAACAAAAAAAAGTTGAGAAACAGTGGACACCTTGGTTTGAAAATTGCTCTAGGAAATATGGACTCCTACCAAGAATCCAAAAAAAAATTCCTCAAAGCAAAAAAAATGTTAACAAAAAAAATTTGGCAACCTTTGTAACATCAAATCTCAACAGTTGGGAATCATTGGATACAAAAAAAAATGTTTGGAAGTCTTGTCCTTTGATAAGACTCGAAAAAAAATCAATAACAATTTTTTTTTTAAATTGTTAAAGTTTGGAAACCGCTGGAAAGTTTGACATTCCCTGGAAATATCGTAGACATAACATTACATACATTACATATCATAAAATTAACAATTCCAGCATATGAGTAAAAGAATTATTGGTAATTATTCAAATCTGTTTTGTTAAGCCTCTTCCAGCAATATTGAGGTCTATGATCATTTCACTTCAAACCATACAGAAATACATCCACAGCCCGCGTGACACGCACGCTAGGTAGGTACAAGTATAATGAATTTAAATTTAATTTCTTTACTTTTGAGTGTAATTAGCCAGATATAGAAAAACTTTACTTGGAATATTTCACAAACTAGACATTTACAACTTTACAATTCTTACTTTGTAGATCCCTCAGTGTAGAATCTTACATTAACAAACAAATAATTCCGCAAATAATTGTAAAATGATCTTAGCTAGTATCACTTGAATTTATGCAAAATTGAAACTGGAATTTTTACAATCTCTTTGGCACAAAAGGCAAAGCATGGAACAACATGTAAAAAAAAACTGTATCTATAGTAGGTATACAAAATATTTCAGTACAAAATGAACACAACAACACCATATTTTTCCATAAAAACCTGTGTAGTAGTCAGACGAATAAGGTTGTCTATTACTAGTGAAGGAAGCATTTATTTCCTCATCCTCAAAACCATCAAGCATCAAGGGTTCTCTGTGTAGATAAAGAAGGCCTCGAAGAAACGTCAGATCTAGATGACAAAACATGGGACATCCTTCTATTGGAGGTCAGGAACCGTCAAGGAAGGAAATTCCGCCATGGACATCCTTCGTAGTGGTGGTAGCAGGCTTCTTAAGAGATTGCAATGTTGGAGATCTTCATCTCGTCAGAAGGAAATTATCTGGACGTCTTAGGAAAGTTTGGAGTATCTGTTCACAATCTTGTCAATTTCTTGTTGTATTTATTTCTTAAATTCTCCATTCATTAACAATATCGGGTCGTACTTGCAATATAGCGGATTTTTTTTTTTGAAGATACTAAATGTATTTCGCATATATTTATTATTAAATTGTTTCTGTTTTAACACTGTTTATAATTAAAAAAAAATGGACTCGTTCATTCCTTTGTGATGTAACGGTTTCTTCTTCTTTATTATATGAGTTTTTGAGGGCGCGCAAATGTATCACACACTTGATTATTTATTAATTAAAATGTGGTTATTATTAAAATGTTCTTATTATTTCACTGATTATTTAACTCAAATATTCACTGAAGTACCATTATAGTCCTTATTGGTCACGCGGTGAAATTTTTTTTGAAGAGCAAAGTTGTACAGTCTTGCTGTGAAGAAGGGAAAATTTCAACTGTTTTTTGATCGAACATTCTAGAGAAGTGTGTGTGTGTTGGTGATGCATGGAAACATGGGTGGGTCACGTGATACGTAACGAACTTATCTACGCACTATTTAATGTTATCATTTATGCATTGTTAAATTCACTTCAAACACAACAAAAACCACAATAATTAGGCATCACGTTGGAGCGCCAATCTGTAACATTCAAACTGTAACATTTCTCCCATAGTCGGCAGATTTCAGTGACTCTCTCAGGGTTTATCGTTGGGTAAATTTATTGTGGTGGTTGTGCTAAGGAAACACTAGCATGATGTTGTATGATCAGTTTATTGACGAAGAATATGGTTACACAGATTATTATTACACCAAACAAAACAATTCACAGTTTTTAATACTGAATTACATTATTATAGCGACACTCACAGTATTTTGTAGAAGACAAGAGACATTTTTTCTATAGAGCGAGTTCCGGCTATGTCTGTTGTAAGACGAATAGCAGGAGACTGGCCAAAATGGCTGACTCCCGGAAAAGGATCAAGAAGAAGGAATCTGTTTTTATGATAATAGCAAAAGGTATTTACGATTTCTCTAGATAGGGGCCAGGGCTTTCACAGGATTTCGATAGATGGCAACACAAGTACCATTTTTTGGATATTAAATTATAAAGGTCCCATGACAGTACCTACGTACCTACTCAGGAACAAAACCTGCGTATTGATTGTGTGTACACATAATACTTGCATGACCTATCTACTTAGCTCTCTGGACAAATATTTTGTTAGGTATTACTCGAAACCAAATACATACATACAAGTATGAAATAATTACAAACGTGGAAACTTTCTCACGATGAGAATTATTTGTACTTTACTTAGTTTTAGGAACTTCTCGAAAAGGAATAAAGAACTGGATTAAGCAAATACATAACATTTTTATTAATCACTAATTATTTTTATGTAAATTACATCAGTCCTCACAGTAGACCTGCTTTTCCTCCTCAAAGTAGATCGCATCCAGAACACGATACAGGCCATTTATGTAAGTTTTCAGAAGAGTCACGTTAAATACAAAATTATTGAGAATAAATTTAACTCATTGCATGTTGTATCTAGAAGGTATTAATAATGTTATTCTGAACCGGCGACCGGTGTGGCGTGGAGGCTAACGCACTTGCCTTTGAGTCACTAGGTTCCGGGTTCGATTCCCGGCCAGGGCAAAATGAAGAATGACCTTTTTCAGATTGTCCTGGGTCTGGGTGTTACATGTATATGTGTGTAGTGCATTGTATATATGTGTATCGTCGCGTTAGTACCCATAATACAAGATTCACATCTTAGTTTGGGACTAGCTCGGTCTGTGTGAATTGTCTATACATGTTATGTTAAAACGAAAAAAAATAAATCTTTTTAGGTACCTACCGAGTAAAACTTCTATCTAGTTAATGAATGCGAGTTTTATGAGCACCAGAAGCATCTATAGAAAAGGTCAAATCACAGAGATATTATATTTGTAATCCAAGAGCATTAGTTAAAGTAAGATAAATCAATATTTAATCAAATCTGTCATTTAAATTCTATTGTATTATCGCCAAACATCCACGTAGGTAAACGTGATACTAACGGTTAAGAGAATGGTTACAGCTGTCTACAATTATTTATTACTCTAAGGTTATTTATTTATCTTAGAGTAGTCCATTGTGGGTAAGTTAACAATATTATTTGACTTTTAGAGCTTTTAGAGATTTCAACATTTTTCACTTATCTGTCCACTAAAAACACCGTATTATCTTCAAATAATATTAGTATGATAAACATATGGCCCGATGACCATGTGAACAATAAAGCGACACCCACGTTGTTTTTTTTAAATAAACTCCAATTTCGGATGACTAGATCTGGTTGCTGACTGTTATTTATCTTTGTACCTATACTGCTGTTGATAGAGACGGTGGGTGGATGATTGGCCCTAAATTGCAGCTCTTAAACCCTAACGACTCCATAATATGTATTGTGATACAGAGGTGGTCCACATACAAAGATAATATATTAATTATACTCTTTTATTGATAGACCGATTGGGATGCGCGATCATCACCATAAAAGTACATGTGGATCGTTTCAATAAGGATGTTAAGTTTTTTCGGTTAGTCATTCAGCAATAAGTCATTTTAATGATTATTCTTAAAAAAATTGCCTCAATTAGGATTCACTTCGTGATACCAAAAAGAAACAAAGAATACGGAACAATAATTATTATAACAATTCAGAATGCCAACAGAAAAATAAACTTAAATTTCTGACCTAATATATTTATTTATAAATTGCTCAATATATCACGAGTCATAATTATGTTCATAAAGGCATATTTACATACAATCCACCAATATTTTTTTTATCGTAAGTAGGTATATCAAGATTTTTAATTTTTAATGGAAGATGATTTGATGTAGAAATATTTATTACAAATTCTTTGTGGTCCACCTGTTGCACTACCGGAAAGTTAAACCAAATTTACATCATGTTAATATTTATTACACGCATATGTTGTACAATGTATGCGTTGCAATGCTTTTTAAGAAATTCCTCATACATTATGTTTCGCTCATGGAATAATTTGAAAGTCCACAATAATAACAGTTCATGCAACAATCCTGCCCAGAGGCAACACACTTTGAGTGAATAACAACATACAGTACCTACCTACAACATCATATTATCATACATACATACACATTGTATTATTATATCGCATTGTGTTATGTATTGAGAATAATGCATGTATGTGTATGGACATTGTAATGATAACATTATACCTGTGTCATTTCTGATTGAGTTTATTTCAAGAGCTTGCATGGTGAGAACAGCGATCATTAAGATGAAATAATAACCAATTGGTACATAGTATATACTTGTTAAGAGGCGTATTGGTATTACTATAATAGGTACCTATATAATAATAGTATCGCACTATAGGTAGGTAGGTTCAATCATTGTACACTAAACTCAGTATGGAAAACTCTTGTCGCGACTCAATTCATTATCTCTTCAAATTACTTAAGTATGTACTATATTATTCATTGTTTGCTGCTTGTCTCGGATCATTGGCAGGTTTGGTAATATATTTTTAATTGCTTTTTTCTTTTACAACTTCTCTGCCACGAAAACAGAAAACCATATGTGGTGTATAATAAACAAATACTTTATATATAATTAGTGGCACATAAAAGTCTCATTAATTACATTCACTATCCCACTGATTTTTCTTAGAAATAAACTACGGGATATCTATTGTCAAAATACTCGAATAAAACAAGAAAATATCAGTTTTATTATAGACAATGCATTAACTTCTTTTCATTAAATGATTTTACTGGAGACTTTTACTACTATCGACAAGATTTTTTTTGTTCGAAATACCTATTAGGAAAATCTACTACTAACCTACTACTAAACCATAACGGCATATCCCACAAGTGAGGTAGCCAGTAGAACAGCTGCATGCAATAAACGTGCAGACCGTCTTCTTTCTTCTTTTTTTTTAAAAGATATGTCTGGGTTTTGTTTGTTATAAACCCAAATACAACCTTATACACCTTTCACAATAAGCTACTAAAAGCTTGTGTCGTGAAAGGGGAGTTTGCCGGCACCTGGTATCGAACCACGGACCTCTTGTTCACGAGTATGTTAATATGTATGTAAAATGTCTTTATTTTTATAAGGAAAGTGTACGTTTAAAAGTTCACGAGTATGTAAATATGTATGTAAAATGTCTTTATTTTTATTAGGAAAGTGTACGTTTAAAAGTTCACGAGTATGTAAATATGTATGTATATATATATAATGAGTTACAATCCATTGGATTGGTCTGCAACGAGTTTGGTTTTTCTTCTCCATTCGTCTCTATTCTCCGCCAGTCTTTTCAGCTCCACGTACGAGCCACAGTTCATATCACTCTTCAGTTGGTCCATATATGCGTCTCTTGGTCGGCCTCTGCCATTTGTCCCGTCGGTCTTACCCTCCGCGATGGCTATGAGTAGTCCTGGGTGCCTGATGTTGTGGCCAATCCAGTTAGCTCGTTGTTGGCTGATTCTCTTAAGGAGTTGCCTTTTTTCGCCTACCCTGGTTAATACTTCTTCATTTTCGACGTGCTCCGACCAATGGATCTTAAGCATGCGTCTATAGCACCACATTTCAAAGGCCGCCAACCGTCCGCTTTCACTCTTGCTGATGGTGATATGTATGTAAAATGTCTTTATTTTTATTAGGAAAGTGTACGTTTAAAAGTTCACGAGTATGTAAATATGTATGTAAAATATCTTTATTTTTATTAGGAAAGTGTACGTTTAAAAGTTTGCGTATCATTCAAAAAATGTTGACACGATTGAATAAAAAAGAATAATAATTGAATCTGGATGAAAAATAAAATAATAATTGGGACAACAATATGGTATGAGAATGAACAATCAATTACAAAGTACATTTACCTTATTGAGCGAATTAACACGCAAGTACAGAAATACAAGTATAGTTGGTATACAAAGTATAGTTACTCAGTACCTAATAGGTAGTAGTAGCAGTGTCCAGATAAGATCACATAGCCTTTAATACATTTGATCCTTTGTCACAATAAAATGTATGTATAATGTTAAGTGGCACGAGCTGATCACGCGTCCACCAGTATTGTTATTATTAAATGTTTTATTGTTATTATTATTATCCTTACATCTTACAATATTATCTTTATAGTTTGTACCCACACAGAATCCCTTTTCGTACTGATTATGGGTTTTGCGCCATATCATATCTTTGTCATATTTACAAATCTCTGCGATATTTTGTCATTGTATACTTTACAGAATTTTGATGTTTTCTGCGTTCATATAATATTACATAAAACTACATATTTATGCAAATTAAAATCTCCACTCATCTTCGTAACGTAAAATGTACTGAAAAATACAGTATGGAATATATATTATGAATTGCGTATCACTGCTCGACATGGAAAACCCTAAATCGATTGAGATCTGGTGTAGGAAACTGCCGCGACAATAGAGAACGATGGGGCTTCCTACAGGACGAATCCGGAGCATGTGACTGTGGTGCAGCACAGACTATGCCACACTTGTTGGAGTGTCCATTGTGCCCTGTCACTTGCACTATGGAGGATATTTTTGACGCATCTCCACCTGCTGTGCGTTTTGCGCAGTACTGGAGATCAGTTTGATGGGTTTTTTCTCTGGGTTTCGACACGAAAATAAATAAACTGCTCGCTGTTACCCTTTGCCCCAGGTTCCTTTACGTAACTATTTACAAAGACCTTTTCGATATCTACTGCAATGCTTTTTTTATATTATACAATTTTTAGAGTCCTTCAAATTTGGACAATTGAATATAACAGGGATGTATCTAAAATGTACTGAATATAATTTTAGCTACGATGCTGAAAAGCTGGAAGATATTGATAATTAGATATTAAAAAAAAATGAAGCATTGTGATGAAAAGCACAACATGGAAACAAGGTAATATGTTGCGTCATTGATGACGAGGAAACATGGAAAATTGCATAAACGTACGTGAAGTTTGAAAAATGATCCATTTAAACTGAAAGAGATAAGAATATTGTTATAATTGTATTATACCTATAAGTTGGCGAGTATTGGACTATATAACTAGCATGTACATTATAATCGGTAAGAGTGTTGATCAGAGCAATTTATGTATACATTGTGACGCACATTAACCAGTTCCAGCCGATATCAGGAGCCAGTGTATTCAGTATTGTGGGTGGCCTTTAACCTCCACAATGTGATGTGACCACTGGTTCAAGTGTTAAGATTCCGAGTGTAACAGCGCCAATACTATTTTATCAAATCGAATTGTAGCTACTACTCAAACTTTTTGACATCGCTTGAAAAATCATTCAGCTTCATGCAATATCATATTATTTTGTCTTTTTGGTGTTAAGATTATTCCAACGAACTAATGAAAAAATGAACTTTGCTTGTCAATTCTTTAAATGAATAGAAAGTGATAAAAAATAATTGTTTCCTGTTGGGTTAATCTGGATCTACATATTGATGTATCAAATAGGTAATTATACAAAAATGAACCAGAGAGCAGGAGAACCAGAGGAGATTCTTTTCTTCACTTTGCTGTCAATAGGAATAATACAGGTCAAATAAAAAAACTGGATAAACTGACTGTCTCACTTTCAACTTCTAAGACAGTATAATCATGAAAAATAGTAGTTGATACTTAAGAAAAAGTTGTTGTTGCTTTCAGAATTGAAAAATCACACGTCTATAAACCGTAAAAGGCGAAAATATTTCACTGATTAATAAGCAATTTCAAGAATTGGTTTTACCTAATTTGATTTGACTAAATAAAAATATTTTTTCAATTTGGCCGAAACAATTTTTATTTCTTTATTGAAATCTTTTTAAAATGTTTACCACTGAAATGAGTACAAAATTGAAAAATGCAAATAAGATTTACACTTTGAGAATCTGCCACTTTCATACGGTTACAATTCAATACAAAAATAAACACACATTTAATAGTGTATGTACAGTGTACATCTTCTTGGCACGCAGTAAAGTGGTTGACTCTATCTTTGTTTCGTATTTTAATGACACATTTGTCCTCTTTTTATCAACAGAGGTAACGCACCACGTAGTTTGTACAAGTAGAATAATAACTTTGAATTGGTCAGTAGTAATATTTATTTTTCGAAACTTACGCCCATTTTATGAGAATGGTATGTTATCGAATATTTTAGAAATCCAAAGTCCAACATATTCACACGAAATAATATGCGTAATATACTAAACACATGTGAATATTTATTAATTTTTAGTGACAATAATAACGAACCAAAAAAATGATTCGATAATTATATTTTGTAAATACAATTATCTTAAAAAACAATAATGTAGTGGAATAAAAAAATCACGCGTCCAACTTTTTTTATTATAAGTTATTGTCAAAAGTTATATATATACCTAAAGAGTTACAATCCATTGGATTGGTCTGCAACGAGTTTGGTTTTTCTTCTCCATTCGTCTCTATTCTAAGCCAGTCTTTTCAGCTCTACGTATGAGCCACAGTTCATGTCCCTCTTCAGTTGGTCCATATACGCGTCTCTTGGTCGGCCTCTGCCATTTGTCCCCTCGGTCTTACACTCTGCGATGGCGATGAGTATTCCTGGGTACCTGATGTTGTGGCCAATCCAGTTACCTTGTTGTTGGCCGATTCTCTTAAGAAGTTGCCTTTTTTCGCCTACCCTGGTTCATACTTCTTCGTTTTCGACGTGTTCCGACCAATGGATCTTAAGCATGCGTCTGTAGCACCACATCTCAAAGGCCGCCAACCGTCCGTTTTCACTCTTGCTGATGGTCCACGTCTCACAACCATAAAGCAGAATGCTCCATACAAAGGCTTTAGTAAGGTTCTTCCTTACGCTTAAACAAAATTTGGGGATTCCAATATCTTCGAGTTTTTGTTAAAGGTAATCCTTGCCTGGTTTATTCTGCTCACAATTTCCGATTCACATTAAATTAAATCAGAATTATTTTTGATAAGTTACAGAAATATAAGGAAACTTGATCTATGTAAATGGCAATTTTATCATAATCTTTCCTACAACATTGTACACCTATAAAAAATAATGTTTTTTTAGGAGATAGGTGGATTTTTTTTGCCTATCCACCCGTTGTCGAGTGATTTGAGGGATATACATATATGATTGAGATGAAAAGGGGGAAAGTAATAAAAAAAGTATATATAGGAGTGTGTATAATCAGCAGAAACTTTTAAAAAACTGATGTATTTTTTATTACATTGTTATGACAGTATGACTGACAGCAATCAGAGAACTTTGAAAGAAAGTTATGAAAATGTTCCTAGACATCAAATGTCTCAACCTAGTTAGGAGCATAATGAAATGAGCAGATGTAGAGATGTATTCATGATATTAAGTTATGGATATATTCTATTGTTCTAAAAGCAGCATAATATCACGAATCATTAATAATATTATTTATAAAGAATGTATATGTAAGTACATATTTTTACACTTCGTTAGTCCAAGATGGACATAATTTCATCATTTCTATGAAGGTACAATAAAACATAGTGGAGCGCAAAACAAAAATTGAACTTTCAACAAAACGCGTATTTCGAGGTGAGGTAAATTTTGACGGATTCAAGTTTTTTTTATGTTTCATGATTTGTGCAAACAAAACTATGATCAGCTTCAGCCTAGGGGTATTTAGAAGTGAGAAAATAGATTAATTATGTTCACTCCTCCTATGGTTGCAACTAAAACGATATAAATTCGAGGACTTTCCGAGAATGTGGCTGAATCGTTTATAAATGGATAAAATGTCCGTTTAAAATATCATCTCGCCCTCAACGCTCCTCTCGGGAGCACAGGGCAGAAACCAGCCTCCTCCATTCGGAACGTCTCTGCGCCAATTGCGTCACCTCTTTCCACGAGTTTAAAATAACTAACTACAAAATTTGATGATATCAAACTTTTTTTATTTGTTTACAGTTAAGCTTATAAAATATAACAGGGAATTTTAATATTTAATTGGATACAATCGACGTTTGCTTGGGAGATGATTGTGTTATCAAGTATCTAGTAATTGAAACAAGTGCAGAAAATACGAGGAAAAATATAACAAGAGTTTGTAATGGCTTTCTAGGAATGAGTCAAAGTTATCATTAACACATTCTTCACTACAATTGCAAAGGGCATCAATCATACTTCATACAACAGCAGTCAAGACAAGATTATACTATTCATCGTAAGGAAGATTGTTCGTCTACATAAGTGACAGAAATTGTAGGTCTATATATTTTAATGTAACAATTACAGTTACATTCAGAGCCAACTAGGAGAAACCATTATTATTTTATCTAGTGAAGATGAAATCAAAACGATTATAAAGCATACAAAGTATTATCCCAACTGGTTTTGCACAGTTACAATCCATTGAATTGGTCTGCAACGAGCTTAGTTTATATTCTATATTCCTCCCTATTTTCTGCTATTATAGTCTCTTTAATTTTACGTATGTGCCACAGCTCATGCCTTCATCATTTGATCCACGTAGGTGACCATTAGTCGTCCTATATAATTCTTGCCTCCAGTCATGCCCTCTTCGATAGTGATGAGCAGGCCTGGGTGTCAATCAATTTTGCTCGTACAATAAACATTTATTACGTACAGTTAATCTACAAAGTTTTCAAAGGTCATGCACTCATTTTCGAGTTGATTATGATACGAATGACATCGCTACATAGCAAATATCAATATACCTACATTAGGTATAATGTAACTCCATCAGTTATACGTTTTGTCAATTATTTGATTAATAAACATAAACCAATTGTTTTTCTCCTAAACTTCAATTACCTTTTGATACGTAAGAGTGCTTCATGACTCACTAGGTACATGTATTATGTAGCATTCTCAAAACAAGTAGTTCATAATGTTTGTTGGTACATCAGCTATTTATATAACTCAGGTCAATTGACATATTAATAATAACCTGGTACCGTCCAAGTGATCTTGTTCAACATCAAATAAATGTACAAGGAAATTCATAATATTTAGTAATATCACGCTATAACCGTGCACTTCAACATGCATACATACAATATTACGAATAGGTTTATTTTCGTAGATTTATCTATCTGGCGACGTGAAAATTATATTTTCATAACAGATTCGTAGTATTTCGTAAATAATTATACAAACCAACTGTTAAATATGCATTCTGGAAGAATGTACTAAAGATTTCATTATCTACATACAAAGTCAAACCGATAAAGAATTTCGTTGTTTAGATAATATTTCCTTGCGGTAGATTTTCACAAAACGGCGCGACCCCAAATAATTTCTAAACGTTATTATAATCCATGTATTGAGATATTATTTAGGTATACATAAAAAAACATTGAAATACCATTACAGTGCAATTTACGCCATGTAGATGAGCTTATTAAAGTTTCGCACAGCTTTATAGCTTATATTTATTTGGTTTTAAATTATGTTGCTCATAATAATAAGGTACTTTGTAATTGCAAAAAATACTTAATACTATATTTTGCTAATACAGCTAATAAGTGTCAGAAAAGATGAAAAAAAGTCGGCAAGGAAAAAGTGTAAGTATAGAAAATTATAAGTATGAGATCGGATGAACAGGTGCTCATGATAAAACATGATCATCATACAGCTAATAAGTGTCTGAGTATGATCATATGATTTTAGCAATAGGATATTATGAAAAAGTTTAGTTGGTATGTGTTCTTCACGTATTATTAATAATAGTTCATCTAATAAAGATTGATTGAAATTGTTTGATCTCAGAATATGAACGAATCTAATAACCGAATGATGGGAGCATAATCAATTAATGGTATTTTTTTCAAGTATTTATTTATTGTCGATATAATATTATGTAAGCACTAAGACATTAAGTAGAAGATTTAAGTTAGTTAAATACAAATTGTCAGTTAATAAATATTATATATTTTCAAGTGTTACTATGTGAAAAAACGTCATTAATAATAATAATAATAAACTTTATTGCACAAAATCAATATGTAAAGAACAACAAAAAACATGGTATCACAACAATAGAATTAATAATTTTGTGCAATGGGCGAGTTTATTGCTGAAGCGCAATATATTCCAACTAACCCATTAAACAAAAACAAATAATAATAATAATATATAAATAAATAAGTAAAACAAAATAAAATAATTTAAGATATATATAGATAAATATATAAATAAACACATATGGATACCAAGATAAATTTACAAATAAAATAAGCTACTCAAATATATAATCAAAAGAAATAACATCGGATAGGCGACTCGACACAGATAAGATTAACAATATTGTTATAATTAATATATTGTTTTAATCAACTATACCTACATTTGTTTATTGTAAAAACATTTTCGACTATAATGTAGTCTTTTTCAGAAACAAACATATATTATTTGTTAATAATTTACTATAGATTTAAGTTAAGTAGGTATTTCTTTCTTACTGAAGATGATTACATTATGGTTGAAAATGTTTTGACAATAAATAAATCAAAAGAGGAATTAAGCCGTCTTTTAATTATAATAATCTTTGATACCAGTTAACATTAAAACAACATCCATCACATCACGGAATCATCCACAACTGCTTGTAATGAATATGCAAGTCATTCACTCCGTACCAATAAAAATTAAGATATTCAGGATAGGTGGCATATACTTCATCGCTAAACTTAAGATGTTAAGTGTCTTAAAACGTGATGTTTTACGAATATCTGCCTTTTAAACAAGGCACTTCAAAACTTACAGAAAAGAATGGTTTTTCTTTACCGGGGACTCCACGAGATAAAAAAAAGCCAAGTCGCAATAAGCAACCACAGACAATCAACTTTTTCTATGAATAATTTCCTAGAAAAAGTATTTTTGAAACTCATTGAGATGGTAGGCCCCAATGTCAGATATCTGTCGAATATAGTTTTCTATGGAGGAAAATTGTTGCTACAATAATATTATTTGGATTTTTATTTGCAAAAATAAAATAAAACCGGCAAAAATAAAATCTACCTCGAATATAAACTTAAGGAAATTTGTATTCGAATTAGATTTTATTTTTGCTGGTTTTATTTTATGTTTGCCGGCAAAAATAAAATAAAACCAGCAAAAATAAAATCTAACTTGAATGTAAACTTTGGCAGTGTCGAAAAACTTGGTGCACAAAAATAATTTAACGTGGTGACTAAAAAATAATTCTACATATGGCAACAGTTTCGTGAATATTACTTTTTCTATGAAATCTCACATTTGAAAACAGTGGGGCCTACCATCTCATATAGTACCGTATTTTTCTCATTTTCTAGTAGATAAAATGCTCTAGTCTATACCATCACGGCATATCCCACACATAGGGTAGCCAGCAGATCATCGGCATGTAATAAACATGAACGTTGTTTGACAAAGGTTCTCTTGAGGGCAAAGACAAAAAAACAATGAAAAAAGCAAATAAGAATGGTTTGAAGTTCCATTGCTTCGGAGGCGAATGTTCTATGAGAACTACACAACCATAAGAGTTTATAATCATCATTTTAATTAAGGCTTAATCGGTTCAACTTAAACGGTTATTTTTTTAATGAGTATGCTACGTGCAGTTGAGCGCATTAATTGATTTCGACAGGAGATTCTAAGTAAAATAAATACCATACCAGATCAATGTTGTTAAAAAATGTATTGTGAATCATGTATGATGAGAGATCGGTTCTGACATGAGGTATGGATGCGGTATTAATATTTCGTTACCACAATTAATAATTACTCTCTCTTATAAAATAATAATTGATATTAATCATCACCACATCACCTCGGACCGTATTTTTTTTTAATTGGGTGTTTAAATTAACACAACTAACAGACCACGTACCTACCTATGTAATACACTAAATAGCATTCTGTCAAATAATACGTTGCTGTATTATAACACAGGGCTGCCGTCGTCACTGTTAAAGAAATACAATAAATTACTAACACTAATATGGCACATAGTACATTTTCAGCTTAACTTTCAACGATTAGGTCAACTTTCCCCTACGGTTGAATACAAATTTTAAAAATATAACATACCTACTTTTTACTTTGTGTCTTCCATACAAATCAGACGATATACATTTTATCGAAGTTTCTTTCCGTTTTTGGACCGGAGTATAATGAGTATTCACTGTTAATAATATGGAGTTCTTATAGTAGGTATACAAAAGTCGACAAGATCCTAATTTCGTACATGGACATTGGGTATGCTGATTTCCGTAATGATATGTAAATGAAGTTATACCATGAAAGAAAATATTTTTTTGTATATTATTTTGGTGAATCGACACAAGTATGAGAGGTAATCAATTTCATTTGATTAATTAACTACATATTCTTAAGTGAAAATAATATAATTATGGATTAAAGACATAAATTAACTTTATTATTATTATTATAATTCTCACTGGTAAAATAAAATAATTTATTAACTCATAGGTAAGTCGGCGTCGTAGGATTTTTTCGATAATTTATAATAAATTATGTTAACTGTAAAATTATAATTTTTGTATATTTTTTTGAATATATTTCGTTCAAAATCTAACCTGTTTTTTTTATAATGGACACTAACTACAATTTAAAAATATGGACAAAGTATTGTTATAGTAATAATATATCAAAATGCAACATTGTTGCAACGATGTTTCAAAATTTCATCATAAAATCACATTAATAACAATATCTAGTATGCAAGTGCTCGTACTCAGAATCGTCTATATATTATGTGATTTCGAGATAAATACCTAATTAATTTCTTGAAAAATAATATACTAAAAACACTAATTTCATTATTATACCTACTTTTAGCATTTTTATACAAAACTTGCCTTCGAGCCGAGCTGTGTTCAAATACCACGAAGTACTTAACAACTTAATTGCTGGTAATGATATTTTCATAAAAATAAAAAGCAAAAAACACCATTCAACTTGTATAAGAGCAATATGGGGTATTTCGCAATTGAAACAAAATGTAAATTGGCATGAAGTTCCATGTAAATTTAAGAATCCTACGGCAAAAAATATATAAAGCGTTTTTTTTTGTTCATGCACGCATAAAAATGTATATTGCATCTATATACTTTACTCAATAATTATGGCAATGATAAACAGGGTTGTGTTATGTACAGAAATAATTATATTTTATTTATTTATTTATTCTTCACTGAACATTCATTGCAAATAATTTTATGAAGAAGTGCACTAATATTAAATCAATATACAGATGGTGAGTTCATCGCAAGGGCGTGATTTGTGAATATAATATGTATGATTATTTAATTTTCTATGTGTGATCGTTAGCCAAATGCAAAACATTCAAGCATTTAAATATCATTGAAAAACACAAACTTAAAGTTTTAAGTATTTTTTCACTGAGGATGGACGTAGTCCGAAAAGCTTATGAAAATATATAAACACCTTAGGTGAAAGACACAGTGTTTTAATTTAATTTAATCAAACTAAATATTTACGAGTACATAATACAATCTTGAATTTTGCAGAAAAACTAAATTAACGAAAAATGGATTCTTTCTGGTGGTTCGATATTGATGTACATTATTTATGATTTATTATGGACACAGGGAAATATTTCAAAATATTGGATGTATGTAGGTGTCCATCAAATAATTTGTAGTATGTCAAGAATTTTTAGAAGATATTTCGGACTATTGGAAATAAAAACCAAATATTAAAAAAATGAAAACATCACTGGAGGGTATCACTAAAACTACAATCATTTATTCGATTCTGTATATATATGTATTCAGAAATCGAGTAGATATAGTTTTGGTGTTAATATTTTATCATTTTTGGAGTCATTGATTCCCTGCCTTCCGCTGACTAATAATGAGTTGCCACATTTTGCCGTTGTTTTCAGAATGAACTTAATGAAGCACAATTGTCCACTTAACACGGTCATTTACGGAATGAGAGTGAATTGTATGAATGTAATACATAGTATAATATGTGTAGCGGTGTATTATTAGTTACCTACTCTGTGTGTTCACTTTTTAACCAACTGTAATTTTTTTAAAAGGCGGCATTCGTTAATTGGACTTATAAAATTTTTGTAGTTCTGTCGTTGTTGTAGTAGGAGCGATATTTTTGTGCCGAATCACAAAAAAGGGTTAAATTTCGTGTGTAATTCAACTATACCTATTAAACCAATTCATTCAAACGTGGACATTAAAGTAACCGAATAAAAATAAATGTCCGAAACTAACTGCAGACGCCTTGTCATTGTGGAAACCTCAAATTGAAGTTGACGAATAAAAGTTTTTTCTTTATCAAACTGCGTTGTATCATAATTATTATTTTGAAATTGTTCACAACAAAACCAAAATAAGTTATTTAAGATTATAGGTCGTTTTATTTTTTTACCTAATTGAAATGATTTTGTTCGTTAGAAACATTACGTCTGATAAAAATCTTTAAATTATCGTAATGTTCATTCACGATAAAATAATGACACATAACAATATCAAACTGCTCTTTATATTAAAGATACCTATGTACATTAAATTTACTGCGTTTCTTAACAAATGTAGAATAAAAATTATATCTACTAAATATCAAATAACCTTGCAATTTGCAGCTGTTTCAGTTAGCCGTTCTGGTAATTAGGATTATTTACTCGACGAAATTACTAACGAAAATAATCAACTTTTTATGGAAATGATAAAATTATAAGTTTTCTTATAATTATTCAAACATTTCACAAATATTTGTAATCAAGATAAGAATCAACTAACACACACATTCAGCATACTTATTATTCACATCATAATCATTTTGAGTCTTTGATAAGAAACTGACGCTGCTGCAAACGGATTTCCTTCCTGTGTTGTGTTTCTGTTTTTTGTTTAATATTTCACTACAAATCTAGAATATATTTTTGATTTAATTTTTGTGTATAAAAATTGATTGCACTCTTTAAACATGTATTGTGTACCAATGATAACCTTTTGATATTACTACAAACTGTTTTGGTTTATTTACTATTTAATTTATACAGATTAACTCTTTGTTTGCAAGAAATAAAATAAAACATCCACTGAAGTTATTACGAAAACAACGCGACTATTATAAATATGTAGTTTTATAACTGATATTTTGCGAAGATATAGTAAGTATTATACTTATATTATAGTATAATCGTCGGCGGTCATTGTGTGAAGATAATAATAACGTACGGTATATACTTACCTACGTCGTAGTCATTTTGAAGAATCCGTCCGTTAACAAACGGCGGGCGATTTATAAAATGACAAAAGAGTATAATTCAGACATTTTACAATTTGCCGATGAATTTTACAAAATGACTAGTCAAATTGTAAAATAATAGTTCCATTTCTCACTATCACTTAAAGCAAGCTGCATACTAAAACAAAATCATGGCGGGGTACAAGACAGGATTGCACGGAAGAGAGTCGTGTCAGAGATAGTAGTGATGGTGAACAATATGTGCAGAAATAACTCAATAATTATTACCTAAAAAATCATATGGATGAAGAGACAATAGTTTTGAGTAAAAAAGTTCAGTATTGACATTTAAAAATACTATAAAGGATTTCGCCAGTAATTTATTGTAGTTATTATTAACTAAAACTTAACATTTTGTCTAGTCATTTTATAAAATGACTCGGCAAATTGTAATTTTCAAATTCAAATTCAATATTTTTATTAAAATAAAATTTACAATTCAATAACATTACATACACACCTTATTACTAAAAAAAAACACATTTATTACATATTTGACCCTCAAAATTGAGCAGTGCTCGTGCTTTGAGGGTTTAATGCCTGAATAATATTTATACTTTTGTCATTTTAAAAAACGCCTACCGTTTATAAATGAACGGATTCTACAATATGACGACGACATATTCACTACATCTCACACATGGTAAGTGAAATAAAAGTTTATCTTTTCGATTTTATACACCCGTTTATCTTGATCATGCATCGTTAAAAATCCATTTATTGTCCATTTAAATTCTGTATCACTTTAACAATAATATGTTGTTGTGTAGTATGATTCATTCAATCAAACTCATCGTTGATTAATCTCACTCGTCTTTGTAAGATCCTCAGCCGTTATAATGACTTCTTATCTTAAGTTTTCAGGCATTAAGTCGAACAGTTTAATATTATGCTTATAGTGTGTATCGTGGTATGACGTATCATTTGTAATTAATGTAGGTACCTACAATTAAAACTAGGCCGTATTCATAGCTCTTAATCACTACTTATACTCGTACCTATACTAATTCACATGATTGTTATCTTAATTAAGGTTACTTATACCTCATAGGTATACAGAAAACAGGATTTGTGAAGAGCTTCGGGCATTTAATTTTATTAACGACTCTCTTTCTTTCTCTCTCAACGTTAACGATTGTATATTTAAGCTCTAAAGCTTTTTATTCAAAACGCCGTGAGTGGAAATGATTATATGTATTTTAAATGCATTTACTTACGAGTATAAAACAAAGAGATGGAAAGATAGCTGGTCCTCAGGGTCATAAGAGGGAATCACTTCCGAAACAACAGATCGATGATCTATCACACGAGGGAGAAGAAGAAGAAGATAAAACAATTCTGTTTGGAGCTTTCATTTCCGCATATTTATTTATTTATTTATTTTATTCTTCTTGCACATCATCATTCATATAACAAATAAAATAAAGCAATATACACAAGAAAAAATGTGATGATGTGCAGTGGCGAGATTATCACTATATAGTGATTTCTTCCATCTAACCACGTACACGTAGAAATAACGTTTGTCAAAAGTGCGGCAACTTTTTTTGTCATATTCTGATCTGTTTACTGATCATAATTTTATAAAAATACAATATATTTATTTATCGTGTCGAAACGAAGAAAAAAGTACTGTGCGAAACGCAAAGCACGTGGAGATGCGTCAAAAATATCCTCCGTATATATGCATATGACAGGGCACAATGGACACTCCAACAAGTGTGGCATAGTCTGTGCTGCACAGAAAATATACAATAATATTTGCAACACATATAAAATAATATAAAATTTTCAGGTATTTTTTTTTTTAACTATAAAATATAAATTAAATGAATTAAATAAAAAACAAAATAAAATAAAAAACTATAAAAAATTAAATATATAAATATATTGTTTTAGGTCACAGAGTGTCCAAGATGATTAGAATATTTTATGGCTTGTGTTTCCTTCGAGAGGATCTTCTGAGTCGATTGTATACCATCTTCCTTTTTACGACAAGTTTTACTTACAATTTCTACTTGCTGTACTTTGAAAACGTTTTATTCTCTCCGCTTTATTATTATTTTTATTATTGAAGAATGGCATTAATTAATTCCAAATGTTTTTACTCGTTCATTTACCAATAAAACACAAAAATGTTGACAGTGGCATTACACGAGATCCATAAATATTTTAACTTACCAATTTAACTTCTCTTTAACTCGGAAGATAACGTGATTAGGAGTCATTTTAGAACAATGGAAATACTACACTAACTTAACAGCATTGGCGTTACAAGGAAGGAGAAAATTCATGAAAACCCTGTTGGTTTCTTAAAATAAATAATAACTATATATTTTATTTTAATTATTTCAAATACTTATAAATTTATTTAAAGTTTAATTTATCGACCGACGGTTCTTGGTGGAAGTTCATATTAATAATTTTTAAAATGAAACACGATATACCTATAGTTATTCCACTATTGACTCATAGTGGAATAGTGGAAATACTATATATCGTGTTTCATTTTAAAAATTATAAATTTAATTATTTCATATTATTTTGCAATGCAAATCACAGAAGACGGGAATGCTCGACATGAAAATTCAATAATTTCAATGAAAAAGTAGTTAATTCCAATTAATAATTTGTATCAATTTGATACTAACAAAATCTAATACCACATTTTGTGTATATTTTATTTATTTAAAATAAATTATGAATCTCTAATTGACATGCTTCAGAAAGTTTATAAGGAATATTCAACGATGAAATCATCTAGAAGGTTTATCTCACAAATATTAAATAAATATGTAAAATATTTTTTAATAGAAATTTGCATAAAACATATATTATTCATATTAGGAGATACGTTAAATTTTATTACCATTTCAAAGTCAGGAATAAAAATAAATAGTGTTTTTGACCCGAGGGCTGTGATCAAATAGTCAAAAAGATGACGATACCAAGTGAACTAGACCATCATACGAATCATCGAATTGATGAAAACCAAACAAACTCTTAAAGAAATTGTATTTCAAATGGATACAAACATCTGAAAAAAAACTGAAGAATAAAATTATGAATTATGAGCATTAATATCAAAGATGCTTTACAAGGATAAGACTGCACTTTTGACCTAAATACATGAAAAATATGCTTTCCGTCGAAAATATGCGATAAGGTTTATATTTCTATGTAAAAAAAAAGACCAACCACGTGAGACAGCAAGTCTTAGAGTGGTGTCTCTTTCACATGTTTGTACTATAGGTACTATACTATACTATACCCTCACGCCTTGTACCAAGTGGGGTAGGCAGAGAGAACGGAACGCCAAACAGATCTATCTTTACACACTTCCTTCGCTTCCTCCACATTCATACAGTTTCTCATAAACGCATGTCGGTTCCTCTTACTCAACACGCGGCCGTGCTTGAGAATTTGATCCACGTGAACAAGTTACATGGATCTCGGACGCCTGCGTTTCCTCACACCCTTTCTTTCAGACAAGTATATCCTCTTTGTCATTCTTACCTCGTTCATTCGTTCAACATGTCTAAACCACCGTAGTTTATTCACGCGTATTCTGTCCACCACACTCTTCTTGCATCTGCTCATTCTTCTAATATCCTCATTCACTCTATCACGCAGCGTTTTACCAACCATTCTTACCGACGATCGCTCGATCTCCACTGCATTTATTCCACTTTCGTCCTTCTTCAGCCACTTGTTTGCACTATATATAATTACAGTAATCTATCTCTGGTGGCACGGTTTTTAATGGAAGTGCACAGTCTTGTAATGTATTATGTCTATATTTTGTATGAAGGTATGTTTATAAATGTAGTGAGTGAACTGATTGTGCGATATTTCGTAGTGACAAACATAGAATGTTTTCAAAATTGGTTACATAATGTACTCGTATTTTTTTTGTATGGCAATACACTCAATATATTTGAGAATAAAAAACAATAGTTTATACATGGCTGTGCTGTTAATTTAAGCAATCCTGTTACTTCACTGTCAAGCAACACTTTTCTAGTGAATACTTTGTAAAATTTACATTTATATTCGCGTAAATAAGTATTATCTGGCAATAATTATATTATGCAAGAATTTCGTTGTCAAAGATAACATTAAAACAAATCCCTTGGAAAGTGTTGCTTTACACGAATATACTGTCCCGTTTTACCTACTAATTCACCTTGTTACTTTTTATAAATTTGTTAGATGTTTTAAAAGTTCAGGATATTTTGACGACACTGACACTAGACACAAATGTCAAAACTAGTTTCAATAATAATAATAATAATAAAAATCTTTATTGTACTAAAAAATTAAACAGTAGGAAAAAATACGTCAAACATTATAATTACATGACAAATAAATTTGTGCAATGGGCGAGTTTATCGCAGAAGCGCGAAAGCGCGTCTATTGTACGAGCACTTTATAAGAACTGTCTAAATGGAAGTGATAGTGATCTAGAATGTAACCAGCATTTTCTTAAGAAGGTGCAGTAGCTAAGAAAACTTTGTTTCAACTGCACTGTTAACTGTATGGACTTTTTATTGGTCTCACTTTCAAAATATAGTTTTTTGGTATAACACACAAAATTTCTATACTGCTGACACCATTTTATTTAGTTTAATTTCAAGGAATTCTTATGATCTCTACCCGTGATACGTGGACTGAGTTTTCGAGTGTCTTCTAAAAGGCATGTATTTGTAATACATCACGCTTTAAGACATTAAGGCTAAGTTCACATGTAACGCGCGATAACGCGCGTTAACGCGCGTTCATGTGAACGGTTGTATGGTAAATCTAAGGATCTCTAGACGCGCGATTCAAAAACGCGCGTTAAAATTTTGCCATGTGAACATAGCCTTATGTATTCAGATTAGCGATTAAGTATGCCACCTATCCTAAATGTCGTTACATTTATTGGCATAGAAAGGTTAAACTGCATGTTCATTACAGTTAGTACGCTGACTACCTCACTTATGGGAGGCTGCCTGACAGTATCAATGGATGGACTTCAAGGGGGGGGGGGGGCAGCTTCCCACTTCGGTGACAGTTTAGTATAATTTTCCCATACTTAAATGCCAATTTTATTTACGGGGGGGGGAGGGGGCAGTCGCCTCAGTTCACCCCCCTCCGTCTTGGTTATGCCCATGATAGAGATATCGAGTGATAAGGAAGTTAAACTTGTATCTCGGCATCGCCATCTTTGAGGAATACATACTTCGACACGCGGTCTATAGTGTCGCCGTGTATTCTACCTTAAAACAAAGTGGCTAATTCGTCACGGACATTTTATGAAAATTGAAGGCAATAATGGTCAATCCATCAAATATATACCTACTGAATATTTTAAGACCAATAATTCATGTAGGTTATAAAAAAAAGTTATTGCATAATTTAGTTAGGTATAAAACATGGTAAACATGTAAAAATATTCTTAAGAACTATTAAATAACGTAGTTTCGTTGGAATTATCGAGAGGGCTTTTTGTTTTGCCGGACCCTGTTCCATGAAATCACCTACAAGCACCACTGAAGTACAACCAATCTATAAAGCTTCAAGAGAAACTTAAAGATTGGACTATTTATCAACGCCATTGAGACGGTCTTAAAACTATGAAACGGCGTCAAAGCAAGATGCTTTGCAGTCATCACTATTGGATCGTGTAAAATTATATTTATCAATAGATGTATGTAATTAAAAACCAAACCAGATACAACTATTAAAACTGCGAAAACGTTAATTACAAGATATAAATTAGCAGAAAGAAATATAAAATGAAGGAGTTATCTTAATTCCATTCATTAACATTTTATAGAACAAGTATCTTAATATTAACGAAACATCGTGTTAAATTTTAATTTCATCAGTGATGTGTTAGAATGTTTCCACGTCTTAGATTTATATAGAACAAAAAAATATTAGAATTAAATTCTACACCTTTTCTAGGACTGTTAAAATACTCGTTGTTGTCATTCAACTCCTTTTATGAATCGTAAATTGTATTATTAAGTTGAATAAAATTAACAGTCAGGTAACTTTTAAAAGCAATTAAAACAAATCGTAAATGTCCTACAACCGTTGTTTATATGGTCATATAATCTAATCAGTTATAATTTCGTACGAATCATGATGCTATAAAAAAATTATCAATTTGTTTATCACAAGACATGAAATGTTATGTTTATAAATGTGAACTTAATGCAGTAAAAAAGTTGAAAATTTACATTACAAAGCATATTCAATAACCTGTATGATTATACAAAAGGAGCTGCATGGGACTAATTTTAAATAATTGTAGAAGCCCTGATTTTTTAGGGTTATTCATAAAGTTTGCCTTTTATTTATAGAAGATTATTGACAGCAAACTAATGAAACAATCGCTACTGGTACATTGTTTGAATTATAAGCGAAGAATGCAGTTGTGGTATGAACAACAAAAGAAGAACAGTTTGAAACTAAAATCAAATTTTATTGCCACATTTAGTTGTCTACGCAATGGATTAGATTGATATGTAAATATGTCTGTAATTGTTTAGATTAGAAATACAAAAAAAAATCGTTGACCACTGGCCCTGGTATAGTTATTATAATATTAATTCAAGAAAGCTATAAATTAAAGTGATGGAAGTCAAGGTAGTTTTTATAATAATCAAACGGGATTAAAATGAAATATAATCAGAGATGAACATCTGAATATTTATTACGCATAATATTCCTATTATTTACATTATTAAACATTTTTATTTATATGCTTTTTAGGAATATTTGATATCCATACCCGTAAATGTCATCGTAAATAATCAAGTATTGACATTTATTATTTTCAATCTGAGATAAAATACATATACGTGTGATAGACTTTTTATCATTTGTCTGATATTTATTAAAGAAAACCATAATGTGGCATAAAATCACGATGATTTTACATAAATTTCCCCTACCTACGTGCACTTCCATAGCAGCGTTTCATAAAATTCTCGATAATATATCATACGATATGAATCTCGTGTAAATTTTGGAGGTTTATTTAAATTTTTCAAATGTATTTCGCGCATGTTTTATATTAAGAGGTTTGCAAATAAATAAAATATATTTTCTAGTTTACCATTTGGTTAGAAAGATGGAAGAAAATATATTATTATATAAATACGTAATCAATATTGAAGGACACCCACCGACCACCCGGAAAGCTCAATATTCTGGGGGGGAGCATTTATCCGAAATTCTACACTTAGCGAATCTTGTACATCCCCTACGGGTTAGAGAGGGTTTCCAGTTTCCTAGAGATCGCTAAAGGGCAAAAGATCATGAATATACTCTTAAGAAAATATATAGCATACTAGTTCACTAGTCATAGGTATTTTCTTAACTCATATTCTTGATTAATTTTTAATTAAATATTTATCTTCAATTAAAACAACATTTTCTCAGGCCTACTGGTCCATTAGCTTTAGTTGGTTGTATTAAAATCAATTCAATGTGGATGATGGGTTTTGAAAGAGACATTTATTATGTACAAAGTAATTTTTAAGTATTTTTACTAATAAACGATGGAGATATTTTTACCCCACTAAATAAAGATACATTTCGAAATACTTACCAATTTAATTCTTAATACTATCACACTTTATTCTTTTGAATTGGTAGTAAATGAAAAAGTATATTATTTTTAATAGTTAATGTCGTCATTAAACACGAGTTTTTGGATAATTATAAATATACAATAATTAAAATAAACGTTTCAATGACCGTCCAAGGGCTATACTCATATACAGTAACGGAAACACTAGATCTATATTTTTAAAACTGATCTAGGCACACCTACATTATTTTTTCTCAGTATTAATATATTCATAATAACTATACGATGAATAAAAAAATAAATTAAGTTTTTATATTTAAATAGCATTATTTTTAACGCATTACAATTTTAAATAATGAAATTGTGAAGAATGAATTTATACGAAGGTTGGCACAGATTAAGATAGGTATAAAACATAGCACATAATACTCAAAATCATAAAGGTAAGAGATAAAACATACAAATTACATGAATTATGAAAATATATTGATGATTTTATCAAAATTGTTTATGTAACTATTTATTAAAAAAAGGTGTTAGAAGATCGGAATGTTAAATAACAATACGTAGGAAAATTTAATAGTAAACTGACATTACATTTTTCGATGGAAAAAATGAAGACATTTTACATCTCAAAATCAGCGATGAGGATTGCCACCCATTCTGAAAATCTTATTTTTTTGTTGGCACGGAGAGGATAGCCTGCATGTTTATTATGTGCAGCTGGTCTGCTGGATACCTCACTTGTGGCTTATGCCGTGATGGTGTAATAGTAGTTGAAGTAAGATACTATAATACATCATAATAAGTGTACTGTCACTAACGCAACGAATCATTTACTCGTTCAAACATAACTGTCATTATAGTGCCTTCATTTCACAAACAAAAGTTTCATAAAAATTGGAACCTACTCGCTACTTCATCAAATAGTACAATTTAATACTGTTTTTTTTTGGCTTAGCAATGAATAAATAAATAAATATTGCGTTTACAGACCTCGGAAATATAAAAGTTTTTTTTAATCTTTAGCCAGTGTGCCCAAATGGTTCTTATTATTATATAACACTCTCATAGCCTGCTGTACATAATCTATGTAATAAATCCACGTTATTATTGTTCTATTAAACTACACAGAGTAAATATATATTATACAATTTGGGAAATAAAATGTTATAATTTATTATATTAAGTTTCGCCCGCTGCACCGTTTCATTTCTAGCACCCTTAAGGCATTAAGCATTGTTTTTTTGCCTATTACTACTACTAAATAATTGTGATAAATAAAAAAATTAACTTTATATTTAACATCCGGTCATGAATGGTGATTGGACTGTACATAGGTACATAATGAAGGTTTAAACGATTATATTTCTACTTATTTTTAAATTATAATTAAACATTTAGTTACTATGATAAACAATTAATAAGGTACAATAAGAGCTTAACAATATAATAGATTAACTCTTTCTGATAAACTCCGAATAAACTTCTACTCATATTTCAAAATCGAAAATACTAAAAATAAATTTATACCATCACGGCTACTCACACAAGCGGGACAGTCAGCGGTCTACTTTTAATAAACATGGAAGTCGTCCTTAACGTTACAAAAAAACGTTAAGGTATTCAGGACGGGTGATACACCCCATCGCTGAGTTGAAGATGTAACACGTCTTGTATGTGATGTTTTACAAACACCTGTCACTTTTCAGGATTCTCAAAAGCTTACAGAGAAGTGTGAGAGATCCATTCAACATAAATTCATCTTCTTCAAGTGCCCTGTTGGGTCCCCTCAACGTTGGCGATCACTTCGGCGAACCTGACCCTATCCTCCGCCGGTCAGATTTCGGATGCTGGTCCATAACATAAATTAAGTGTAGTTTTTTCCAATATTCACGTACAAATTAACTAATCTAACCTTATTGTAGATTAGACCGACACATTAGTGACGTAAGGAAGGGGTTAAAATAAAACCAAATTACGTTTTTACAATCTCCTACGTAGATTTATTTAGTAAATTAGGCATTAAGCTTTTGAGTGCGAATTTTTCAGTCCCATGTATTATGTATTTTTTAAACAATAATAATTATTAAACACAGCAGATTACTTCTTATAAATACGACAAAGCGGCCAAGTTGCTACAAATGAAGGAATAAATCAAATTAATATTTTAGATTTTTATCATAATATAAGTTCTAAGGTAGGTGCGTATAGAGTTAATTACAGGTAATATTACTCCATTAATGAGTTATGAGTCATAATAATGATTATGAACGGGCAATAAAATACATTTGCATATGTAAAACATGAAATTTATAAATATCGAATAATCGGTACACATATTCATAAAATATGAAATATTGCCTAAGATTGCTTTCACACTACAAAATATTAGTATTTGTGAAAGGGAATTGGAACGAGTTATACACACTCTCATTATAACAACATTTTTAAAAATAACTTAACTCACAATGCATAATTACATTAGAATAATAATGTACCTGCTTATGAAGATTACACCAAGAAAATCATTGAGTAATATAAGATTTTGTTGTAATACAATATATTTTTTTGGAATTTATTAAGTTTATGTGAACGCATCTAAATTTCGATTAAATTGAATTACTTTTGTGTAGATATGTAGTGTTTTACTTGGAAAATAAGAAACCGGTTAAATTTTGTGGATTTTTTAAGCACAACAATAATAATGTGCATTTTTCGTACGCGTTTGACATTGCACAAGTATCAACTTAAATTTTTACATCTGACTGATTTGTAGGTTAGGTTAGAGTTAGTCTGGTGTAATTTTATGTAAGAGCAATAAAAGCATATTTATTGACAATCATTTTTTAATCGTATACATGAATATAAGTAGTAATTTTTTTTTGAAAAGTTTAGGTACCTCTTTTTAATATATACCATTTTTTTTTATAATGAGGTAATATAATTCACTACTCATTCTGACTGTCCTATTTTCAATGCATGTTTTTTTACAATCATTTACTCTGCTGGATGTCCCACTTGTGGGGAATGCCGATATGGTACACATAAATATAGATTCAATTCAATTGATTCAATAAATTATTTCTGCTTTCCATTATTCGCTAATAATATTATTCTGAATGTAGATGACATGTATTCATGGAGAAGGACTTGGTTTTGCAATAGGCCGAGAAGAAACATATACAGTGGTACCTTGACATACGAGTGCCCCAACATACGAGTTTTTTAAGATACGAGCCGTCGAACGAGCGATTTCTTGCTTTGAAATACGAGCTATTTTTAATGATACTTGCTCACTTGCCTAACTCATTTCCAGAACATTCTGAAAGGGAGGATGAAACAAACCTCGTCGGACACGATTTTTGAAACGGCCTACAGGTGAAAGTGAGAAAAGGGTGGCGAAAAAGGCAAAGACCAGTAATGAGAAAGGCAGTGACGAAAATTAAGCAAAAGTAATACTTCATAAATCTAGTTTATTTCTTTACATTCTCTTTTATTACGTTTTTGTACAATATTTGTCACTTATAAATACATTTTACTTTTTCAAAAACTTAAACACGTAACAAAAATAACTGGGGTGACATTTTGGGGGCTGGAACGGATTAATGGCAGTTCAATTAATTTCAATGGGGAAATTTGCTTTGAGATACGAGTAATTTTAAATACGAGCAAGGTTGCGGAACGAGTTAAACTCGTATGTCGAGATACCACTGTATATTGGCGTTTGTTGTTTTCTGTGTGCTTTACAAATATAACATGTGAGTATTTTATTAAACCTGACTTCTTTTTTATTACAGGTAGTGTCTAATGATGTTACACGTGCTGTAATTTTTATTAATAATGCAGTGCATAAGTGACGAACAATAAAAAAATTGAGAACATTCTAGTCTTTAGTTAAATTGACAGCCGCAGGCAGAGATGTAGATATTTATTAATGAATATCAAAATTACATAGCAACGAAGATGAAAAACTGAACAGTAGGTTGGTCGATCCATCTTGAGTATAATCCAAGACAATGCATATTATTATTATTATTTTGGGGGTCTATGACCCCATATAAGTACCTACTATGTGACTCTCAATAAACTAACTAGTCAATCCAAGGAACGCCCGCGCTCGGGGCTTTGACCGTCGCTTAGTCAAACATATTTTATACAATTATTCAAGTTCGTCATATTTTAGTTTAACGATAGAGTAAATGTACAAAATAAATACAAACAAAACAAAATGTATGGTCGTTGGAAGAGAGGAAGCGACTGCGAACATTGCCATAAATGGAGTGAGCATCAAACAAGTAAGTGAATTCGTGTACCTGGGCAGCAGAATAAACCAGGATGGACGCTCCAAAGCAGAAATTGTAAGCAGAATAAACCAGGCAAGGATTGCCTTTAACAAAAAATCAAAGATATTGGAATCTCCAAATATTGACTTAAGCGTAAGGAAGAACCTTACTAAAGCCTTTGTATGGAGCATTCTGCTTTATGGTTGTGAGACATGGACCATCAGCAAGAGTGAAAGCGGACGGTTGGCGGCCTTTGAGATGTGGTGCTACAGACGCATGCTTAAGATCCATTGATCGGAGCACGTTGAAAATGAAGAAGTATTAACCAGGGTCGGCGAAAAAAGGCAACTCCTTAAGAGAATCAGCCAACAACGAGCTAACTGGATTGGCCACAACATCAGGCACCCAGGACTACTCATCGCCATCGCAGAGGGTAAGACCGAGGGGACAAATGGCAGAGGCCGACCAAGAGACGCATATATGGACCAACTGAAGAGAGACATGAACTGTGGTTCATACGTAGAGCTAAAAAGACTGGCTGAGAATAGAGACGAATGGAGAAGAAAAACCAAACTCGTTGCAGACCAATCCAATGGATTGTAAATGCAAACTAAATAATACTTTGCGCCTGCTGATACAAAAAGAGTTAACCATTTCATCAATGTTTTATACACAAATACTAGAGATAAACATAGATGCCATAAATTGAATCCATGAATCAACAATTAAAGTGGCCATCGAGGTTTTTATGTCTAGGACTATAATTCTCACACAAAAGAGGCAACCAGGCATTTGTATATAGGCACAGAAACAATTACAACATTGGGGTAGTTGTGAAAACTGAACGTCAAGTAATAGTACTAAAAATATGCTCGCAGCATTGCTTATTGATTGAGGAATCAATAGGCAATTAAAAATTAATTACAAGTCAAAAGGGCATCGATAAGAATGAAAACAATGGCCATCACTAATTACATAGAGTATTATTACATACTATGTTGCCATCATAAAGAATTAGAATAGGTTGTAACCTCACATTTAAAAATACTTAAGTAAATGGTTTTGTAGCTGAGAAATAAAATACACATTCTTTTAACAGTGAATTAATTGTGTTACTTCTAGAATAATAAATATTTAGAATGAGTTTACATAAAAAAAAAACAACTTGGGTGGCAAATGCGTATTCGCAATAAAAAAAACTTTCATCATTTGTTTAGATACATGCACAGTATATATACATATTTGCAACTAGACAAAAAAAATCAAATGTGAGGTTATTAAAATATACGAAAATAAATGAAAAGCAAGAGATTATAATCTGAATCATTACATAATTAGTAGTTTTGAGTTAATTGCTTACTCAGCAGAAAAGATATTAAACTAATAAATATATATACAATGTTATTCATAGTTTATGTTATGAATTTTTGACACAATTTTTGATGTCATACGAGTAGTATTGTCATGTTATTCATAGTATTGTAAAAGGCTTTGCTGTTTATATTATCTATACTAATATTATAAAGAGGAAAGATTTGATTGTTTGCAACGAATAGGCTCCGAAACTACTGAATCGATTTGAAAAATTCTTTCACTGTTGGGATGCTACACTATCCCCGGGTGACATAGGCTATATAATAATAATAAGAACACTTTGTTGATCAGAAAAAAAAATCATGAGCAATTGGCGAGCTTATTGCCTGGAGGCAATATCTTCCAGCTAACCAAAATAATGTGTGATACTATGTTGACAATGTGTAATTAATACTAAATGTGAACAGTTAATACTAAATTTAATTATAACTAATTACATTCTTAGTCCTAAATAGAACATTATTTGTCATGTTTCCTCTAATAAATACTATAAAATGAAGGATAAAGGCACGGGGAGGAACTTTTTAGGATAAGTCTATGGATTTTAGGTTATTCTTAAAAACGTGTAGCGTAGAGGAATTTCTAATATTGCAAGGTAGATTATTCCACATTCTAATTGCATGGGTCGTAAATGATGAACTGAAGAAGGTTGTGGTGTGGGCAGGGACGGCAAGTAACTGGTTATTCTGAGATCTCAGAGGACGTCCATGTGAAGACAGGTATTCAAAACGCTTAAAAAGGTATTGAGGGGAATTGTGCTTTAGGATGTTGTACAGAAAGTAGAGTATTATGTAGATCGCGGGATTGTTTGTATGTTGGCCATTTAAGTTCTGCTCGAAATTTGGAAATATGGTCATATTTTTTTAAACCATACACAAATCGTATACATGCATTCTGCAACCTATCCAATTTAATTTATTATATTTTCAAAAATATTAGGGATCCTTACTAAAACTTAATTATTTTTTTAAATACCTATTAAATGAAATAAATTGTAAGAGTAATAAAGCAGTGCATAACGAACTTCAGCGTGATCATTTGGCCATCAAATTGTCGATAATTTATTATGAAGATTACTGAAAAAAGTATGCATTAACTAATCCAACTTATTGTTGGAATGAAGTGAATTCCATAACGATATGAGTATTGGTTAAATTATAAGTATTTTGTTATCTCAACTATTTGCATTTAGGATAAATAGCCGCATTTTTCCGGTTTTACACCAAAAACTTTATCAATCCGTGATAATTCCAACGTGGCTAGGTACTAGGTAGGTACCTACCTCTGTGTTGTGTGTGTGTTCAATAGTATTGCGATTGTAGATATGTAAATAAGTAATTTGTAACGTTTGTAGGTAGGTAAATAGTGGTGTAATAAAATAGTCGTAAAATACCAATTACAATCTTACGTAATGTGCAAATACAACATGAGCATACACATACACTTTGTTATTTTGCAGTTTGCATTGACATTTTTGTAAAAAAATTGTTGAAGAATATTAAACATTTTTAATTAAAGAATTAATTTTTTTTTTTTCTATTTTTGCATATAATTAAGAATTTCACATATTATAATTTTTATAAAAAAATACATATAACTACGTACTAGGTTTTTAAAATTTACTCGTACTAATTTTTAAATAAACAAGCAGTTTAGTGCAACGAAAGTACATATACCTAATCCATAAATTATAGAGTAAAGGAATCATCAATTTTCGTTGTTTTTTTTTTACTATTTATTTTAAACAACAAAGTACCAAATTTTGACAAAAAATAAAGATAAACAATATATATCTATAAGAAATTTATTAAAATGATCATGCAACTCGATAAAATTCTCTGAATGTAACGAAATGATTTTCAAAGAAAAAAAAAATTACCATATTACTTTGGTATAATATCGAATTAAGTTTTGGTTTTCTAGCACCACAAAGTATGAGGTATGAGATGTTCAAGACAACAGAAGTAAAATTCTTGAGATTGTGGGTTTGGCATTTATTGCACTAAACATCTCAAATAATGACTATACAAGCTAAATAACACTTTAATCTTATTGCACCAAGAATTCGTTACCAAATTCAGTTAAACAAATACTATAGGCACGTTTATATGTAATACAGTACATATGTATAGGTAAATGTATACAATAGGAATGTTCTTGATGAAGTATTTGATTTTTGTAAGTCTTCTTTCTTCTATTAGGCACACGATCCAAATGATGAGTTTTGGCAATCCCAAGAGCACGGTATGAAGTTCCTACAAGTCAAATACCACGTAGGAACTCTATACCTCGCTAGTGGCAATCACCCGACACGGCGAAATGTCTCGTGATGATAATAGGCGATGTTCGAATCCTTTTGAAATCTTCCGTACAATTGAGGTTATCTTCAAGATTTTACAATTTATTTACAATGTGTGAGTAAATATGCATAAGTAATTTTTGAGCCCATATATTCTTGATAAGAATACAATGGCAGGATTGTATGCATCGTGTGAATTCAATATGTTCATATCATAAAAGTTCACATCAAACGAGTATGATAATTTTTCATGTTGATTATTTCTTCTCCTTTATTTTTTCCTTGGTTCACAATATTTTTTCAACACCACACGTCTTCCATCCACGTGAAGATTTTTTGCTCCAAATCCCCGATTACTACTTACTAACTTCGGTAGATGTGTAGGAACTCAGGCATTCTTCTTGTGGGGGAGAAATCCAGGATGAGATCAAAGAAGAGAATGAGGAGTGTAAAATTCGTGACTTTATTGAGTACAAGTAAGAAATAAAAATATATTATTTAAAAAGTATTAGGTACATTTTGTTATTAGTTGAAAATACATACAATTGCATGATGTTCAAATAAGAATGAATTCATATGAACATAACCTACAAAAATAATCTGAAAGGAAATGTCAAAGGTCGTTCATTCATTTATAAGTGATGAAAGTGCTTGACTGGTAATATTTTATTTAGTTACTGGAGATGAATCTCGTATTCCCGACAACGTTTTAACTTAATATAATAATTTAGTGTAAAATGGAATTTTTTCTTAAATTCAACTAGACGAAAGTTTAAACTAGAAGATTGGAAATACCAATAAACAGATTAAATAATTTGATAATTTTATTGAATACAACAAACAATACAGATAAAACAATACATAGACTATTTTATAAAAACTTAAATAGAAACATCCTCCTTATAGAGACAAGTCTCGTGTAAAGGAGGGTCATAAATATAATATTATTGAATATGAAATAAAATTGAATCCTAGATATTTGAATCGTTATATGAACGAAAATTAAAAAAAGGCCTTTTAATGTTGTACATATGAGATTTAATAAAGAAAATACGTTCACATTTCTTAACAAGTCAAAGAGCAAAATTAAGGGGGCAAAAATACTTGAACACGGATCAAGTAAAAAATAATAATAGTAGAAAAAGAAAGAACATGTAATAACAACAAACATGGGTGTATGTATGTAGAATCATTATTAATATTAATAATAATAATATACATGTCCTACTACCACCATACAACCCTTGAATAAAAAATGTATAAAGAGAGGGATGAAAAAATATAATAATAATCAGCTACAGACATTTACTATTACTAGATTCTAGTAGTAGAAGTATGAGTGTGTATTACTTTTATTTTTCTGCGAGCAATATTCCCAGTTACGAAATATTTTTTTTTTATATAATCCCCTTCCAACTCCAGAGATGGACGAGTAAAGTAAAAATAGGTACACATATATGTATCAGTGGTGTGTATTATATAGATGCATTAAAGCACCATGTGTCTATAAGTGCTTTTATGCATACTCGTATGCAAAATACTAACGCATCTTTTAACACTTGTAAAACTTTCTCGAGTATAATTAAAATTGGATAAAATTGAAGATATTTGGTTTTAAAATTCCTACACATAAGTGATTAGGGCGTGAAATATTATCTGAAATTCATTTATGTAAACAAACAAACGGTTTTAAGTTTTTATGCATTTATTTATAATAGTAACATGGTTTCGATTCACAAAGTCATTGTCAAGTAAAACTTAAAACTGTTTGTTTCTTTACATAAATTAATATGGGGTTTTACAAAATAAACGTACACTCAATCAATATATCTCGAATTTCTTCACTAAACAGAAAATTAAGCGAAGGGGGTAGAAAACTTGAAAAGTTGGGTGTTTTTGTAAATTTCTGTACCTACCAAATTGTAAAAGTTATGATCAAAAAAACATTCATAGCGAAATGAATATTTTGCATGACCAATAGTCAATATAAATATACCTATAATAAGTGTAGTTGCGGCACTGGTTCATATACATATTCGAATGAGACAGAGCATGATGATGATATTGTGAATATTATTAAGGTTATTAAATTTTACAATACATTCCAAATCCTTACATCTTATCTATTTCTCCATTTCTTGTTTCCACTGGATGAAATGACATGAGCTCAAGGGATACATATTTTGATGAAAAGTCTTATGGAAAATATTATTATGTAGTTTTATTATTATTATGTATACATGTAAAGAAAATTGATGATAGAAAACCGAGATAATTTGAAGAAACGAATGGGAAAAAATAGATGAAGATGTGAAAATGTTAATAATTATATTAACATTTCACATACTGTGAAAGGTTTATAAGGTCGTATTTGGGTTTATAACAAACAAAACCCAGACATATCTTTTCAAAAAAAAAAAATGTCACTTTCTCATAGGCGGTCAGCGGACTAACTACATTTAATAAACATGCAAGTTAACTTAAAAAGTAAGAAATTTTATACGGGTTTCATAAACGATACAACAATGAAAAATATTAAAATTGAAGACATTCAGAGTGGGAGTCATATCTCATCGCTGAATTGAAGATGAGAAATGTTATAATGCGCATGTTATATGAATACTTGCATTTTACAAGACACTCGAAAACTTACTAAAAAGAGTGGGGAGACCTACTATTTGCCAGGGGTTCACGGATAAATATAATTAGAATGGATATAGGTATCTGATCTGCAAATTCTGAAACAAAATAATTGACTATTTAGAATGTATTTGGTAGTACCTAGTTTGGAATGTTTTAAGATATAATATATGAATTGTTTGATTACGCTATAGGTAGCAATGTGGGACGCATTTTTCTTCATAATAACAAGTTATATTTAAAATTTGATATAACTTTAGTGCTTATTTATTAACTTCTTTGAAACTTAATTAACTTTATAATTTTCGTGAAATATGTTTGTTAATTTGATTGCTTTTTTGTTAATTTAATTTTACTTAAAATGAGCTCTAACAGACTCAATAAACTATTAAATTATTGTTGTTTTATGAGCAATGTGTATAATAAAAATATACCTCCATTGAATTATGAACAAATTACACAAAAAATATACGAGTATATAAATTGAGAAATTTAATAAAATACGCTGCTGGTAAACATAATCTTACGCTCGTCTAAAATTGATTTACTGTAATGTCTAGATTTTTTCTTGTTTGTGATTCTGTTTAATTAGGAAGGTATTATTTACCAGCTTTAGTACCCGGTTTTGCTCAGGGCAAGACTATAAAATTATTGACAATTCAATATAACAAACATCACATTTTTTACAAAATATTTATTTAGCAACCTAGTGAGGCTGCTGCAACATAATATTATTCACATTAGTTATATAATATTGTCCCTATTTTAATTGTACGTATATTTCTTTCATGAATAAAAAGTATTTTATTTCTTGAATTTATCAAAAATATACGGCTTACGCCTTAATGCGAATATTCTATTCAAGATCAAGTGATTTGCTATAATCAATGAAATAAAAAAACGAAAAATACATTCTTCATAATATGAATTTATGATTTATTATCACAACTGAAATATCTCTGTTAATAAATTTGTAAAGATACATATTTTTTATATTCTTATTAGGATTGAGCTCAAATAACAATATTATATATATTATATATTATTTTCCCTATTGACAATCTATTGAAGTGAAGTTATAAAGGATACACAAATTACAATAAATACTTACGAACCTACTTAAATATTTATTTAATTATGTAAAATTTATGAATAAGCTATAACAAAATTGTATAAATTATAAAAATAACTTATGAGAATCACTTTTTTGTTCATATCTAAAGAATAAGTAAGTAATACTAATAAATAGAGTTATAATATCACTTGTTAGTGAGATGGTATGACTTTGCAGTAAATTGACCAAGAAAAATAATTATATTTTCAAAAATATATTAGTCCGTCTGTAAATGTGTCAATAAGTTTGTTATATGTTATGTTTTTATGAATATTTTCATAAGACATGACAGAGAAAAAATTCTTACTTTATACAAATACTAATCATTTAGTCAAAAATATCGGGGAAAAATGTTTTACACGACTTATTTATTGACAAAAATATGTAAGTCTTAATGGGATCCTGTCTGAAATTTAATTTAGAACATGCGCATTTTTTTAAAAAACCACGTTTTCTTTCATTTTTCGTCCACGATTTTTACCGATAAATTGTAACTTGTAATAATAAAAACATGACAAAACGAACATCACAAAATAAATCACGTTTGTACACTGTGTGAAAATAAATGGTTAATGCTTCACATGGAATTATGCTATAACTTTAAAAAAAAAATTGTATCAAATAATCTTCTCCATTTAATTCAGTTTGAAACCTAAAATTGTCCATGTATTAACATGATAGTATTAACTATCACCAGTATTTCTTATCATTTGCTCAGAGCTAGACCGGGTATAGAGCTGGTGTAATAAATATTACAAAATAATTAAAACTAATGAGTTTGTTGAACTTAAGCATTTGATATTATTTAGGTAATATAATAAAACTACATAAGTTTAATTTATTATTAGTTCCCTTAATAGATTATTTAAATTTGAACAAATTGGTTGTAAAAACATTAGAATTAAAGGCGTATAAATGATACAAAACATATCATATTACATAAAGCGACAGCAATGTTATTTCTACACGAATTTATTTGATTTAGGTAATTTATTTTCCTAAACGTTTTCGTAAGTGAAGTTAGTGACTACGTAGAACCATTTTTAGCCTTATACCACGTTGTAAATTCATAGAACCGTACAAAGAATGCTTATTTATCTCTGACTTACTAACAATATTTTGCCTGAAAAAAATTATTCCAAGTAAAAACGAAATTTTAATCCACAAACTTAAAACTGCCTTATCTAAAAAACGACAAAAACAAAATTGGCAAAATAAAACAATATAGCTGGGAATAATTAAAGCCACATACCTACAAGGATTTGGACCACCTTATTCCTATATAGGCAAGCCAGATCTTTATAATCAATCACTGCAAACAAAGTTGGAATAATTCAAATCCCTATTTATGAGTAACACGTTGCTTAGCGAGACATGAAATATTGTCTAGAAGTTGTTCCATGGTTGCTAGTACGGGTAATAAAAAAGAAAAATATTTGATAGAAAATAATAAAAAAAAAATCAAATATCTTCTTTTTTACATAAGTAAATAATTAGAATTCTTAAAAAAAACAATATACGGGTGTTACAACTCATTTGATTTTTAGCTTGTAAAAAATATATTTTCATGGTCGGTTATAAATGATTACCTTTAAGCAATAAACTAGTCACAAATGCTGTTTCAGTTGTAATAATAAGCCTTCGCTTTTTAGCTTTTTTATGATTATATAATAATGTTTCATAGAGTTGAACTTAAAAGTGTGAATGAATGGCTGATGTATAAACAATTTTGTACTTATACAAGTTTATTATGAAGACAAATTATAAAAATTATTAACCATCCATATAATTTATGACACCAAATTCTGAACTGCATTCAAAAAAGTCATGATGTTGAATAAAACAATATTTTTGTGAACTAGCTATATACATTTATAGTTATAATTTACGTAAGTAATAAATTAAGAACAATCCATTCGTACTAATAATAGGAGATAATGTGGCAAAATTTCAACCAAGAACTTATTTTCTGACTCATTGGTTGCTTTTTATTTTATGTTTTACGGTATGGTTTCATTGAATAAAAATGTTTTTGATTTTCTGATATGCAGAAGTGAAACGAAATTATTTTAATGCTACTAAAATACATTATAAAAACCCTGTCCAAGTGAACCGTTTTGAGTTTAAAATCATAATGACCAACATATGTTTTGCTGTATCGTACCAATCATACTGTTTTTGAATAAATTAATTAAACAAACGAAGATATATCAACAAGAAAGTTTATGTAATAAGTAAGTGTCATCATAATATCACTCTAAATAAATACAAGAGTTTATTGTTCTATTTACTTTCACATGGATACAATATTATAAAGAAATCAAGTGTCAGGTGGTGAATACATTCAATAATATTACATTTTGATAATTCAGATACGGAAATTGCGTGTTAATTGAAATTGAAAAGATAATATTATTATTTATAAATTAGATGATATTTATTTTGTATTGTCGTTGAAGAACATTAACCTTGTATATTTCGTAGTGAGGTGATGTAACATTGTGGTCAAATTTCAACCCGTAATTTTAGTTTTAAGAGACATTTTGACGTTAGACTTATGTAAGATGATACATATTATTGTATATTTTACTCATCTTGAATGTTGACGAGTCTTATTGATAAAATTGTTTGACGAAACAATGTGAAATATGTCATTGAATCATCGATAACCAATAACTTGTACCCATTATTTATATGAAATGTCATCATCATATCACCCCCCAAAGCTTCTCTCGGGAGCACAGAACAGAAATGATCTATCTCCATTCAGAATGACATCACTGCCTGATAGTGTTTATACCTACACAAGAAAATATTATTATGCAATAAAAAGCTTATGTTTACAGCATCAATACAAAATATTTATAATAATATTATTATATCAATACGACACATCTCACATTATTACAATTCATGCAAAAGTGATCGTTATTCTTAATAAAGTTTTTTATTCAGTAACAAAAATTTGTGCACATTGTCACATTAGCGTATTTAATGCGAAAAGATCATTGTTATGAATCAAGATCGTGATGATGTAGGCAGATTTGGATCTTGTCAATGAAGCTCACTGTCAATATCAGGTGATTGTCACATTATAAAATACTGAACTATTGACTATGAAAATCATGACTATGCATACATACGCCTTACGATTCTCGATGACATTCGATTTTCAAAATATATATAGCATGACAAGTAAAACATTTTTATTTCATTTCTAAACATTTTTAATCTCGATGTCACTACCAAATGGAAAATCATAAATAAAATATAATATTTATTTAGTTTTTTATTATTTTTTTATGAAATATACGGCTTGCGCCTTTTTACAAATAAAATGATCAAAAAAATAATACAGTCTTCATACAAACAACAAATCAATCAACAAAAACAAGCAAACACAACTAGGTAACACTAGTACTCCATTGATAAATACATATTGATAAAAAGTTGAGAAAAAATTACACATCACATTTAAAAAAAAAAATTATTGTTACTGTAAACAAATTCAATCTTTTACAAAAGATAAGTAAATAATATTTTTCCGTAAGATGATGATAATATTAAATATGAACATAAACACTCTAATCATCTGTGATACATATCCTATGCTTTATAACTTTATGATATTTAGGTATAAACAAAAATCTAATACGTATAATAATAATATATATTAGATTGTATATTATTAGGGATACTCGATACTCCATCTATAATAAGCATTGAGTACCTTCAAAATTATCAGGATCGTTAGTTAGTTTGTTGGGTAGATCTAGACTCCCTCTGGTTACCACTCAACACTTGAAAATTCCAGCAAAATCAACCCCAATATTATTACCGTGCATACATGTATACAAACCCTCCCCATATTTAAAATATTCCGAGTATCGAATGAACGATTTTTCCCTATCACTACTTGACACAAAGTTTTATCGTGGCAAGGATACATATTCTATGAGATGATTACGATATACATTCAGTAATATTATTAATATTATCGTACTTCACCGTGAAATTGAAAATAATTTGATTTATTACACACCTGAAAAAAGCTTTACCGATGATTCATGGAATACTGAAATGTTGTGAAAAGTTATTGAAGAGGAAGAAAACGATTTCAAAATCAATACACAAATATTGATATCGTTTTACCATAACTACATATTTCAGTTTTAGAGTATCTTATGTAACCATCCAGCTGCTCATGAAACATAACCAATAAGATATTCAGCGCTCAAGAAGCCAATAATTATGTCTATCTCACTTATGGAGAACCGTGTGATGGTATTAATATATTTATAGAGAACGAGAAAGAGAAATGTCAATTGTTTTAAACAGTTTTATAACGTCGGGAATGTCATAATGTGTACATATATTATGTGTGTATTCTTGTATGTTTGCCTATATGAGTTTATTTTTCACAATATTCATAACGGCTTTCTCACACACAACGTCTCTTTCTAAAACACATAAAACGAATAACTTAGATAAAATTAAAATATTCCACATTTAATTACCTTGATTACAAATTAGCGTACATTGCGGTCGGTAGTAAAGAGAAATTATAATTACTAATGCGGCTATAGCTGATAAGAAAGACCTTTAAGTGGACTTAAATGAAAAAAGAAATCTTAGAAGTTATGGAATTTAAAACAATAAGAATAAAAAGTAACGAGGCAAAGTGATATAAAATAAGAAATTTTAATTAACCAGTTATTTACTTTTTATTTTAGGTATGTACATAAAAATTAATTATTCGTTGAGGTTTTCTGATTGTCTGTACGAAATAAAATTTATAGAACTCAGTATAACGACATTTCTTTACGTACGAGTGATACGAGATAAAAATACCAACCCTTTCTTTACGGAATAACTTCAGTCATTTACGTTAAAAACACAAAATAGGTTTATTTATTTGACACAATGTAAGGCTGGTAAGCCATTTTGCATTTGAACTATTCTTTTTACAGGAGCCTCAAAATATTCTGTATAAATAAATGTGAGTCATAATACATTAAAGAACTCTTATGAAAATTGAATAATAGCTATTATTTTTTGTTTACTAAACAGCAAAAAACATGTTTATAAACATGAAATTATATTTTTGTAGTAAATTGCGTGTTATTTTGATAAAAATTAATAAACAAAATACCATGAAAATTGACGAATAAATAGTAGATATCCATTATCATATGAGTATAAGTAAAATTTATGAAATATTTTTTATTTATTTAAAGCGTCTTAATCATAAAAAGCGTAGATATAAGTAGAATGATCTCGCAATTTAAAACTTATTTCAATAATAATGCGTTTGTAACTTAGAATTCAACTTTGAGGTAGGTACTTATTAAGTCAACTATTATTAATGACTTATTTTTATGTCACAGAGAAAACATTCTCCAAAAGTTTTACATTCATCAGAACTTTGAAAATATTGCCATATCTTAAAAAATATGGACATTATAGAAACTCAACGTTAATTTAGTATATGTATGTTGATATCTTTCTGTGATTAGGTCTGTTTTGCCATAGACGAGAGGAAAGTAATTGCAAATGTAAAATAATAAACATGATTTTAAAACTCGTTATGGTTTATTTATAGCTAAATAAAAAATCATTTACCAATAAAAATCTGGCAAACACACGAAATAATATTCGCCAAAATACAAATAAACCAAACCCCATTTGAATGCAAATTATGTACCTACCTATGATGATGATTTCTATCCAACGCTGGGTAGGCAACACAATACCTACTTTCTATATCTACATATTATTATAATACTATATTCCGGTTGCAGTCGCACCAACTTAACCATCGCAAAAAAAAACAATAAATTCAATTCGATAATCGAATGCTCGAATACAAAATTTATTCGAAAAATCTAACCGACTCTTTCCCTTAGCCATTAAGAATAAAGTTTCGCATGAGCGCAAAAGAGATGGCAACAGATATACTATAGACATGCCACACGCGTAATTTGTTTTGACATTTATAAACGCGCACCACTTTTCCCGCCCCTTTCCGATTTTTCACCCCCTAAATAATATATTCACATATTATCAAATGTGGGGGCGATTCCCCTCAACTACTTTTACGTGTAGGCGTGCATGTGTGTGTGATACATATGAATATGTACACAATATCATCACTGCGGTGTGTTAATATGTATTGCACATTGTAAATGTGTTAATAGTAGTGAATAGCTAGGTATAGATGTTCAAATATGAATCGTGTAGAATAGAACATTTTAGAAATTATATTCAAATTATGAAACGATTCATTTAAACAATAATATGATGGAATACATTCTACAGCTTATTATGTATTTTAAATATCATCGATATGATTCAATTTGCCTTTAAGATTGAAATATTTCAAAACATACTATTTTTTCGTCGAAGAAATACTAACTCGGTTTTTATTCAATATAATAAATTAATACAATACAAACAATTTAGAATATTTTCTTAAAACAGAAAATAAACTTGTGAACGTGTCAAACAAAAAAATCGAAATATATATATGTATGTCTCAATAAAAATATGCTAGTATTCACATTTTTAAATTCAATATAATTTATTTAACAAAACCTCGTTTTAATTTTAAACATATTTAATTTAATTTAGGGGTGGCACAATACAATTACTTGAAAATTATTTTCTCTTTTTTGCAACAATTTATTATCATTAAACACAAACAGAAGTTGCCGTCACTGAAAACGAGGATTCTTTTTTTATTTCTTACACATGCAACAATAATACAAAAACATTAAATAATAATGGTTTTAATGTGGGGTATTATTACTGTTATATATATTTATGTTGTGGATAATAATAAAATTCCGAAGGGGAATGAATGAAGAATAAATAGAAGGTAATAGCGATAATTCTGCTACTAATAGTCTCTTATAACTAACTACATACCACTTACTTTTGCCTCGGGTATGTTCTCCTGAACATAATCATCATCGCTATTATTAAAAGAATAATGACATATAACCGATTGTGTCACCCCTGTTTTCCCATAATTATATTATTATTATTAGATACTCTCTTAAGTAAATATTGTAGTGATTGGTGTAATTTTATTTATTTATTTATTTATTTTGTTCTTTACTGTACCTACCTACTACATTGGTTACAATATAACAAAATAAAACAGCGTCATATAAATATCAGTTATACAATTCAATGTACAGAGGACGAGTTTATCGCTAAAATGCAATGTCTTCCAACTAACCCGGTTATTAAAATTAAAACAAAAAAATCACATCAACAGTAGGTAATAGTAAAAATACATTAAAAATACAACTTAAATTTTCGACAGTAAATTAGCTAAGTTAAATGAAACAATGGAAATGATCAAATCACGAAATTGTTTTTCGATTAAGTGTAAAAATCAATTCACTATAATACATAATATTTTGAGCATTAAAAAAACGTAAGCCGTATTAAATCGTATTCTTGCTATCAAAGTTCGTTATTCTATGTACACAGTGATATATAAGTAGACAAATATGTAAATATAATAATTACTTTGAAAACATCTATGTATATCAGTATCTATAATAATATGTATTTATACTTAATAATAATAATATTAAATTAATATCGATAGCAGTGGAGACCATTATCCTTCAAAAATTCATTGCCAAACAGGTATGTTGAGTTGATCATCAAACGTGGTGGGTGTGTATGGAAACAGTACTATGTAATATTATGTACTCATGATAGTATATATTACGGTAGTATGTATTCCGATATTTGTATGAATATTATACAACATCACATAACGAAAAACTAGTTTTTTTAATAGCCTATCAAGGAATATCATTTTTGTTATTTTTTATAATAAAAAATACCCATATTCGAAAATCAAAATGCGTATTTTATATCATATGGATGTATTTAAGAATGTTTATTTTATGGTAAGATGAAACCAAATAGGTATGTTTTTTTACAACTTTTCGTTGCTATACTAAAAAAAAATAGGTATCTTTTCTGGTAATTCAATTCTGTTACCAAATTTATTAAGAATTTAATTTAGTCTAACTCGTGATAGAAGCGAGATTATTTGCTATCTTTTTAGCAAATGTGGTGATCAAATAATTAAATGATCCAGTGATTTTTTTTCGCAATCACGGTGATCCAATGATCAAGAATATCCTGATTCTTATCAACAAGCGAGATTATTATCTTTTTTCCTAAGGTAAGACTTTTTTGCAAATACGGTGATTTTGTAAAATAAATATCTATTATATAAATCAATAAATGCGTTTGTATTTACTTAAATTACATATTTAAAGTCGGTTAATCACATTAATTAATCCATAAACGATTATTCCTATATCACCATACGTAGAAGTTCAAGAAAGGAAGCAGGTATGACTATGCATTGATCTCTTTGCTATGTAAAGCTTATTATATCTCATACTATAGAGTGTAATGTCATATGCTATGGTAGGTGTGCATAATCAAAGATATGATTTTTATATAATATGAGGATCATTAATTAGCCATTGAGCCAAGTGCTGCACATGCATGGACAACCGGTTAGAAGATCACGATCCAAGGTTAACTACATATTGATATAATTTATAGCTACATAATAATATAACATTAACTATAAAACATTACATCTATAAAATATTGCCATAACTATTATGCCTAATATTGTTAACACAATAGTTTTGCCTTCACCGTTTTTATAATGGTTACATTTTGCAGAAAGCCTCTTTCAAAAATAATTAGGTGTAGTAAAATGCAGCTTACTAAATAGAAGTCTATGCTCAACACTGAGCATGACAATGTTGATAAAAAATCAAATCAGGATTGGTTAGTATTTTTTTTAAACCAGCAACATGTTATGAATATCAACATAACATGTAAGTTCACATATTATAATTTGCATCATTGACAGTAACCAGTATGAAAATATTCCAATAAAAAATAATAAAGTATTATCGAATTAAGAGTTAAGATTTGAAAAATTAAAACCTTAAGTAATAAGCAACTTATGTACATATGTGATAATCATATAAAAGGAACAAAACTTTTAAGACTTTTTTGCAAATACGGTGATTTTGTAAAATAAATATCTATTATATAAATCAATAAATGCGTTTGTATTTACTTAAATTACATATTTAAAGTCGGTTAATCACATTAATTAATCCATAAACGATTATTCCTATATCACCATACGTAGAAGTTCAAGAAAGGAAGCAGGTATGACTATGCATTGATCTCTTTGCTATGTAAAGCTTATTATATCTCATACTATAGAGTGTAATGTCATATGCTATGGTAGGTGTGCATAATCAAAGATATGATTTTTATATAATATGAGGATCATTAATTAGCCATTGAGCCAAGTGCTGCACATGCATGGACAACCGGTTAGAAGATCACGATCCAAGGTTAACTACATATTGATATAATTTATAGCTACATAATAATATAACATTAACTATAAAACATTACATCTATAAAATATTGCCATAACTATTATGCCTAATATTGTTAACACAATAGTTTTGCCTTCACCGTTTTTATAATGGTTACATTTTGCAGAAAGCCTCTTTCAAAAATAATTAGGTGTAGTAAAATGCAGCTTACTAAATAGAAGTCTATGCTCAACACTGAGCATGACAATGTTGATAAAAAATCAAATCAGGATTGGTTAGTATTTTTTTTAAACCAGCAACATGTTATGAATATCAACATAACATGTAAGTTCACATATTATAATTTGCATCATTGACAGTAACCAGTATGAAAATATTCCAATAAAAAATAATAAAGTATTATCGAATTAAGAGTTAAGATTTGAAAAATTAAAACCTTAAGTAATAAGCAACTTATGTACATATGTGATAATCATATAAAAGGAACAATGATCGGTACTCGTAACCATATCGTTTTTTTTACATAAACTAGTAATCACAAATCACTCGTTACGGGTGGATTGCCGGTAATAATATAAAAAAAAATAGTAAGAAAATATTTAATTTGTTAATAATCTCATGACAGTAATGGCACTGCAATCATTGGTGGATACATCAGAGATCGCGATATTAACTTATAATCACAGATTATTATAGGATTTAATATCTAGTGATATCAAATTAATTGATCTATAATACAATCATAATTACTTAATATCGTCACAATTAAACCATACTTGATAGATTAAATTAACGGTTTTGATATCGGGATATATAACAAATATCTTAACACACTACACTACATTTTCTAGTCCAAGTTTATTGTGTGACTCACATTGTTTGAAGTAAATTATGAGCTCATAATATAGAGTACAAATATATACCTACCTAATACATTGTATAGATTGTAAGCGCCGTTCCTCAAGGCAGTTACCAAAACCTTTCAAAATATTTCTCTGTGAAATGTATGCAGTAATTTATCAGAGGAAATCCTTTACGGTGTTATTATACAAATTGACCAAAATTCATAACAATATGTAAGTTGTATGTGCGGTAAGCAAACAAACCATTTATTATTATTTTGATGTAGTGTGTGGTATAAACGTTTGGTCGAGTTATTATCCTAATTGTTAAATTATCCCGGGTAATAATCTTAAAATAACGCTTTTTGAAACGTGGGACTCAAACATGACGGTATGAAAATTACATGAAATTAAAAAAAAACTGCTACATTGTAATAATAATAAAAATTGTAGATATCAAATGAGTATATATGTATATACTATGTACAGCACATCAGACATCTCATATACAGTAGCGTTGTTAATATTATAATTGTGGGGCAAATTAGACACAAAGATGTTACTATAGAAGAGAGTTAATTACTTTACCAGCTTGCCCGCCTGTCTGATGCCTGCTTGCTTGCCTGCCTGCCCGCCCGCCTAATCTTATATCAACGTTATACGATTATATCGCATCTATTAAATAAACTCGAGATCATTCATTCACTGTGTTCTGATGCTTGGGGCTAAGATAACAACACGGGTACCAATTTCCAACAAATGAGACTAGCATAAAAAATATGATAATATATTCTCAACACAAAAATATATAACCTGTTATTTTGAATCAGGCATTCGTGCTATGAACCCTTCGTGAAATTAACATACGGTTAGTAATATATTGTTGTAATTTTAATATAATATGACTCAACAAAAACATGTTGTAATAAAAAAGAGAAACATATAAATTTAAGTGATCAATGCGTTTGCATGTAGTGATGTAAGAAGGGATTCCTTAAGTAGGTTGATTTTATAACAAGGGCCATCATTCTAGTAAGCCTTACCTATTTCCGTTCTGTTGAAATTGAAAACGAGGCGTGTCAACCCGTTACCTGGCGTGGCAGCTAATTCTCCGCTCACCAGATGGGGTTGATATGCATCCACGCCACTATTTTCAAAGGATTACATTACCGAGACATGGTGGTTAGCATTCACCAGGACCAACCTGAAACAATAAAAAGTAAGGAATACGTTAAAAACAGGAAACTCTATCACTTTTATTAACAACTAGGTACCATTAAATAAATTACATTCCTATGTTCTAGACATAAGGATAAAGTCAAAGGTTTACGATATTTTTAATGTCTTTTGAGACACACTTATCACCAACTAAAGAGTAATGACTTACACTCGGTATACATATAAGCTATGAATTGCTTTGAGAATTCCATTTCACTAATACATTTGGCGTAGATTGACAATGATTTTATTAGTACGTAAATAAACATATTGTAGATAAGTTCAACGAGGGTGCATTTCAAATCGACTAGAACAATATTATGATTTAAAGATGTACATATTTATATTTGTCTTTATCAAAAAGTACAGGGGGTACTTTTATACCATGTAATGACAAGGTTTAATATTATGCTTTATTAATAATAACTGAGAGTTGATTTAATAACGAGTATAAGTCGCATGATAAAAAATAACATAATTATACTTCAAGTACAACAACACAACGCGTAGGAGATAAAGTCAATACGTATGTACTTTAAATAATTATAATATCGACAAGATAACAAAGTATTTCTATAGTTAATGTTGCCATATACATTATGTACCTACTTATTATAAAGTTGCTTTAACAATGACTAATTATTACATTGTGTGTGTGTGCGCGCTAACATTATTCAAATAAAATTGTATTATGATTATATTGTATTATATCTGAAGAAAAATGTATCGCGAACCAAGATCAAGGTGACCCCTTTGACTTTGTTATAAATTAAGTAATATTATTATGTACTGCCTATTCCATGTTTGAATAATGTTAATCATAATGTAGGAACAACTACTTCCGGGCTATTTTTTTTAAAAAAAAAACAACATTAGCAGCTACCGTTTTCACCGATGCATTTCACACAAAGCTCGTTTCGATAATAATAAGTAGTTGTCTTTTATTGTAAATTTTTGATTTGAGGCAACTTTTTTATAAATTTACACACTTCATTTTTAAAAGGCATTTCAGAAAAAAATGAAGTTGGAAAAATATAATTATTATAACCTGTTTCTGGGAAAAAAAATTGTGTTTTTTTCTTATTCTCTAATGAAAAGGCTAATTAATTACACAAATATTAACAAAAAAACGTAGTTTTTCAAAATTAATTGATTGATGTCAATCATGCAATAGGTATAATACAAATATAATTTATTCCGACACTGGTACGAATAAAAACGTGAAATTAGTTTATGTGACGGTTAATACGTGAACATATTATTTTATACTGAATATTTGCGTTCAAGTCATTATACTGAATGAACTTTTATAACTTATTAGAGTGGTGCTGGTCTGCATTATTTAAACTTTCTCGTTCAGCGCCTTGTAGCGCGACTGTGCGTGAGTTCGTACACTAAATCTGCGTAAAATTGATGGAATTTATGAAGACAAACCATTCGTTCGTTCACTTTGTAGGTACAACAAACTTTGTTCACAAAATGAATTTACGGCTGTTGATGGCTCGCTATGTTATAAATGCAGTAGGAAATTGAACCAACTTAATAATACTTTGTGTATTAGTTTCATTTCTGTTCATGTCATGGTACCATGAAGTAATACGAGAAAGCATAACTTTATATTCTTGTTTTTACCAATTAGCATTGAGTTGTGATAAATGAACCACATACAAAGTGGAAATACAAATACACTGTTACTGTACCTTAAATAGTCTTGCAATATTCAAGTTATTATAGGAAATGAAAAGTATAATTACCGTTAGGTAGGGTACTATGTAGTTTCACAAACTTTTTAAGTTAATCACAATATTAAATGTTGCCCTAGTAAAATGGATGTAGTGGAAACATAATATAATGATACACTACCCATGTCACAACTTTGAATCGGTAAAAATGAGAATCTATCGGAGGAAAGAAATTAATTATTGTAAAAATCATAATAAAGTAAATAGATTTTTCAAATTTCGAATTCAATTTGAGAGAAGATAATCGAATCGATATAATAATTCATAATGAACTGTTAAAATGAGTTATTTCAACGAATTGAATTCAACAGATGTCTCACGGTGATCATGATAATACATATTAATATATATAACATGGTAACCTTCGAAATAATAATCTCGGTTGAATCGTAACGCATGGTATGACGCTGGTAGTGAGTACTTACATACATCAGATCATGATTGCAATAGTATTAGTTGTTAGTTATAATAGTAGTAATATTAATAATACGGATCGGTACATTGAACGGAGTCGTGTGTATTATTTGAACACATGGCTCTACGTCTCCTCACAAACTCACAACGCGAACAAACAAAGGGAGTATAATATTATGTACCTACTTACATATTACCATATACATAGTAGGTATTTCAATAATAATAATAATATAAATTATAATAGATCCATGCTGCATGAATGTCGTTCAAACTGAACAGATAGGTTGTTTGATGCAAGACGTCTTTTGACCATGTTTATAAAATAACTTCATGACTCACTCACAGTTCTCCCGTTGCTGTCGTTATTGTGTTAGTATGCATTATAGATACAATACTACAGTAGACCATTAAAATGGACAATGTTACAATACATACAATACATATAATATTTGACGTAAATGGAAAAGTCTCGTTAAAATTAATTACAACTGCAACAGTAATATATTTAATATTATTATTATTAGAAGTCATTTAAATGTAGGTACCTATAGGTACTGTGACAGTGATCTGACTGATACGACAAAGGTTCAGTAAAATGATTCACTTACTACAGACCTTTGTTACAGATTTAATAATTACAACACTAACATAATAATAATAATACCAGTATACTTTTGTTGAGCATCGTCATGATACAAAATAATAATAATAATACCTATTCCCAGTGTACTTATATTGCTAATAATAATAATAATTCCGCAATTACTCAGCTGATGATTTTGATGCTTTCAGGTGCTTCTTTGTTGATGAAAACTTGTTATGTATATATAGATATTATTGTTATTATGAATATTGAACATTTAAAGCAGGAAATGAATGTCATACATCAAATGTATTGTATGTGAAATATCAAAGAACGCTGTTACATTAATTTTTAATCATTTTTTATACAATAAAAACTTTGTACCGGTAAAATTCATTATGATAACACTACAGTAATGTATTATTAAGTCTATAATTTTAATGTCGCACAAAAACTTAACCGTTACCAAACTATTTTTAGAACTAGTTTTAAAATAGACACGGTATAAAAATATCATGCGTAATCGTTACATCTTTATAATGAAGTCAATCCCCTGTCCGACATACATTAAGAAAAAGAACTTAAAAAAAAATATGTAACAAAAAATCAATCAAATATTTTTTTCAATCGATGATGTCAAAATATAATTACATATTTAAAAAATGCCACACTTTTCCTCAAATACCGAATCGACGTATACAGACCTGAGAACACCGTGCTGAAGACTATTGCTTAGTACGAATGATAAAATGATACTGTCTCGTATAATTTGTTGTATAGGTATGTTTTTAGAACAAAATGAATGTGTAATAACAGGGCGCAAGGAATGTCGCGGTCTATAATTTGAACCAAACCAACAACAACTACGAGCAGCCGGCGCTCTATTTTGACTTTTTATATTACGAACAGTATGGCCGACAGTTCATTCTTATTAATAATGTTGGCAATTACACGGATACCTTTACTCGGGTACCTAGTCTAAGCAAACAACTAGTACGTAGATAATACGTAACTGTAAGCTAATTCTAAGTCACATTGTAAAATAGAGAGTCGGTGGACATTAACGGTTGTATTTAGTTTCAGGAAGGGTTTTGTCAGGGGGAGTCCTTCAGGCGAACCTTGAGCCCTTCCTTAGAAAGAATTTGCTTGAAGAGTATGGATGACATAGGAACTGCCATTCCTGTAATATTCATGGGTGAGGGAGGGTGCAACCCTTAATGTGTACTCGGGTACCTATTATTATTACTTGTTTATTTTTGTACCGTTTCAAATTTTATTTTGAAAATAACCAACATCCAATAAACTGAAAAAGCAAAATTCTAATTTGTTTTTTCAATATCAGAAAATATTTGATGAAAATAATTTATTTAAGATTTTCATCTTGATTGCGTGATTTAGTATCCAGAAACAATAATGGATACAACAATTCTACATAACTTATTTATTAATAAATATAGTAGATACTTATTACTTATGTATACATTATGTGAAAATACTTCTCAATAAATGCGATTCTTCTTCCCCAAAGTAAAATAGCAATCATCGAAATAGGCTCAGAAGATAGCAATATTAAAACTGAAAACTTTTTTATTACTCCCAAATCAATATCTGTCTAAGACTATAAAGATAATGCGGAACAAAATATGAAAAATAATGCATTTTTAACATGAAAAAAACTACAAAACATTTCTTTTTACATTTTTAGAATGCCCGGTTTTATTTTAGACGCACACTGTCTAGAAGTTGACATTGTTGAGCCAATTTGAACTCCGTTGTGCGTCCTTTTTATCCTTGTATTTGCCGGAATGCACCGCATCATTCTTCACGTTCAACACCAAATCTGCCAATCATTTATCACAGTCACAGCTAATAAACCATTTTAGAGATTAGTCAAACCTCACGGTAAATAATAATATAAATCGGACGCGGGCATAATACAATACATAATATAAACTGCCGCAGACTGGATCCAGCGAACACACACTATCGCTTTATTTTATTGCAAAAACAAAAGAGCTACAAAGATAAATATATTAGCTGATGTTAATACTATTACTGTACCTACTATAGCCCTGATTGTAGTTTTTCTTTTGTTTTCAACTCGAATGCTCGATTGCTGCACTCGCACTGAAAGTCGTCGGGTTAACGATTCGGTAAGGCCGTGACATTAGTTGAATTGTTTTAGCTACTGCATACAAGCGGTAAGTTTTTGTTACACTTCGTATAAATAAAGTTTTATTTGCTTTTCGTTCAATGTGTACTGGACTATAAGTACAGCTGTTGTTAAATAACACGATGAGATAAAGATAAAGAGGATAATCCTAGCTGGGATATGTGTTATGAAAAGTTCAGTGATAGTTGGTAAACGCAACGTTTTGGCAAAATATTCTCGAAGATCCTCTTTTACAGTAAATCATTTAGAAACAAGTAAATCGAAGAAATAAAAATGCTCTAAGAAACGTTGACTCAATAGACATAAAACACAATCTAAACTCTACACTATTCTCTCGAGAGAAGCGCTAATGAATGAATGAGAAAGAAAAGTATACTAAACAAATTGGTATCAATAACTGTAATGAAATTTGATAGACTGTTCAAAAATATACATACCTACTAGATACCTACTACAAAGCACAAGAATGACAACAAATAAAGTCGATAAACATTATGATAAAACTTTCTAAATCCCCTTGTTTGCTATTAAGCTAAGGAACAATCGCCTTCCGTTTGTACGTATTGTCATACAATGTACCTTTCCTTCCTGTAACCTCCTTTCCCTTTATCCATATATGGGTGAATCGGTGAATTCTGAGGTGGTTAAAAAAACAACGAGAACAATGGTACTATATTGACGGCTGTGTTGTAGTGGCAACAAAAATGTTTATTTTTAATACGTTAATGTAAGCAACACACCTTAAAAATCATAGATAAACCAAGAACACGTTGAATCACAAAGAAAACGTTAAAACTAACAAAAATTGATGTTATTCACTATACTGTACACAAGTAGTAAAATTCCACAACTGGATATATTGAAACAAGCGTTTCGTTCTACTATAGATTAAACAAGGCGAGAGAGATGTCATTTGACATCTTACGTCATCATCAAGATTGATGCAAGTAAATTAAAATAAAATATTATTAAAAGTAAATGGACCAATACAGTTCAAAATCAAAATCTCGTATACCAAAATATAATTATGTGTAACTGAGCTAAGCAGGTCTAGCCAATCTCAGGAATACCACAAATCAAATACCTTTTAATTGGTTGAATAAACACGGGCGATTTCGATTTAAATGATAACTTCACATTTGTTATTTCATGAGGTACAAAATACTTCAAATTCAACAATTTAAGGATATCCAAATATATATGTACAAGTAATGTCTTATTATTTTATTTCTTTTTGTGGTGTGGTACTTATAGAAACTGAAATTCTTTGTGAACGAATATTTAGCTGTTACAGGGTAGGTAGTCCTGCTTTGCATTTGCCAGGTGACACAGTATGATATTATTATTATGATTGTAATGGGGGATCACGATATTTATTATAAAAGAATAATTTACAAACAAAAAGGAGCGTGTTTAATACACAAAGGATTAAATGTAAATTATCTGTGAAATCAAATTGATGCTATCACAAAAAAACTGAGAGGTACCTATTTACAAATTTAACTAACAGCAAAATCGTAAAATTTTATACGAATTTTACAAAACTGATAGTTGTTTAATATTGATTTTAATAATATTATGTTATATCTTGTTAGTAAATGTAATTATGGAAAATATGTACCTACCAAATATAATTTACGAAAAATCCTCTTTTATAATTCACCGTTCGTATACCATTGAAATAAATGTCTTAGTAAAATTGTTCAAAGATTGAAACTAATTGACGCGAATGTGCAAGAATATACTTAAATGACTTTTAGCTCAATATATTGATTCTGATAGAAATGTTATTTTAAGGACTGTGACAGAAGCGAAAAGTGTGTGCAAGGATTGGAGTAAATGGCGCTCGATCCTTTCTGCTGACCCCGAAAGGGAAGTAGCGTGAAGGTGAAGATGATGATAAATATGTTTAAATTAAACTAAATACTATATGTTACAAATATTTTAGTTGTTTGGTGGTCTTAACATTAAAATAGGTACACAAAAACATTAAAATAATGTCGCATCACAATGAAATGTACCTACCTATCTACTTCTTTCTCCATTAGTCATCCGTGTTCTAAATATTCATAAATTTTGTATAAAAGGGTTGGAACTATTGTTATTCAAATTGAAAAAAGTATTATATTATAATGGCAGATACCACCAGTAAAGGATAGTTCATAGTTTCTCTATTATTTTAATATTTTCAAAAATGATAGTTTGTCAGGATTATAAATTCAATATTTATTATACAACGCACTGATGGTAAAATTATGCATAGGATTGTAATAAAAACTATTTGATAGGTATCCATTATTTGGGTAAGTACACAATAGATGTAGTAGGTACCTAGGTACCCACCTGTAAGAGCGCAATATGTGTGACACAGTATCAGAAGTGAACGTTGGAATATCTGAATTTTACAAATTCATTTATTTTCACACTGCATATCTTTTGAGTGAATCTAAAGATGAATCACCTATGCACGCGTGAAAAAAAAATCATAAATATACGATTTTCTTGCTGTACCAAAATAGATTTAAAAGATTTAAGCGTAAGGAAGAACCTTACTAAAGCCTTTGTATGGAGCATTCTGCTTTATGGTTGCGAGACGTGGACCATCAGCAAGAGTGAAAGCGGACGGTTGGCGGCCTTTGAGATGTGGTGCTACAGACGCATGCTGAAGATCCATTGGTCGAAACACGTCGAAAACGAAGAAGTATTAACCAGGGTAGGCGAAAAAAGGCAACTTCTTAAGAGAATCAGCCAACAACGAGCTAACTGGATGGCCACAACATCAGGCACCCAGGACTACTCATCGCCATTGCGGAGGTTAAGACCGACGGGACAAATGGCAGAGGCCGACCAAGAGATGCGTATATGCACCAACCGAAGAGGGACATGAACTGTGGCTCATACGTAGAGCTGAAAAGACTGGCCGAGAATAGGGAGGAATGGAGAAGAAAGTCAAAACTCGTTGCAGACCAATCCAATGGATTGTAACTCGTTATATATATATATATATACCAAAATAAAAGATATTCGTTTGAGCCTCTTCCCTAAAAACACTATAATATATTTAAAACAATGTACTAATTGGATTAAAAGTGATTTAAGATGAAAAAAAAGTAGACGCAATGATTCGAAGGTGCTATAGATTCAATAATTGGAGATATTAAAATATAGCGATCGCCTAAATTTACTTTTGAAAATTTGATATAATTTCATGAGTTATGGTTATTAAATACCGAAAAAAGAGCAACGCCTTAGGTTGTTGGAGGTATTAAAAAAAACTAATATTCCAATGATTACAATCATCGAGATGAGGGAGCAATTTCGGAACGGGTTACTGATCTGTTTATTTCATTGGGAAATAGATCATAGTTCCTACCTACCGAAAAAACCAGTTCACAGGTAAAAAAAAACTAATTGAAATAATAAGCAAGATGTACCTATTACGTGAGCGTGTACTTGCGTGTAAAAAATAAAATAAATGTAAAGAAGATAAAAATTTACTAGGGCTACGTTTAATCATTTTTAAAACTTAAGATTTTAAATCAAAATGATTTTTAAAATGGAATTTCATTACTCAGAAATACTTTCATAGACACAAGTTTGTATAGAGGGCGTTAGTTTAATTGTTGGTGAATTTTTAATTGGCAATAGTATGAGTGACAAACCGGTAATAACGAAATCGATTAAAATTATTAAAATTCGTTTCTCGGTCAGAACAACACCAACAACGAATGAGTGATTTATAGCCGAGATAATACTGTAATAATTCAAAAGAAACATTAAAATAAAACATTACGATTAATAATAATAAAGCAATAAAACAAAATAACCACGTGTTAACAAGGCAATGAAAATTGTTTTTTTTTGTTCGTTCTTCATTTGTTTTGTTACAGTATTGTTAGTAGTATGTAGTAATAATTATACCTTATATATATCTCACGGAATTAATCTGTAATAAATTATTAGCCCTGGTTTTAAATTTACGTAAAATTTATAAACACAGCTTACTGTGTGGCAGGTGTAAACTGCTTGCTTATTCAAATTGTTAACTTACTATTTCAAACACTTACTTCACACTTACAAATAAGTACCTAACAATCTAGTAAATTTGCATGTGAAACTTACATAATATTTCGCTAATAACGCTTGAAACATTATTGCCTTCAACATATTAGGAATATAATCCTCACCAAGCCTGCAATTTCAGAACTAAAGAAAGCCGTTTATGAAAAAGAAGCAGTTTATTATGTAATATATTTCAAATAAATAAAATAAACATGTACTTATGTATCAGATTTTTTAATACAATGATTTAGTAAGAGTGTTTATTATATAATAAAAAAGATTTTTAATTGAATTTTCTTACACCCAAATACTACACATAGTATTATTACTTACTCTATGACACATAGTAATACGTTAAAGCCGACTTGTATGTAGATTATGAATATTGTTTAGTGTGTTCTAATTAAGCTTATCTTGAAATATTAAGAACACATTACTCTTCTACGTTAATGAAGAGAATAAAATATGTCATAGTCAGAATACAGAAAAATAATAGGTACCTACCTATATATAAAATTAAATATTTGACTAATGAATAAAAGTTGTGTACCTACTTTGTCAACATCACAGAAAGTTGATATCACAAAAAGAAAAAAGTCGTAGTGGGTTTAATGTACGAGTAAAATATAGGTTTGTGTGTTTGATATTTTGCTACAAGAGTAGGTAAAGGAATTATATCCATAAAATAAAATAAAAAACAAACGTTCCACTAAATATGGTAAATAATAATAATATTTGTGAGGCAATAAATACACACGAGATATTATTAACACCCGAGTTTAATACCGTAATTGCAGGGAAATAAATTGCAGACTTTATACCGAAAATGTACGATTTTATAAAAATAATAACATTCATAGAGGTTAATCTAGATGTTAGTAGAACTGCTGCCAGTGTTTCAGCTATTAGTTGGAAATAAATATGCAAATATGTATGTTATTTTTATTAATGAAGCGTTTTCAGTATTACTAACATATTTCTCGATATACCTAAATCCCACTAAAAGAATTATATAATAATGATACACAGTAGGTTTACGTATATTGTACAAGGTTCTTAGTGTATTATATATATATATTTAGTTACAATCCATTGGATTGGTCTGCAACGAGTTTGGTTTTTCTTCTCCATTCCTCCCTATTCTCAGCCAGTCTTTTAAGCTCTACGTATGAGCCACAGTTCATGTCCCTCTTCAGTTGGTCCATATATGCGTCTCTTGGTCGGCCTCTGCCATTTGTTCCCTCGGTCTTACCCTCCGCGATGGCGATGAGTAGTCCTGGGTGCCTGATGTTGTGGCCAATCCAGTTAGCTCGTTGTTGGCTGATTCTCTTAAGGAGTTGCCTTTTTTCGCCTACCCTGGTTAAGACTTCTTCGTTTTCGACGTGCTCCGACCAATGGATCTTAAGCATGCGTCTGTAGCACCACATCTCGAAGGCCGCCAACCGTCCGCTTTCACTCTTGCTGATGGTCCATGTCTCACAACCATAAAGCAGAATGCTCCATACAAAGGCTTTAGTAAGGTTCTTCCTTACGCTTAAGTCGATATTTGGGGATTCCAATATCTTCGATTTTTTGTTGAAGGCAATCCTTGCCTGGTTTATTCTGCTTACAATTTCTGCTTTGGAGCGTCCATCCTGGTTTATTCTGCTGCCCAGGTACACGAACTCACTTACTTGTTTGATGCTCACTCCATTTAATGCAATGTTCGCAGTCGCTTCCTCTCTTCCAACGACCATACATTTTGTTTTTTCTTTATTTATTTTCATGTTGTACTTTGACAACAGTATACTTTCCAATTTTCCTAAAGCTTCGTTCAGCTCCATCTCGGAGTCTGCGAGCAGTGCTATGTCGTCAGCATATCTTATCATGTCGACCTTTTTCCCATTTATTTTTACTCCTGTCCAGTTCTTCATTTCTTCTCTCAGTTCATCAATGGCTCGCTGTATATAGCAGTTAAAGAGAGCTGGCGACATTGAGCATCCTTGTCTTACGCCTTGTTCGACCCTTGCTTCTGCACAGCTCTCTCCGCTTTTAATCACAGCCATTTCGTTCTTGTATAAGCTCCAGATTGCTCTTCTATCCTTATAACTCATTCCTATCTGGTTGAGGGTGTTAAAAAGTTGTTCCCATTCTACTTTATCGAATGCTTTTTCAAGGTCGATGAATGCTATATATGTGTTTTTATTAATTGTTATTCTCTTTTCTAGAGTAAGTCTGAGACTCAGGATTGCATCTCTTGTGCCTGTCTCTTTGCGGAATCCAAATTGATCTTCTGAAAGTGTTTCGTTGATTTTATTTTCCGCCCTTTTCATTATAATGTTGGTGAGTATCTTAGAAGCGTGTGATATCATGCTTAAGGTTCTGTGTTGTTCACACTTTGTCGTGCCTGCTTTCTTAGGAAGCGCTCGTATCAGACATTTGGCAAAGTCCTCAGGTATCTCTCCTGTGTTGTATATTTTGCAGACAAGCTTATACAATGTATCAAGCATGCCTTTTCCTGCGCATTTAAGCAGCTCTGATGGAATCAGGTCAATACCTGGTGCTTTGCCGTCTTTCAACTTTGCTAATGCAATATCAAATTCACTTCTTAAGATGTCATCTCCATTATTTTCTACGTCATATTCTGCTTCTAGTGCTTTGCTTTCCTTGACTATGTTCTTTCCTTTGTATAATTGTTCTAGGTATTCTTTCCATCTTTTTACGATCAATTCATCCTCAAACAGCAGTTTGCCGTTTTTATCTTGTATAGCACATCGTGGTTGTGTTTTGTCATTGAAGAAATTCTTTACTTCAGAGTATGCGGTTTCAAATTTCCTTTGTTTTATATTCCTGTTAATATTTTTGCATTTTTCTTGCAAATAACATTCCTTTCTCAGCTTGGATTCTCTGTTAATTTTATTTCTAAGGGCTTTATATTCCTTTTTCCCTTCTTCTGTTTTAGAGTTCTTTAAGTTCCTTCTTTTTTCAATCATTTCTAAAATATCGTCCGTGATCCATTCTTTCCTAGCTTGCGGCTTTTTTTTCTCTAATACCTCATCTGCCGCTGCGGTTATTTTCTCTTTAATTTTACCCCATACTTTATCTATACTTTCATTACTCTCAAAATCGCATATCTTAGTTTTTTCGTCGTATTTCTCTTTAACTTCTTTTATTTTTAGCTGTTTTAGGTCCCATCTTTTTGTGGTTCTCTTCTCGAGCCTTTTGAATTTCAGTATGGTTTCCGCCACAACCATATTATGATCACTATCAATGTCCGGACCTGCAAAGCTCCTGCAATCTTTAATTTGATTCCTGTATCTTTGACGTGTAAGAATGTAATCAATCTGTGATCGAAATCTGTCTCCGGGAGATTTCCATGTATAGCGATGTCTATAGTGGTGTTGAAACCACGTGTTGGCTATAAACATTTTATTTTTGGCGCAGAATTCAATGAGACGGCTACCTCTATCATTTCTAGTGCCCAACCCATATGCTCCTACGACTGATCCCTCCCTTTCTTCCCCTACTACTGCGTTCCAGTCTCCCATTACAATAACATTTTCCTCAGCTTTTGTGTCATCTAGCAATTTTTGGATGTTTTCGTATAAAATTTCAATTTCTTGGTCGCTATGGCTAGATGTTGGCATGTAGACTTGGATCAAAATTGTGTCTACGGGTTTGGTATCTAGCTTGACTAAAATAAATATATATTAAATATTATATATTAACGGTAAATATTAACGTAATTTGCACAAAAAGTTGCGGAATGTTTAAAACAAAAGCGTCGGATATTGTGAAATGCTTCATTATTAAATTTAATAATATAATGTCTGTTTTACCAGGGAGTTTTTAATATATAATAATTTAATAGATAGGTAGATATGTCTTACGTATACCTATTCCTAAGATGGTCCATCACACCAAACACTAGCCAGAAAACATACCGATACCGATACTACAGATAATTTCATATTAATGTTTCCTTATGCGATTCATGCAAGAACACGACGAAATTAAAAACAAGTTTGGAAATAAGCCAACGGTCAATGATTGACGCTGGATCTTTTTGTCGATTGTTGGTTAGTACGTATTAAAACCAGTCGGATGATTAATGCAGGTTTTTTGAACCCCGAGAACTGGTAAATATAGAGAGCGGACACGCCCCTACGTGGAAGATACAATCAACTCTCAAGTATAATAATACTATGACAAAAAATAAAAAAATCATGTACAAAAATCAAAACCACACGAGGTGGCTTCGAACGTTGGTATGCAACTTGCAAACTTGGTGGGATGATACTTTCTTAAGTGGAATGTGCTCAAACTACCGAATTTGATGGTTAAGTCATTTCATACTCACGGTGTGTCATGAGCATGATCGAAATCAGATACTCTATAAAAAATCCGAGAGCAAAAATCCCATTAAGACCGTGAGTCTTGCCGTCGGAACATAAAGACATACCAAAATAATTCTGAAATTTACAGAGCGGCATAAAATTTGTTATGGCTCGCATACTATACGAATAATAAGGCATGCACAGCATTTCATTATAATTTTTAATTTTTTGATTACGACATGCCTGCTCAATATTTAGTAGTTTAATACGCACAAAACCTTTATTTTACATATTTATGTTATTTATGATAATTATTCAACATAAGAAATATTGCGACCAATGGTCGATATTATTACACGGTACAAATTTGAAACAAAAGACATGTGCGAGACAAAATAAACGTCTTTATTAAAATCCAATATCCTCTTCATTTAAATTGAAATACTAAACAATAGTCTATATTTATAATAAGTACATTAAAAGATGCTAATTTGACTGACCAACGCGATGGGTATTCCATATTTGTTAATATCCGCTGTCAACATTTGACACGATTGTATACCTATATATTTTTAAAACAAAATCAAATTATTTTAATATTTTTTCAATAGACTACCTACTCTATAGAAAAACCCCAACAACGGTAAGCTGATGTAACATATTTCAGTACAATACACTTTTTCAGCGATTTGGAATTTCAGTGATTTAATTATTTATATACAAAAGAAAACGGATATTAGAGATGTAGAGTACTTAAATGAAAAAAACTCAGACGCTAGAGATAAGTTTTTTAGAGAACAAATATTTTTATTCAGAGGCCAAAAAGAAAATATTTTTTGTATCCCAAGAGGGATAGGCAGATAGAATGGTAAATACACGACAAGTAAAGACGAACTACTAAATACCGTCAATATATTGTTAATATATTTTGATTCGATATTTTTTATTCAATTTAAAAAAGATATATCTGGGTTTGTTTTAAACCCAAATACAACCTTATACACCTTTCACCGTAAGCTAAAAGCTTGTGTCGTGAAAGGGGAGTTTGCCGGCATCTGGGATCGAACCGCGGACCCCTTGTTCACGAGGCCGAGACTCTACCTCCAGGTTACCGACGAACTCTAAGTAACCTAAGATATCTAAGTAACCTAAGAACTCTTACTCTAAGTTACCTAAGATAACTGAAAAATATCTAAGTAACAAGCTAATAAATAAAATAAAATAAATTAAAAAAATATGAACAGAAATCCAGGATATCCAATGAAATTTCAAGCAGTAAATAAGTGCATAATTCGATAGTTAAATCAGAAGAAAATGTGAAATAAAAAAAGCAAATGTTTTCTTCTACTATATGTTCTGTATTGAGAGAGACGTCTTTTGTTTTATAAGGACATTGAAGATATATGTAGTAAAAGAAATCATTTGTTTTTTACTTTCATTACGAAATTCTACTAGGTAGTCAATATCGATACAGTGAATTAAAGAAATTAGGTACAATACACAATTAAACACAAACTATTTGTATTCTTATCTGAACCAAATAAATTACGATATTTTAATATTATGAATATGCGTGTACGTAGATTTTTGATACAAGAAGCAGTACCTATTATTTTAGGTAATTTGGTTTTTCCCCATACCTATACATAATTATATTAGTATATTCCTCTTTCTCAACTTGTGGCTATTGTCAACTGAATTAACATGCGTTAAGTGAGTGAGTGCCGTCTCGCAGTACTATTATTATTACAACACTCTGCATAGACAACGAAATGGAAACCTCCGGTAGCCACACAGGTAGTCGTCAGATGGACGTCAGATAATAAAATACTAACGTATACATTAGACTTATAATGATATTATTCTTACAATATCGTGCCCACAATGCAATCAGTTTCTAGGCCCATTATAGATAACGTCAGAATCTACCGAGACACGTTACGTTGCTATGTATAGGGACATAAATAAAAACTTGCATTATTATTATTTACATACCTACTAGCAGTTAAATACCCCAAGAACTTCAATTTCCTGTTGCCCACTTTATTAATGCAATAAAGAAAGATTGAAACTTTCAAAATCACATTCGTTAACATGCGTGTTTTATATGAAATTGATTAATTTAACCAATGTAGGTTATCATCTGGGTTGCGGCGTTTGGTTTAAGCTATTCCTAATTTAATGTAATGGAAAAAAATTGAAAATAAAATACAGAAAGACAATTTTGTTATATAAGACAATTTTGATAATAATAATATATTTACACAACAAACGATTAAATCTAACAGTTTACAAGGATCTCTTAAGAAAAGACTAATTTCAAAAAAAATATGTCGAAATTGATAACACATAAAATTCAATTCACGTGTGTTTTAAGAATAAATATTATATAAACATTCCAAAGATTTTAATAAAAATGATCATATTTGTTTAATATATAGGTTGTTCGTAAGAATTTATTCAAAATTAAAAACGTAAAAGAATGTCCGGTGCTAAAGACAAAATTCATACATAGGTATAATAGAAGGTATTCGATGAAATGATAAAATAATATAATATGTATGTATGTACAAAATTACTTGAAGGTACTATCGTAGCAGTAATTACAAAATTATTCAATGAAATTTTGATACCAGTTCGTCTATCTGTATTCTCTTATCGAAATTATACCAGAGAATTGCCTATTAATATTCAAATAATCTAATTTGGTTGTTATTTATGTTACCTGCGCGATATAAAATATATGGTTTAATAGCCAGTACTTACTCAAGAATGTAACACAACATAACAGGTATACGAATAATATGAAGTACTTAGCAGTTAAATGTTAAGATATACAATATATTATTTTCTTATGTTATTTGAGTGCCCATTAGGAAAACATTGACTCTTCTATATCCATTAATTACATAGATAAGGTAATTTCAAAAAAAAAACTGACATTGATTTTCTATTTGAAAGTTCTTTTTGAAACCCATTACGAAAAGATTAGAAAAAACAACTCATTTATTTAAAGAATGGTCAGACATAACCTATATGTTTCACGAAAAATATCAAAAACCCTTTCAATCCCGAAATTCATAAATTACATAATTTGTTGTTAGTAAAATAATAAAAAAACCTATGCATAAATTCAGAGTTTTTTCTCAGATACAAATTGTTCTGTTAAGTCATCATATATAATTTTTCATTATATAAACAGCCATATTCACATCGTTGTTGTTGTCTATTCATTTAAACATATTTGTATAATAAACACATAAAAATACCATTCTGCTAATGAATGTTCCAACTGATTTGAATAAAAATATTGTTATCACCATATTACCCCTATTTCCCCTTCGCATAATAATATGCTGAAGCAAATCGCTTGTTAAAACTAAAAGCATCCATGTAACATTATACTAAACATACTTCCACAAAACGAGCGAGAATGTATTGCTACACAGTTATATGAAAACTTGTAATTTACTAGTAGAAATATTAGTATATTTATTATCAGAAGGAATATTGCGTCCCATTTGTAAATTAACATTGATTTTTCATAATTGCTTAAAAGAAATATTAGATTTAGATAATCTAATAAATTTTCAGTGATCGAAGAACTTGTTAAATATTCGATAGGTTTAGCTTGCTTTAGGTTTTCTCTTGTTTTCACTGACAAATGTTCACAGTGGTTTAATATATTTAAGAATAAAAAGAGATAAATTCATATTAAATAATAAAGCAGATTATTTTATAGTCAATTCCGTAAGGATCAATATCAAACATTTTATGATTTATGTTATCTATTGATCTTACAGTGCATACTTAATAATATATTTAAGAAATACACGCATTAATACGAATTTAAGCGTGAAAGGTAAAAGGGTAAGTTCCCACATTTAAAATACAAAATAATATTAATATATTTCATCGAGATTATTTTATATTATGTAAGGTATGGTAATATTTTATTTCTAATACAAAATATGAATGCACAATTTTGTCATTAAAATTTACGTGTAGGTAAATCTTAAAAGATTAAAACTATTGTAAGGATGGAGAGAATAAAGGGGATGTAAAAAAGGGTTAATTGCAGTAAGAAAGCACAGATAGTGATACTATTTTTATACCCCTCAAGGGATTGGGAAGTGGTAGTAGATAATACATGACAACAAAAGACGGTATTTCAAAACTATATGATTTAACACTGCTAACCATTTTCAATATTTGAAAATGATTTTCATGTAAGTTTATTTCCTGTTACGAGCTTCTGTTAGTGACCAAAAATAAAATGGTCAATTTTAAGAAGGAGCCAAGAATACTTAGTAAGATTGATAATCCCTAATTCTAGCATTTTTTTAGGTTCGCTTGGATTGTTTCATTGTTTCATAGATTTCAAATGTTGAATAGCATTTCTTTTAATTTTGGAGTATTTGGATAAAATGGATGAACTACCTATTACTGATTCTTCGATCATTTATGAATATGACAACACAGCTTTTATTTTCACACAATGAAAAAAAAAATACTAATACCTAATCCTATTTATTACGAATGATATCATTAATGACATAAATAATAAAATTGGCATTCTTGTAAATAAAATAATAATAATATGCATTCATCTTTTGTGAAGAAAGTGAGAAGACACAAAGGGTATTGTAAAAAAAAATAAAGGAATTAGAATATATAAGGTATTAGGGACGAAGAAAGAAGAAAGGGTAACCTTTTCTATAAAAGAAGAATAAAATAGTTCTTTGTTGCATAATAAAACATTTCTATCAGGAGTAGTAGCGGCATTGCGCTTTTATTATCATAACATTAAAATATTTATGATTTTTAAATAGAAAAATATTGCATGATGCAGTTGGTATCATTGTTGCGAGGCAACATATATCCATCATTTGTTTTTTTATTATTATTTATTATTCTAGCTTTTGATAAATTACTATTCTAGAGAGTATAAATATATATAATATGTCTTACGACCGCAAATAAACCTTTACCCTTTTCAGTTACCAACCAACAGTGAATACTATTTATTTATGAATAAAAACGTTTTATATTATTATTTCATTTTATCATAAAAACATAATATGTATCTACCTACCGGTTCTATTTATAACAATACCGAGCGGTCTACCAGCTAGACAATTTATAAAATAAATTTCTAGTTTGATGTTGCTAGAAAATATAGAAAATTGTGTGCAATGAGCGGAAAGGAAAAAAATACTATTGTTTGAAAAATCAATTGAACATCAACCGTGCTCAATTATTTCTGAAATTTAAAAAAGATTTGGGTACAAAACAAATTATCTAGACATATTTTTTTATGCAACAATGTAATGATTTATAGAATGCTAACAATCTTCGAAATCTCCACAGACAAGGAAGTCTCGAATAATATAAAAACAAACAGCTGATTTTTACCTTTTCACAAAGGTTATCATCCTCTCATTAATGACTGGATAGAGTACATAATATTCATAATAATTATTGTAAATAAGAAATATTTATTTTACCCCTAACCTTAAGGAATCCGGATACAACCAGGTATGCAAGTTTGTCTATTATAAAGTTTGGTATTAAGCTTAAATAACAACCTTTACATATAATAATAATATTACATCATATATACATACACCGGTTCCTTTGTCGCCGTGTGAAAAAAGCGTTTGTTTATGATTTCTCTACCTGATTTTTTATCTATTGTTTGCATGCCCTAAATAATATTAAAATTTCACTAGAATCAAGTAGGTGAGTTTGTACAATAAAGCGGACTACATACTCTTTCAAAACAAAGATATATTCAAAGAATATAAATTGACATGCTAAAATAAACCTTACGTAACATCGATTTTACTGTATTTGAATGGTTCAATTTCCCTTAAAATATTTTTGGACTTTGAATATTTGAATATTTGAAGTTAGTCGTCCGTATAAACTTTTTCGTATACCTACAGAATGTCTTGATATTATTGATCTTTTTAACGATGCATGATGATAAAAAAAATTGAATTCGTTAGAGCAGTGTTTCTCAATGAGAGAGTATCGTTCAGACCAGTCGAAATAATTTTGGGTTAGTTGGGAGAGATCGCGCCTTTGCGAAAAACTCGCCCTCTGTATATTGATTGTATCTAACTTGAAGGTATACCTTTTATGTAATTGTTTGTAATCAATGTACAGTCAAGAATGAATAAATAAATAAATTAAATAAAAGTTATGGAGTACGTTAGGAGCAAGCATAAGTTTCGTTAAAAAATCAAACTGTAGATATTTCATTCTGAAATTTAGCGACGACTAAGTTATTCTTTATATTTTGTATCTAGCGCTCTGAAGTAGTTGTCTGAGCAACGGTGCACTGCGAAAGAGGAATGACATTTCAAATTTATAGTACGGATTCAAAAACTTTTTCACTAATCAAAACTTTGATTTTTAACTTAAATTTTGTGGATCGTCCACAACAAATATATTTTTAATTCTTGATAAAAACAATGTTTGAGATACTGGCTTTAAAAGAGAAGACTTTTTTAACCCTTTAGTTATGCGCGATGTTTATCTGCCCATCGGCTTGTTTGTATAAATGGAAAGTGACTATAAGAGAATGATATTATTATTACACACATTTCAATATTTGAATAGGTTTAAAAAACGGATATACAATCAAATATGTAAACACCGTCATTTGGTATTGGTAAATATCTCAAAATACTATACTACGTGTTTACCTATAGGTATAAGTACATATAATAAGAACAAAATATTATCAATAAAATCCCAGAAATAGAATTGGTGTCTCACTCTTCTCTCGAAATTTTCGAGTGTCCTTAACAGACCAGTATACAATTATTATTGGAAAATATTTTGTAGGTACCTATATGACAATCAATAATAGTTTCAACTTCGCTATAAAGTATGTAAGTATGCAATCTACGCTGGGTGTGACATATTTTTATCATACGAAGAGAGCAATTTGAATGTTCATTAGACAGTTCATTGGCTACTCCTGCACTTGTGAGATATACCGTGAAAATATAGACAGATTCCTATATAATTAAAGTTGTTCGATAATAATAATTACCTACGCAATCACATAGCACATAGGTGTTCTATCCTCTTTGTCTTACCTCGCCAGGGATGCGGAGTAAGGAATAAGAATAGCTAGATGAATAGATAGGTAAATAATTACGAAAAATATGTAGAAAAGTAACACTACCGCGTCCTTGAAATGGATGCTCCATTAAACGGAGCCGAATAAATTATCCGACGTACTACATACATACATACTATGAAACTTGTGTTGACGGTAAGAAAAATTACGATTTCATTTTTTATAAAACAAAAAGAACATTAACGCGCCGTTGTTTAGTATCTACTTATAATATTCAGGGATAGATAAAAAAAATATATACCTACAACCCTCCAAGAAAGGGTTACATAGATCCTATTACAGATATTATTTTTTTATTCGTAATCATCAAAAGGTCTACCCGTTTACCCTCCTTTAGGGGTAGTGTTTGATGAACACGTGTCTTTTTTACCTGAGTAGGCACTTTTGAATGACTAGGTCAAAATAATATTAAATTTGAGTTTATTTACAGATCTTTTACGGCGTCTATACTAGGTATACACATAATTTTAACTTTTGATAAGGAAAACATATGACATTTCAACAGTTACATGGATATGTGAAAAAATTTCTGGTCTTAATTTTTCTTATTTATGGATGTAGTAGCTATATATAGCCTGTTTGTAGAATTCCCGGTTGATCTACTCCACGTTCACGCTACAACTACTGTTTTGTGTGAGCGTTTTTGCAAATCATCGTAAACTCGATTCTCAATTTCAAAACGAAAAAGTCGATTAGTGTCGATTGACATGTCAAAATCGTCGTAATATAGCCGATTAAAGTCTCGTTTACATGCCAAAGCACCTCAAAGACACTGCACAATTCATAAATTCTAGGAAATTACATCCACGTGATATTATAAATATAGATAAATGAGAAATCTCGGATTCATAAAGGTATCCACGTCAGAAGTTCCATACTACATTGAGTTACAAATATTTTATTATAAATATTGCTTCCTAGATTAAAAGCTGCTAAAGCAAGAAATTAAGTAAAAAAATGTTGCTACATTGTCATAAATCCATATGAATTTATTTCATATAGATTCGTCACATGTATACATTAATCTGGGCCTCGCTTTGAATACAAACAAGCAGAGAGGCTTGCAATTCGTATCTTCGACAAGGCCAGAAGTGAAAAACCACCTCAAAAGCTTCCGCATCCGTCAGGACTCGAACCCACGACCGCTTGATTGCGAGAAATGGACGCTACCGCCAAGCTGCGAAGCGCAACATCATCGTCGTCAAAGTTTAAGTATTTATATACTTTAGCGAAGTACCGAACCTAATCATGATTTCACTTTATATCAACAGATGGCAGTCGCAACAAATTCATAGCTGATCGATTTGAGGTTTGCATGTTGCCTACTCCGACCCTTTCTGCATGTGGAAAAAATATGAAATTAATTTAATTATGCAACTTACATTATATCACAATAATCCAAAGTGAGATAAGGACTTCAATCACGACGCGAAATTTATCTGAAACAAAGTAAAAGAAATACAATTAGTTTACATATTTTTATAACAATAATTTATTTATTTAGATATAATTGATATTATACGGCTTGAGCTTTTTACACGTTAAGAAATATGACTAAAAAATATTATTATATAATATCCATAAAAATCAAACTCCTGTAGGTATAGGAGTCCTTCAACTCCTGAAATACCCGGGAAAAGAGGTTATTTCAACATAGACTGAATTATACGCATGAAGTCATTAAAATATATTCTTTCACAATACATAAATGTAGTTTTTCAAAACATTAATTAAAGCATTAGGACTGTAATACTAATTTGAATCTTTTGATATAAATATGTCCTGAATGGGCGAACAAAAATTGCTTCTTTCCGTTTTTTTCTTCAAAATGAAAAAAGCGAATGAATAAATTAATTTGACGACATTTACTCAATAGAAGTAAAATTAAAAACTGTTAATATGTAGGCGCCTTTAAATCTGCTAATCTTTCATAGTATCGATATCGCAATATAAGCGATAATTTTTCTCTCAGAGCACACAGTGCATAATCATAAATGTAAAAACAATCTACATTTATGCGTATTACGGTGAACCCATATTTTAATACTGCACCTATCACAATTTATCATTTAGCCAATAAAAGGTAAATAAATAAATAAATAATATTATAAAAATAATCTGTATTATTATTACAACAGCTTATAGAAAGATTTAGATAAAACTCCAAGAAGCAGATAGTAAAAAATACTACACAATTTTATTGTAGGTATGGTATTATTTACTATCTGTGATACAAAAAAAAAAACACAATAAAATTGTTTTATATTGATAAGATTATAAAACAACGAAACTGATAAACATGTTATAGGTGAATTAAAGTAGGTACTTGTATTAAATATATAGTAAATTTAATATTGATGTTTCATGTCTTCAAGGTATTGAGATAATTGTATACTTTTTGTTGAAATATCTGGATATTTAAATAGTTCAAGACTAGCTCAATACGAGTGAATTGTCAATATATGATATAAAATATTAAATAATCTTATACATGGTACGAAGAGGACAATCTTTATAATTATTACTTCCAGATAGTCTGCTGGCTACCCCATTTGTGGGATAAGCCGTGAAGGTACAGTAGAAATAGTAGTTAAAAAAAATGGACGCACAAAAAAAAAGGAAAAATGTCTTCCATTCTTTTTAAGTATCCGTTATAAATAGTAATAAGTAGGTGCCTACCTAAACAATTGAGAAAATAGCTTAGTAGTATGAAAATTACGCTCGTAAATCATACGGCGATCATAACAACATCTACAGAATAATCAAATTAAATGCATAGTAAACAAAACGGCTATTAATAGAAAACAAAAGACTTATAAATAACTCACCAATAATAGAGGTAGTAGCAATAAGAATCAAACAGCTGAATGCGTATTATAACATGCACGAATACTCGACAAATCGAGTAATTAGGTATGATCGAATTGTTCAATGTGAACAATGTAGATGTGTAGTAGGTATATATTGAATGCTATAAATATTTATTATTCCCAGATATTGTAAAAGTTAACACTGTCACATTGTAATTTGAATTTAATTTTTCAAACTGTATGTCTAAAAACATAATATATTTTTTAATACTAGATACGTTCATCTGACGAGTGTTGAATAAACGTATATTTTCAAAGATTTTTGATGATAGATTCGTATGCAATTGGTTGGTTATTTCATAATTTTATGAATTGCATTTTATGTGAATGAATGTAGTCGTTGTAGAATCAAAACTTGGCTGAAAAACGTGAAACGTGAATAAACGGCACCCATTGTAGCTACGAGATATAATAAATAATATTATAGTCGCATCGTTTGTTGTTATTGTATTATTATTCGTGATCTTCTTGGTCCGTAATATAATAATGTGAGCGAGAAGTGAATGTTGAGAGTGGGTAGGTACCCTACTACACAAGAGTATGTTCACTCGTGATATTGATAACCTAACAATGATATCCGTTCATCTCGACCCACTACTACTACTACTGACGGGATTACATACATTGTATGCTCTTCTTATTATTGCGGTAGGTACCTACACACCTATATAAATAATTGTATTTATATAACACAACCAGCCCACACTAATATCATTATACTACATCTACAACAATGATGATTGTGTAAAGTTACACACTATACATACCTATCTACATCTGACTCACTCATTTCGATTCACTCAAGTGATGATTCGATGATCCATTATATTGTTATTATAATATGTAGGTACACACATTTCTACTGCTGTAAAACATAATACTCTATGCATCACATTTCTACATAATATTATAATATCTAACACAATTCAGACATTCGAACAATCATGCTAAACATCACGTCGAAAACAATACATAATTGTTATTTGAAATACGAGTTGATGATCGATCGTTAACATCAGTTCGATTGTTGAAAATATTTTAATTATTTGCACATATTCGAAATTCAAATTATTTGAAATGTGATTTCGAACTATACTTGTAAAACGCGGTGAACGTTTTCACAAAAATACTTAAACGATAGTTTAAACACTTAAAATTTGTACAATAGAAACATTTTATTATTTTACTTAGATCTTTACAACAAATGTACTTACAATAAAACAAATACGATAAATCAACAATAGGTATTCAATATAAGTATAACATTTAATATAGTAATGTACTTATAGTTGTTTTGTCTCCAATTGTAAAAACTCAAAAGTGCATTGTTTCCTCTTGACTCAACAGCGACCGGTTTTCGGTCGATACTTTGTTGTTGGAAAGATGTATATTATTACATATTTACATAAGAGTGCACACACAAAAAGTTCAATGTGTATTTTGTCCGATGAACTGCGAAGGACAAATTTCAAAAGTGTTTGAGAAGAAAGATACACTAACTTAATACAAAACTGTAATATAAACAAATGATAGTATACGTAAACTTTAATTTACCAAACTACAAATATGGAAAACTTAAATATTTGAAGGTATTCTAAGAGGACAAAAAGTTATGTCCATTTGTCCAATGCATGCCAAGGTCGTACACAAAGGAATAGAGAATAGTAGCAAAGTAGACAAACTCAGTATTTAAATGGGATATAAGTAATAATGCCGAAATAAATAAAACAAGCGTTATATTCTACTATTGTTTTATTCGGTGAGAGAGACGTCTTTCGTTTTATAAGGACATTGCCAATCAATCAATCGAGATTGACAATGTACTTATAAGACGAAAGACGTCTCTCTCACCGAATAAAACAATATTAGAATAAAACGCTTGTTTTATTTATTTCGATATGGAATTCTACTACCTAAACACCGACACAGTGAATACAAGTATGCCCTTGATACATGCTAACATTTTCTAGTTATGTCACTTGTAGGAGATATTATATACATAATATTAAATAAGTAATTATTTCGGTACAGTAGATGCATTAAACGAAATCAACTTATATAAATAATGTAGGTAAATAGACAATACATTAGAGTCCAGTTAGAAAAAGTGATATGAAAACAACAACAATACATCTACAAGACAACAACAATATGTATTTAAAACTTCATTAATTATTATCATTGTTATCATTGTACACGATGCTATGCTAGAAATACTTAATATTAAACGAAGGTAGACCTACCTACCCACTTAATTCGTGCTCAGATGATTAGTGGGATTGTTGTTATACTATATTATTACGTATGTATGTATGTACATGTACATACTGAAATGATGTTGTTGTTAGGCAATGTTTAGAGGTAGATATTGTATCTGTAATATTAAGTTGTATTATGAAACATTTAATAGAAGGTACATCAGTAATAGATACTCATTCAGAAGTTAGGTATAGCTAGTACAATCTAATGCATTTGTGTAGGTAGATACAATATGTACATACCTACACCATAACATCTATATCAAAATGTATAAATAATGTACCTATATCCCAATAACATTTGAAAAAGGATACCTAATAGTACAAAATATGATTATTGTATAATACTATGTATTATAATAATATTCAGTTAATAATTATTGTAGGTAGGTATGTACTTATTTATAGGTTTGATATTATTGGGTACCTATGTATGCATTCTGAGGAGATATTCAGGTTCGCGTCTCTTCATATTAATGACTTGATCACGCATATCTTAAGGCTAAACAGTATTATTTGATTATTTGATATTAAACTGCGATATAAACTTTATTATTATCATTATTATTATAATACACTGTTCATTTAATATAATATATAATAATCTGTATAGTTATAGATAGTTATATTAGGGCAGGTCTTTTAAATTTTCAATATAACGATAGGTAGGTGCCTACTTTATAATATGCACTTGGTAAGATAGGTAGATGCCTACTTTATAATATGCACTCGGTAAGATAGGTAGGTGCCTACTTTATAATATGCACTTGGTAAAATAAGGACCTACTCGTAACGTGATGCGGGTGTGTTTATAATTTTATTATAGGTACAAAAACAGCTGGTAGGTACCTACCTACAATACCTAATCTAAATTATCTACTTCGTATCGATGCTAAATTGTTGCAAATGTCATCAGTCAAAATGATGTTCAAATCTGAGCCCATAGAAGAAACAATGAAATATGAAAGACGTGATTAATAATAATTATAAGATGACTATAAATCTATTAAATATTTTGGTCTATAATAAACTATTATTCATAAATCACTCGATTACGGGTGCATTGCCGTAAAAATAAAATAATAAACTATTATTGTTTCGAGTTATACTAGTTCACATGTAAATAAATCCTAATTCCTTTTTCCGTATAAAATAAGATCCTAATAGAGTAAACAAACAAAGCTTAATATTAATAATAATATGATGGACATAGTACAAAAGTCTTGTCACGGTATTTATAATATCAAACATTTGAAGAAAACAGAAAGATCTATATCAGCTCTATGTAGCTGGTTTTAAATATCAAAATGTTATAAATTCATAGTAATATTTTATTTAATAAACTAGAAATATCCATTATTTACTTAACATTGTGCGTTAGCTCCTCGTTATCGGAGGGAATTATCAAATTGAAGATGTAAATATTTTAATACATGCATGAACCTACTTAAAGAATTGTTATTTAATATTATGTATTATTAATAATATTATGCTATCTTATTAAAATACCCGTATCTTATTCCAGAATAATTTAGTAGAAAAACGTGTTTTGATGTAAAATTAATTTTAATTATTAGTTTTTATTAAATTATGGTAGATGAAAAGCAAACAACCTCGTATAATCTTGTATTAAAATCTTACGTCGGCAGTTATGTTGTTGTATAATATTATATATAAATAGTATATACCTACATATTATGATTCGTCTTAATTAGTTTTATATCAGGTTTATAATAATAAAAAAAGATTGATAGTCAAAGTGCATTAATATAATTTATTAATACTACCATTATAACAAGACGGGAGAAATTTATAGAAGGGAACAGTTAATTTATTAAGCATTACGTAATCTGGATTAAAATAGAAAATTCAAATCTAAAAGCGATGTTATAATATCCATCGTAATTACCTCAAGATATCTGCGCTTTGACACTACAAAATCTTAAAAATATTATTCCTATCAAGTGTTCGATAAATCATCTAATATTTAAATTTACATAAAAAATATTTGAATTTTAAAAATAGAATGACATAAGAAGGATCCTGTAATTTTATAAAAATATTATTACTAAAAGCGAGACGAATATTGTAGATATATAATATAAAAGTTGCAATAATATTCGATTGTTTCAAAATCAGCCCATCGTTACCGATTAAAGATATCACTTTGACGGAGGTCGTTCAAACTGTTGATATGACATTCCGCGATGCGCAAACTTAAAACGATGAAAAAAATATTATAAAATATCGAGAAGGATGAAAAAGTCAAACCGGATAAAAAAATTACACTCTGTTTTTTTTTTAATAATAATAAATAGGAACAGGTGGCCCACTGTCATGTATCAATTTTCGAAGACAAATTATTTATTAATATATCTATAATAAATTTTATCAAATATCAATCAAGATTTTTTATTTACTTTTTCGTGTATTTGTAAAAACGTTGGAAAGGCGGGTCAATGTATCCTGTACCTAACTCTATCAAACAGAAAGAATGGCATACATTTTAAATGAATTTAACCTGAACTTTCTATATATAAAAAATGTATTTTAGTACCTACATATCAGTATTCTGCGTGAGGTATAACTAAGCTTCTATGTTACTTAAAAGTAAGTGAGATGAAGGAATAATGCATTTAACAAGGAACAAAGGTACTAGCAATAACACCTGTGATGACAAAAATACCTCATTCTCACTAATATTATGGAAATTCAAGTCTCGTATTAGGCCTACAATAAACTAAACCTACAAGTTTTTTTTTTTAAGATAGGTATATCTGGGTTTGTTATAAACCCAAATACAACCTTATACACCTTTCACACTAAGTTAAAAGCTTGTGCCGTGAAAGGGGAGTTTGCCGGCACCTGGGAGTTTACTAATGGAGGTACCTACTAAGATTTTTTTTGTACTGTATCGAGTTTACTGAACTAACATAAATGTTATCATCAAAAAGTGGCACATGTTCAACACAATCATATAGGCATCTAGAATAACTTAAAATTTAGCAAACTGATATTATAGTCCCGATATTATTATGTAAGAATCTTGATGCTTCTAAGTACTCCAAGACTTATTAAAAAACAGATAATTTTCAAGAGCAACAAACGATGTTTGGAAGGTAACCGAGCGAGTTATTATTATTATTATTATCATCAAATAAGAGTGGGCAAGTAATGGTAAAGTCAGGATTATGTGTATAGAACACACATCCGTGAAATAAAAATATTTGTGACTGAAAAGAACAGTAAAAAGTAGCAACTTAAAAAAGATGTACCTATTTATTCACTGTCAAAAAAAGTATTGAACCTTATTGATTAAAAACACGTTAAAACTATAGATATAATATTGGCACGATTTTTGTCTACATTTTTAGATTAATTTTTGACATAAGGAGTTTGCCTCCCATATCTAGATAACAATGATAGCATTTTTTTCATTTCTTTCCTTAAACACTCATTGTATTGAAAATGTCCAAATTTAGTGGACAAAACATCGGTTTTTTGTCCAAAAGGTTTGGGACCCTCTTCACAATAGACCGTTTTTATAATTCGATATCAAAGTATTATCTATAAAAATATCGTGGAAGGGGTGACTTAAAATCACTCTAAAATAGAAAGGTTTATTTATATCTTATGCCATCGAGAAAAGCGTGGAAGAACGATATAATGGAATAAGAACTAATTTCCCAGTGATTTTTTGACATGCATACAAAATATTTCTAACAATGTGATTTCTAGCAGCAGTCACCCCGAATAATGATTATATCTGTGTGTAGATGTGCGTAGGTACCTAACTACTTTTAATAATAGGTAGTACCTATAATATATTATGTATAGGTATACCTAACACTATAACCTCGTGTGGTTGAGTAACATACAAAAAAAAAACGAAATAAAAGTAGTATTTTTATCTAAGGAATTTTTATAGTATCGAAGCCTACTTATACGTGGTGGTGAGGTTTCAGGTTTATTTACCTACCTCACACCAGGGCTGCTACAAAATATACTAAAATAAACATAAATATATACTACCTACCTACTGCTATTATTCTATCACGGATTAGCCACATGTAATAAACACGCAAGCTGTCCTCTCTGTGCCAACAAAATAACAGGATGGGTTGCATGCGAAGCATATAACCTCATCGATTATTGAAGACGTTAAGTGTCTTATACTGTGTTATGTTTGACGAAAAAGCTTTGTTTTACTGGACACATTCCGGATATGTGGCCTGAGTACCTCTAAGGATACAAGAGAAATTTACATAAAATAATAAGAGATCAATTAAATTTCGGAGATTGCTAGAATAAAAACATATAGGTATTTTTAAATTTACATTTTAACATACTATACTATAACATCACGGTATATGACACAAACGGGGTAGCCAGCAGACCAACTGCATGTTATGAACATGCAAGCAGTCTCTAAAAAAATACGGTATTCAGAATGGGTGGCAAACCTCATCGTTGAAAATAAGATGTAAAAAGTCTTTATTTTTTCGAACACCTGCCTTTTACAGGGCATTCTGAAACTTATGGAAAAGAGTGGGAGACTAATTCTATGCCGGGTGCTCTACGGTTAGTTTTTGACATAAATTTAATATTTCTAAGATCCCCACATATTGGAATTAATAAAAAAATAATAATTGTTATACTTGATAGGCATGTCGCAACGAAATAGAATGACCGGTTCTAAGTTAATAATAATAATATGTTAACGTTGTTACCTGACCTAAATGATTACCAAACCTCTCCAGAGATATATAGGTATACTTACCTATATTATGAAGGTACCTAAATATGTAGATATATAATAGGTAGGTACCACGATACTCACGTACATAACCAACATTGTATTTGTACGAGAATGTTAACACTCACTAAATAAATAGAAAGAGAATCACCCGATATATTATCATGTGCATGAGTACAGTAGGTACCCATTCTACATATGGACGGTTCTAAATACTTACCTTAATGAACATTTTTTTTATACCTACTCTGATATTCATTTATTTCTTTGTGCGATTATACACTTACTTTGTATGTATTGATTTATGCAATAGTTTATTGCAGAAAAACTATTAGCAATTTAACTGCGTTGAGTTTCGTTATACGATCAATATAAATTATATTTATTACTACTATACTATCACAGCATATCCCACAAGTGCTAACAAAAACAAGAAATTCTGAATGGGTGGCATGCCTCATCGCTGAATATCAATTGTCTTGTACATGAAATCTAATAAACACCTGCATTAAAAAGGATACTCGAACCTTGACAGAAAGAAGTGCGAGACCTATATTTACTGATGACTCCATGGGATAAAAACTATACAAACTAGAAATACAATATTTTGAAACTAACCTCAGACACTAATTATCCAGGAAACTTCTAATGTTTACTCTAAAATCATCATCAAAGAAACACTCTATTCTTAGTATTCTCCAGACTAATACAAACATATAAATACACTAAAGAGATAACAATATAGATAGGTATATTATCTTTTATAATAATTTATGTGTATCTATTGCTAGGTATGTTTTGTTTCCCTTGACATTAGACGATAACGTCTCTATGTCACACTGTCACGTATAATGGATATTTATTGGGTACATATATTATATCTACATTGTTATACATAATTATATTATACAAACTACATACCTATAGATAGACATAGATTATAGATACATACAAAGCTTATTGACATCGTCATAATGTTCTATTAAGGCATGTACTGACATTGGCACTATCTTTAGAATGATAATTATAGCTGCATGCAAAAGAATTCCAATATTATGATAAGAGGACATTATTACAGGTAGATACCTACCTATGTCATGTGAGTTGCTTGAATAAAATTTTACGCGGTAAGATATATTGAAAGAAATATCTACATGATTGTATACTAAAAAAGTCAATTAAATCTTATGTACAAATCATTTGGAATTGGATTCCTTGCCTTGAAAAAAAATGAAGTCCTTTTCGACTAATAATTTACATTCAAGTCTACTAAAAATTTGAAAATATGTACCTATGATTGGGTACAATTTTTAAGCTAAAAATAATTTGATAATGAATATGATCATTAAAATATATTGACAGAATACATTTTTATCGTCTATTTAATGTAAATTGATCAAACAAAAATAATAAAAAAAAAAACATATGTCGATGACCATTAGTTGTGAGAAATGAGGGAAGACCCCAAAAAAGATGGGATGACGATATTGTCCCGATGATGGAAAAACAGTGGTATCGTGTTGCTCGAGACCGAAGAATATAAAAAAAAATTTGAAGAGGCCTATATCCAGTTAGGAGAGAAGAGGGCTAGCAGTAAATAATAGTTGAAAAAGTATCATTCTCTCACTCTGATGTCGTATACTAGATGAAACTTGAATAATATATTATAAAAAATAAAATCTATCGTCAATAATAATTAACGGAGGCAAAATGAATTTGGAATTATGAAAATTAAATAAAGAATATTGTCACACGATTGATATATTTCAAATATAAAGAATAATATGGCAATAGGCTTGCACAACCCACCTTCAGATCTGGAATAAAAATTATTATTATTATTATTATTATAATATAAAGAAACACACACAATAAAATGTACGAATATTTTATTATAGAAAGATAATAGTGTTGTACTGCTAGAGCATTTCATCGTAATTAGATATTAAAATGTTTAAAATACGAGTATAATAGGTGGATATAATGAAATTTCATTCGTAAATTAATATCAGGCTATTCACACACTAATAATAAAAGTCGCCGCGAAATATTTTAATTGGATGAAATAAATAATAAAATTAAAATAACTGATAATAAGTCTAACTATGCAACATTATCATACTAGAATGTGATAAAAAACGAAAAAAAAAAACTTTAATAGAAACCCGATAGCAGAAAGCATTTATTGTTGTTAAAAAAATAACATTTAATTTTATTCTACAGCAGTGTAGGTAATGTCATTATATAAATAACTGTTTTGTTTAGATGGATTCGAAATAATGTTTTAAATATATACCTACACGATATCCTGTTTTCATAATTAAAATGCAAGATATACCTTTATTTGTATAGTCTATGGTGAAATCCGACTGCCTAATACACTTGAAAGAAGAGTTCTTTTCTGCGTATTTGTCAAAGAAATGTAAAGATTTATTTTAATTTGGATATGCGGATAAATAGGGGTCTACGAGTCCTCTGAGATATCTGAGTGTGAGGTGTGTCTCTCTTCGATTTTGCGGTTGTTAGAGCACGCATCTGACACAGAAGATCACTCTAAAAATCAATAATGTACACTTACTTTAAATGTATTTAAAATCAAAACAAAAAACTTATTGATGTATATATTGATGAATGCTAATAATATTTTTATCGAAAGACATTGTTTAGAGGGCCAGAAGTCCTGGAAATAAAATTTACTGGCATCTTTGGAGCAAGCACAAAGGAGCAATTGGCATTCGACCCAAAGAGGACAAATGAAAAAAAGGATGTTCGGATTATACACTAAATGTGATTATAACTCCTGCTTAGTGTTGCTTTCAAGAAAGAATAATGTTACAATGTGAAGTTGATAAAGTTAACTAAAATAATAATAAATTATTCTTTACATGAAGATAATAGTTAGTGCAAGCATTCTTATTGAAATACTCCTACAGAAAATATTTTAGCGGTGATTGTACAACTAAGGAATTTGCGTAGGTTATAGACAAATCGCATGACGATTCTTAAATGAATAGATATTTATTTAACACTTTTTTGTGCGAAGATTCTATCTTCACAAAAAAAGAGAATACAATAATTATTAATATGCACGTCTTGATATTCAACAATTGTAATTATTAGATGACATAGCGGCTATAAAGAGGTGCTTTATTCCGTAACAGGTTTGTTGTGTATCTAAAAATACTATCGGTAAATTTATTATTAGTCTTAATTAAAAATCAATTCATAGATTGGTCGTTTTTTTAATGTGTCGATAGAAAGAATACATATACGAATTCCAGGAAAGCTGAATCGATATTACTGATGGGCGTATTGCAATTGAAATGTAATATGTTTCGAAAATGAGCTGATTAAATCTCTAATATTCTGCACTGCTGTTACTAGCTATGTGAGAAAATATTACATTTCAAACTCGTTATGAATTTATTAATAAAAAGTATCAACAAGAAATAGTTCTCTAAGGACTATAATAATTTCTGGACCAGTTTTTTCAGCACTCTTTGCTAGTAGCGAGAAAATGCAATGCTATAAATGTCTTGCAAAGGAAACTACTAATATCATCATTTTCGGTCGGTCCTTCAATTCTGATGATCGTACCAACCATCATGCCTCATTCTATAGACCATCTGTATCTACCTCGAGCGATCATCTGCCATGTGCAGGACCTCATGCAGTGAACTCTGTGCTAACTCCTTAATTTGATTGCTCCATCTTTCTGGTACACGGCCCTTTCCACAGACCTAGTTATTATTACTCTTTCCAGGTTCTCAGGCTCCCTTCTCGCAATATGTCAGAAATATCCAGTTGTACGTTTTAGCCCCGTACAAAGACATGCTGAACATCAAGGTTCTAACCAGTATCTTTGTATTTCTCACGACTTTAAGGATTTTCCTAATTTTATCAAGACAGGTTATTTGTTATATTTCATTCAGCTATGAAGTACCCATCTTAATTTTTATAGCACAATCTATATATTTATTACTTATTATGGTCCGTTGGTTGACCCGCACATACAAGATGCCATGATGGTATGGATAAATAGAGAAGAAATAATCTTTAATGACGACTATAATTCTAAAAGGTTAAAACAAAACTTTTTTTTGAATGATAACTAAAATTAATGCACTTTAGATGTAACAAAAGAGTATATTAGATACATTCAAATACGAGAGCAAAAACAAAGTTTCTACATATTATAATAGATAACTTTAGTAAAAGGTTATCATTAGAGGTAAGTAACAATTATTTATTTATTTTCTTTCACGAGTAACTGATAAATAAACTATTATCAGAATAAAATAATTAAAATGACGTCAAAAGCAATGCAAATCACTCATTTGAATGAAATAATGTTTATATATATATATATATATATATATATATAAACATAAGAGATATGATAAAAAAGTCAATAAAATTAATGCGTGTTTATATTTTTTTATAATATGGTCACATTCATCGGCATATATCTATCGAATAATATATAATTATATTAGAATCATGTGGTGGCAATTTATTTCTTGATAGAGGTATGTATAATTGTTTATATTCCACTGTATCATTTTATTTAATGTTTAACATGTAAATCTATAAAATAAACTACAAAATTATCATGCTGCCAACCTACAACACAAAAATAGTAGAATATTTGTAGATACATTTTTTTTACACATTAACACTAAACACAAATAAAAATAACAATAATAGAAACACACACAATAAGAAAAATCTCTACATTAATCAAAATGAGAAAAAATTCTACAACCCACACACCTAACACTCCAAAGGGACCGGGAACTACAGGAACTGTAGGAAGGGGTTAGGGGTCGGATGCTGAGTTAGAAGACAATAAATACTTATTGTATTATTATTATGTAAATTTCACATACGATACTACCATATAAGACTTAGAAAATACAATGTCACCAGCACTTGTAATAAGACTAATAAGTTCTATATTAATCATAAAGTCCCTATAAATCAAAAAAGAAACTTTTGATCCAATTATAATATACATTAAAATAAGGGCATATATAATATAACATTATTATGTCTCTAGGCATTTTAAATCCATAGTTTATTGTAAGGAAATCCATTACGCACAGATAGCCTTACATTATGTAGGTACACGGTGTAGGTAGTAGCTAGCATCAATTAATTCCTAACAAATTGAAAATATTAATTTTATTAATTACTCTTTTAAATACAACACCCAAAGTTATTACTTGTAGCATTAGTTATGGTTTGAATAAAAATATAATTATATTTAATTACAGACTAATGTTATAACTTAGTATGTATTACATATCTAATAATATTATCAATAATCGCTCATGTGTGCAATTTATACGTTATATAATCATTATTAGTGATTTAAAAATAAGATTTTTATAACTATGACTTTTAATGTTTTTTTTTTCAATTACCATTGCGCATAAATATTTATTCATACCTTATAAAGGCAAATATATTTTTAATTTTATTTTAAATATGGTTAAAAGGGGTCAAAGTTATCTTTACTTTCAATTGCATTAAGCAAAAGCATATCAAACAAGATGTGGAATGAGGAGCTCTGCCCGAAAAATTGGAGAAATGGATCCATCATGATACTTTTCAAGAAGTGAAATCTATTGGAATAGGTTGTGAAATCTGCTTGACAAAGTTCTCTCGCAAATAACCTTGAGCCCCATTCAGAAACGAGTGTTAGCATCTCTGAGAAATCAACAATGCGGGTTCGTGCTTAGCAAGTCGCGCTCGGACGCAATTTTCTATGTCAGATGCGTGCTCAACAAACGCAGAAGTTTCATTCACCACTCGAATGTTGCTTCATTGACTACTAAGAAGTTTCTGACATCCACCATATAGACCAACCGTATGGAAAATATTGCTTATAATATTATTATAATTTTAATGTAAGTAACATTTAAGTATTTTTTTTGTTTAATCAATACGGATTATTTATTATTAAACAATTACATCATAAAATGAACAATGAAGTCATTTTTAGATGCAGCATAATATAATAATTTGCATTGTGTATACCTATCTATTACACAGTATAATGATGTTATAGTTACAAAGTGTGTACTACCAAATTGCATTTATATTTTAATAATATCTAGTATTAATATTAATCACACGTTTTGTCTCAACTCATTATAATATATTTAATAGGTATTACAATGCGATGCCTTAATATATTTAATAGGTATTACAATGCGATTGCCTATCATTAGATTTATTATTTCAACTGCACTGCTGTTGTTAAGTGCAATATAGAACAATGTGCCAAATGGCAATCTCTTCTAATTAACGGTCTTAAATCATTGCATAAAATTTTAATTCATTAAAAAAATAATCGCTTCGTGGATGAAATGAAAATCGACGTTCTTGAAACAGAATCGGAAGTTATTTTTTTTTAAATTTCATTGAATATTTTTTGGTTATTTATGTATTCATGAACGACACTTTTTTACGTTTCTATCCAGGGGTAAATGACGTAAGCCCCGTATTAATGTGAGTCCATTTGGTTGTATGTAAAGATAAATTAACCTGGGAATCACAGATAAACCAAACTTCTGAATGAAAGCCCCCAAATTATTTATTAATTATTTATTAATTATTTATATCAACAAATATTATTTCTTATAATGATATAACAGAAAATGTGAAAGTTATTTTTTTTTCTATAAGTGACATTTCTTCCCCCAAAGTACCTAGCGAAATAAATTCGTAAATTCCCGTTTTTAACATAAATGATTTAACTCTCCGATTATGAAAATTATTTTGTCAAAATCAGGATACGTTCAAATGTAATTAATGTATGTGCATAACATGTAGGTACAAATGTAATGTGTACAAATGAGAGTAGGTAGGTACCTATACAGTTACCAGAGTGCAATAACCTTTATAGTGACTATATAAAAAGTGTGGAGTATATAGTTAGAATGAAAAAAAGTGAATTATTCTTGGAAAAAAAACTGTCGGGTTTTCTAAACAGAATGAACATTTGAAATCGTGAACATCAAAACGAACACCGCGAGGTACGAAATGATTAATTCTATGCAATGATATTGAATGCAGCTAATTTGACGAATCTGATATTGGTAGAGCAAAAAATGACCTTTGTGCAAATGACTCAATGCAATATTAAATGCAGCCAAACCTACATCAAATTATTAATATTTATTTTTTATCGACACACTTGAGTTCCTGTACTTTTTATTCGATTAGAATACCTATTATTTTTTTGACACGTAAATAAGTAAGTAGGTATCTGCCTAAATATTATTATTTTTTGATAACCTTTTAAAGATTGAGATTGTAAAGAATAAAATACAATTAAAATTTAAAAATATTTTCCAAAAAGTTATCAGAATAGCATTTGATCTGCGAATTGCTTTTAAGGCTATCATATTGAATACTGAAAAAAAAACTGAATAATATAAAAAAAGTATTCAAGTTAAGTATATTCATTTGAATACACTAACATTTAAGTACCTATAGTTTACTGCTGATACAAAACCATCACTTAGTTGCCATATTCAAATAGACATAATAAAAATTAATGGTATCGCCAATATTTCGAACATGGTTAGTAAATAATATGCATTACAGAAACATTTTAATTAGCATTTGCATCAAAATTATTAAATAATAAAGCACTAAGTTGATGGCATATTCAGAATGGATGGAATAATGATTCGAATATGCACACCTGGAGGAAGTGATGGTTGTAAAATGGGCAAGTTTATTAAAAGGCAATAAAGATTTAAATTTAAATAAAAGTTATAACCGTGATTTTACTCTGTATTAAGAGCTGGTAAAATAATTGCCAATGGGCGAAAATAATGAACACAACAAGAACTTATATCTATATTTTAAAATTAATAAATGAGACTTAATAGTAGTATTTAGTAGTCCAAACCCGGTATTAAACAATGGAGAAAATAGTACCTATAGAGATAAGTATTTTTATTGGATTTCCTATCAAGAAGAGCAGAATAAGTATAAAATGCAAAAAAAAAAAAATTGTAGACTATAAGAAGTTTTAGAAGAAAAAAAATTCAGTGATGACATGTTTGAAATTTTCTAATGGAAAGATTGAACAAGTATTTTTCGAAATTTTATGAACAGTGACAAAATAAAATAAAAACACCAAATTCGCGGTATAAAATATTACGACACAGCTGGTTTCTTGAGTATAATTTTTGACAATGTCAATAAGTGACGGTCAATACATTTGATAGTTATTTTATAAATAAATAATAATAATAATCAAAGTACAAAATCAATCCTTGGAACAATATCAGTATTTGTACAAATGTTAGAAATGATTTAATAGTAGGCAATTAGTTCAATACAAATAGGCAATAGAACGTTAGACAAATATTAATAAACACCTGATAAACTCGATCACACAATTGATATATTATTTATTATATGATGCTTTTTCATGGAATTCGATGAAGCAATATGCGAGATAGAAGAATAAATTATTTTCTAACATTTTCATTAGGGATTTATCTCTTTGACAATCTTCTTTGTTTCTCCATTGCACCTATATTCCTATATGCATTCATACGTCTTGTTTTAAAGTCATCGGTAATATAAGAAGAATGTGCGTATTAAATAACCAACAAATGTGTAACGGATATCATGTTTATTGTTGTATTTTAAGATTAATTAAATTTTTAAAGATATATAAAAATTATGTTCCTAATAGTACTCAACAAACCATATTCAACCATCTTTAATCGTTAAACAATTAACTTCAGTAAAATTAAAGGAGTTTCATTTAACGAAACTTTGTATTAGTAATTTTACGCGTTAATTTAATGACGTGATTAAATTTAATTTTAATGCTTTAAAAGTTTTTTTTTAATATATTAATAACACACAACATTTATGAAGGCTCTTAAATAATGCATATTTAAAGGAACTTAAGCTAAATAAAGTAATGATAAATAAGCTGAATACATGTTGCTATGTTGCTATTAGATTCATGGAATATTATTATTAAAAGTGTTATAGGCATCAGAAAGACAATATTCAATTATTTCTAACTAGGTAAAAAAGACAATAATTTTCACCTTTAAACTCAGCATTCGAAACTAACAAAATATAGGAACAGAACGTTTTCTGAGTTTATGGAAGTTAACCTATAGAGATTTTGTAATATCTTACATAGAGAGCATCGCTGGTAATACAAATTTAAGAAAATGTCGTGACGATAAAGAGATACAGGTTCATAGTTTTGTATGCAACAGATGGATAAAATAATATACATTTTTGAATTTGTGCAATAGAATTGACGGACTTTCAAACTCAAACTCAAGATAATCATGACAAAATACAATCAATCTTATATTATCGAATGATAATAATAATATGTAAAAATAATATAATATACAATTGAATGATATTATCTGTAATAATACCTACTTATGATAATGTTATCTGGACATTGAAATGTCTTATCATTAACCTTATTAATCAATCCACGTTTAAACAACACATGCCTACCTATTATAATGCATTTATCTATGTATCTATTTGACATCATAGTATGATAAAATTAAATTAGGAGAATTGTTATTTAGACAGGCTTGTCTTTAATAATATAAAATTAAACTTATCTATAATCTATAATGTCTATTAAGATAGATAATTATATTAAGTCTATCTCAATAAATTATACAAGTATACCTACCTACCTACCTATTTTATTGATTGTAATAAGAAATTATTTCAAATTGCCTCGAGATTTTAGGTTAGTATTTGATTAATTCTATAGTTAAAGTACGAGTTACTCAATAAATTTAATACTGCGATAAACTCGCCTATTGTGGATTATAATAGGTATGTAGGTACCAGGGTACCTACAGGATTGCTTCTTTTTTTAAATTAAAAGTTATACAAATAAATGTAGCTTTCATACCTACTTTTCTAAACCATTTACATAATTTATATTTAACTTTGTCATTGTAAAGGTTATGAAGATTAAAAATACAATTAAAATTCTTGGATTAGTTGGAAGACATCGCGTCTCTGCGATAAACTCGCCCATTGTGCAAAATTATTTGTATATTCCATGTTGTAATCTTATTATTTTTGTCTTAATATTTTGTACAATAAAGTTTATTATTATTATTACTCATAGATAACTGACTATCTGCTCAATAAATACTGTCGTGTTACACAAATGAAGTAACCAGCAGCGAATAATGATAAACTCACCTCTGTACTTACTAAGTTTAAGAAATGCGTCAGTCATAATTAAAGGCGATATTTTTCAGTGAAATTGTAGGTAATAGGGAAATTAATTATAGCATATAAGTACCTATCAAATAGTAAATACCTACAGTAGTTAAAGTACCTACGGCTAAATAGTTATACGGGTTATAAGTATATTATGTACTTTGGTACTAAAAGTATTATAGTATTCAACGTTAAAATGTTTCAAATACAAGCGCTGCAAAGAATTAGATGGCAAATCTATTAAACTATCAGAGTACATATACAAACATACATACTTATAAATATTTCATCATTTTATAAGGCTTCAGTACCTACCTCAGTACACGGGAAGGGTCTACAAATAATACTGAAGATACAATGTAAGTAGGTACCTACTCCAGTTCAAGGATTAGGCATACCACAGGGAGCGAGTGTTGTGACATGCTTAAGGAAAATTATTAATCGAAAAAAAATTATTTAAGTAAATTTTAACAATTCTGAAATGTTGGTTGATACTACGACTACTATCTGCAACGCATTCAATGGTTACCCCGCTCATTGTGGGAGAAATCGTGATGATATAGAAAATAGACAGACTTTTGTTTTTGAAAAGAATGCAAACACTAATTAATAAGAAGTGAATGCATATTTAAATGTATTTTAACAGATCTTTAATTTTCTAAACTATCTAACTATCTGTTCATATTTAAATTTATAAAAAGAACATTAGAATTAGAAACTATTTAGAAAATTTATATACTTCTCCACGATTTTGTTTGATATTAGTCATAATAAAAGTCAACTATATTCTGAAATTTTAAAAGTTTATCGCATGAAAATACCTCTAATGTCAAAGCGTACGTCAATAAAAAACCAATGATCATTTCATCTTGATATTTTTTTCTTACACTGGCGACAGGTAAAAAAAATAATAACATGTTTTTCATTGTTATATCGTAATATTTTATTCCACAAAAATAACTCCCATTGAGTATTATTATATTTGAGAAAAATCCACCTGTTTTCTAATCCCAGAACACCTGTATTTTCGGTATTAATTACCCGGCACCTCCGTATTTTTCGGATATCAAAAAAGGGGCCCAACATATTTTGATATAAAAAAACAACTATTCAACAAATAAATTGTGGTCTAACAATTTACAAATAAAAGAAACACCTTTTGGGGTTGTTGCAGATGAATAAAAAAAAAACAACCACTTTTTATAAAGGTAAAATTGAGTTGTTGTAATAATATGGTTCGAAAATAAAACTCACTCTTGTATGTAATTTAATTTTGAATCAATGTTCCATTTATACCTAATTTAAATTGAATTCAAATTATTTCACTTTATTTTGTTCCACTCATATTTTCAAATTTAGAAATGTCAAAATCAACTTACCGTTTCAGTTTATAAATCTTGTTCTGAACAGGCACAATAACATTTTTTAGAATCTCTTTTTTGCATTTGTTTTAAAAATAATAATAATAATCACTTAATAATCTTATTAGATTCGCGTTTGTTTCGATGTTAGATAAGAATAATATAAATAAACACTCTCCCAAAGTCCCAAGGCAAAGAAGCAATTCTTCATCAATATCTAAATTGAATGTCATCGCTAGGTGCATCGGCTGTTATAATGTAATGTCATTCGTTTGAAGAAACAGGTGTCCACGATAAAAAAAAAACACAACACTGAAGAAACACACAAGTGAAGTTTATTAAGCTGGCAACGGACAGACACCCTCTTTTGAAATAAATGTTGCGGGAGTAGACAGTAGAACACCAGCGCTACCCACTCCAAGATAGGATGCCTTCTTGAACGACGCCCGAAGACGAAAGAACAGTGCACGGCACTCGAACTCGTAAAAAGCACTGTCTTGGAAGCCAGTATAAACGGGGAGCCGAACACTAACGAAGGTCACTCGGGATTTTCCGTTGACTCCCAACACTAGTAAGAACATCGGCGTAGCGTAGGGAGAGTGAGTAACTGAGCGAGGGAGGGGGAAACGTTACATACTACTACTACTAATACCACTACTTAGAAAGTATCTCCACTCTCTTTTCAACTTGATCTCGCGCAGCGGGTGCGAAGGCGACGGAAGACAGTATTATCCGTAGTGTGGCGAGCAGCTCGGTGGTGTGATATTAGTACTAGCACTACTAATACTATCGCGAGTATGTGACGGTATGAACAACATGAACGCCCTGCTGCTGCCTATCCTATCCAATGTGCAATGCACCCATACATATAGTGGGTACGTACGTAGGTAGGTACTCACACAACATACTCATGTACGTAGGTAGGTAGGTACTCACATACAGTAATACCATACTGCTTACAGTACAGTCACATTGTGACCATGTGGGGGTATTCTGACTCTGAGAACTATAAGGACCGAGTGTGGATCACTCCACTCACCGCAACAACGAATGATGATACATAGGTAGGTATTTACAGCTATAATACTTACTATCAACTTAAAATAACTAATTAATTGTAGCCTGGAGGTAGAGTCTCGGCCTCTTGAACAAGGGGTCCGCGGTTCGATCCCAGGTGCCGGCAAACTCCCCTTTCACGACACAAGCTTTTAGCTTACTGTGGAAGGTGTATAAAGTTGTATTTGGGTTTATAACAAAACCCAGATATATCTTTTTTAAAAAATTTAAAATTTAAAATTTAAATTTAAAATTTAAACATTGTGTAGATACGTATGTACATATTTATGAAGAAAAGTTAAGATTTTCTTTTGGGATCATAACTTAAGATAAAATATTGTACAATAAGTTAAACTATGATAGGTAAAATTTGAACTAAATTTTGATTAACATGTATTTTTCGCCACGCTATATCTATAACTCAAAATCTCCCGCTGCGGATGTAGGCAAGTGTACCTACCTATATAAAATAACATACAAAATATATTATATCTTTATATAATTAATAATATATGTAAGTATGTATGTATGTACTTGTTAATATATGATGATTGTTTTTAGTTGTTCTTTAACACGTGTGTTGCGCCGCTGTGACTCGCCCACATTATCAAATTTATAAAATACCACTGACAATAAAAACGCACGACTTAATTCTACCAACAGTCGCTTCATACCTAGGCACATTATAATAATATTATGTATTGTATAACTACCCAGGTATAATCTAATAAATAATTTATGCATTGAATCTAAACACAACACGAGATTATAATATATAAGCACCAGTAGGCGATTAACAACACAATGTCTTACCTATATTGAGTTCCTTACCTATTATTGCATCAAAATTTTATTTGAATGTATAACTGTCTGTTTGATTCTTCCAAAGACGTGCATTAAAATTTGTTAAATTGTGGGTAGGTACCTACTTTCTTCTAAAAAAAAAACACTGTAATTCATCCGAATTTTTTCTTAAGAACAGAATAAAATCAGACCTTTATTAGTTCATTCATTCGACGATTTTTTTAGGAACAGAATGAATTCAAGCTTTTTATCATTTAGGGTGACCCTTTGATCAAATTCGTTCGTTCATTCACACGATTTCGCACAAAAGTGGTAGCAAGTGCATTAAGTGCATATAATAAATATGCAAGTTGTCCACTCCTTGCTAATAAATGTCAAGACATTCAGGGTGGGTGGCATATCAACGCAATTTGTTTTGACAATTGAAATTACATATAGGTACCTATACCTAATAGTCATAAAAAATGACTTTAGGTTATTTTAATACTGGCATAATTTATGCATATGCTGGAATTGTGCGATAGTCACGAATGTTAATATTTTTTTACACAAAATCATTTTATCAAAGCGCTGATCACCAACATTAAACCACAGTGTTTAGAGAACAAAATTTTGGATTCAGAAACAGTATAAAAAGTTATATGTGAATAATATATTAACTCCGTAAGGAAGACTTGGGCGATTGGACAATAAAAGTAAATTTAAATAATTGTCTAAAATAAATTAGTTTCTATTATAAATAAGTATAGGTAGGTGATTATGTGTAACTAATAAATAATATAAACTCTATTAATTTTACAACTTTGAGGTAGTAGGTACCTAACTAACTAACTACTTTAATTTAAACGTTTAGATAAAATGGTTAACAAGTTAGTACTAATATTATTATTATTATTAATATAAAGAGGCACTGAAAACTTGTTTTATTCGCGTGTTGAAACGAAATTAGTGCCCGCAAATTAGTTTAAAATATTTGACTAAATAAATTTAAGTACCTAGTTATATTATATGAAAGAAGTACGCAACAACTTACTCAGGTCACACCATGCGTAAGTAACTCTTTAGATATTATGATTATCTATCTAAAGATATTATCTGTCAGTCAGTAGGTACCCAGGCCTAATCTAATCTTATCATTTTAACAATGCTGAGTAGGTACTGCAATAGTAAGTAACACTCAAAATCCAGCTTACAATGTGTTGTTATGATTTAGTAGTTGCATCGACAGCTAGGTCATTTTTTAACAATATTTAATCGACAATTCAACGTACCTACATTACACGATGAGCTTAATTAATAATAAACTAAGTCGACAATCCAGTACAGACTAAGATCAATTTTAATAGATATATTGACAATCCAGTATGCACTACGATATGTTTAATTAGGTAAGCGTATAGTTAAATCGACAATCCAGCATATACCTACTATGATAAGTTTTAAATACATAGTTATATCTATCCATACTTTTGTATATTCTGAGCTAATCTATGCCCACTATGTGTTCATTTACTGAAAATTACATCCAATAATTCAACATTTGTCACAGTTAGAGATAAATTTATAAGACACTGTAGGATGGCACTTATGTTTAAATTGATGCGAATCATAAAACTTCACATCAAAGACATTTAATAGAATAATTTATATCTAGTAATGAAATGCGCTAGTCTCAGATGGTTTGCTGATGTTAATTGATATTTTTTTTATTAAAAGTTCATAATTTATGAATTTTTGTACTGTAAATAAAATATCGTTGTTTTAATTATATATTATTTTTCTCAAAATATTTTTGTAACAAAATTTGCTTCGAAACATTTGAGATACCTATAAAGAAAATTGGGTTCATGCTGTGTCTAACAAGTACCTACACGTTAAATTATATATATAAAAAAAATTGAATTCACCAAGAAAAAGCCTAGATCTACAATTCACTAACAATCACCATTACCTCAGATAAGTTAGGATCTATTTACTGATAACTACAGATAGAATTAACTAACAATCCAACACAAATGAAATTATAACAAGTATTTGTAAGTTAATCGATTGTTAGTTAGTAACTCTTCGACTGACGAAATGTGAAGAATAATATTGAATCGACTTTACTCCAATGATCTTTGAAACTTTGTACGTGGATAATATTAATAGTTTTATAATACCCACATGTTATAATAAGCGAGTAGTTAAACAATAAAAATACACCGAGTATTAAAATACACAATAACGTATGTACCTATACGTAATACACAAAGGTAAGCGTGTATATAAATTTAGTGTGGGATGTTTTAGAATCATTAATAATGTTTTTAATTTTGAAAATGCACATTTTGTAGGTATTATTATATATAAAATATTTATTAGCCGGTACAATACACTTCAACATTGAATGTCGAGTCGTGCCAAACACACTAAATAATGATGGTAATATGTATGATGTATATTTAGTCAATACTTATAATAAATTCTTATAGGCACACGTTTTGGATAATTCTTTTCTTCCACATCTGAATATAACAATATATAAATGTGTAGCTGTCTAAATATAATAGCACGCTGTAACAAATAATTTCCGATAAAATCCGCGCCAATACTGCATCAAACTGGATAATTCTAACATTAAAAAGTTCGCGATCAACGAAAGACATGACACTGTTTTTTTATTATAATAGTTATATACGAATGCATCTATCAACACACGTCACACATACACACACAAGTGGGTGCTTAATTTATATTATTAGTCTTTGATATGACTATCTTGGCAATATCCATGCCACACTTTTAGATATTGTCATTTTCTAACATTGCTTTTTGACAAGCACCGACTATTGTTATTACTATTATTCACAATTTATTCATTACAGTAGATAGAAGAATTGATGTAGGTACAGTCAATGCTTGTTATTTTTATCTGTTCTTTGTATGCTTTCATCTCGATTATAGAAAGAATTTAAGATTTAAATGATTTTAATTTAGACATATTTGCTTTCCGTAATCTTTTTTCCTTATGATTGACTGTAAATCCAAGTCGAAATACCATACAAAATATGAGGATAAAAATTCAATATATTTTTGAATAGGTACTGTAAAAACAAAGGTAACAACCTAATTTTTTAACTGTATTCTACTTAAGTTTCAATACAGAGTTGATTTTCAACACACACTTTCTCTCTTTTTCTGGCATTGCACCCAATATATGTATGAGTGATCCTGCCTGCCATTATCAACCTGTATAATTATGTATTACAATCCAAATCAAAAAATCTCCTGATGAGCTACACAGATATCGTTGAAATATAAGTAGGTACATGTACGTACGGTTAATACAAAAAACGAAAAAATGTAAATTTGAAAAAAGTCACACGGGCAACCCCTTTGATCACGGGAAATAAAAATTTACATAAAATTTCAAATAACGCATTAGGTACCTACTTAATAAGATATTGCAAAAGGTCAATAAATATAATAATAGAAACATATGTGAGAAAGTAGATTTATCGAAAATAAGAAAGCGAAAAAATTTGCTATGCAAATAGACTACGGCATAGAACATATTTATGAGATGCAAATATGATTTTTTACCGTGCAGTTGATAGTTACTATTGACATTATAATGATCTAAGAAAGTCCCCACACTTTGTATTAGAATAGATATGTATGAGATCTGCATAATATTTTTCAATACAAATAGTGTTTTGACTATGCAGTAGCGATTTTGAGTGTTCATGATTTCCGTCCGATTAAAAGGGTGCATGCAAATTATGAGAAAAAATTTCTACTTTAAAAACATTTTGGGTAACATTATTTTATTGCTCCAGCTTTCACAAAACTCTGTAGATACAAAAATGGATTAATCATGGATTGAAAAAAAAACTGCTTTTTTATTTCTGAAATATATTTAAGCCAAGGGCAGTTTTTAAACTTTCTCTGTGGGCTAAAATTTAAAGCATATGAATACTTAAATACCTATCTATTTGGAAAATGACCCAAAACATTTTATAGTTTAATTTGACAATAATAACTGTTATTTTTTAAATTTACGTAACAGTTAAATAATTTAATTAACACAATTAAACAATGAATTGCCGACGGAAAAGTTTTCGATGTTTAATACCTATTTTATTTTGAAATTGCAGCTAATTTTAAAGTTAGACGCAGCAAAAATACCTATAGGTTTGATGAATAAATAAATAAAATAAAGTTATTGTAAGTATGCATTTTTTATATCGATCAAAGTGTCTTGAGATGAATTTTTAAATTAGCATATAATGCAAACAAAGAAATAATCATAAAAAAACCGTCTGAAGTCATGAACAGATATATTTTGAATTAAAATAAATGTTTTCAGTAATCATGTGCAGTTAATTATAACCCAATTCATAAATTAAATAGCTATTATTTGTTTAGTGTTGTTAGTAAGAGATGTAAATATAGCAATATTTAGTACAGGTTTGAGGTAGGTACCTACTTATACTTAATAGCAATGTTCTGTTTATAATATATGTAATTTCACGATTAGGTATAGGTATCCATGTTAGGGTTAGTTAAGTATGTGAGTACCATGCGGTGTTAGTTAAAAGAGAGTCCTACTATAGATAATATTATGATCCACTAAATACCTTTCATCATAAAATAACGATTAGACAGAATGTCAGCTATAAGGTAGGTATCACAAATGTCATTGAATTTTATGGCGTTATCGTTATCACACTTGAACGGAAATTTAGCGAACCGCAAAAGTTAATAGTTTTGGTATTTATTATTGTTTTGATTAAAGCACTGCAATCGGAACACGTAAACTATATTGTACGAGACACATTGTCATTATTTTGTATTCTTTCACTGTTGACGTTTTTGTTTTCGTATAATTTTCCAAGTCGATATTTAAAGTCTCGTGTAATAATAACTTGTGGAATTTTACAGTTTATTATTTTTTGTCGCTTTTCTTCACAACGGTTGTTTGTGTGAGCGTAATAATAATATGTCGTATCGTATTCGTACCCCGCCGTAATACAATAATCAAATGTGTGATTGACGTGGCTCGATGCATCCCCGCCTTTCCCGCCAATAATATTATGTATGCACGTCTCTCTTTTTCGCGCGCGCCCATGTACACTGACCGGCTTATTGCTCTCTCCAAATGTATGACGTTTCCGCTCACTCATGCGCGTAGCTCCTCACTATAACCGCGCCCCGATGCCATCAACTTTGCTACTGAATACACAACTTATTTCATTTTTTTTCTACACTCTCTATCGGCTATCCCCATTTCACCCGCAACATTCTTTATGGTCGTCCCTTTCTATCACACACTTTCTCGATAGAACGATGACGCCCTTTCCCCTCTTTTTAAAAACTCGTCATATGCGCTGAAACCACGCCTTTGTGTTTTTATTTTTTCAAATAACCCAGAGCGAATGTCGCACAAAAAATGGTTCGAGGCATTGATATGCTAGAGTTTACCGCCATCTGTAGAGTAGTAGAAAAAAAGGTATAGCCATGGCTCAAACCATAAAAACAGGATTAATAATGTTAATACAGTTTTTCAACAGATGGCAGTAGCAGCACAAAATCAAACTTATAAAATAATGTTCAACGCGCATACGTAGGTATCTATGTATTATTATTTCGGATAATAAAATCTTCCGAGAGAGTGAAAATTATATCTTATAGATAAGGAAAACTACATAATTAATTAATATAACAAAAACACAGGCACTTTCATAAAGGTAATAATAAATTAACTTTATTTTATCCTGCGGAGGCCCTGATAAAGAATAGGTCTCCCACTCTTTTACGTAAGTTTGGAGTGTCCTGTAAAGGGCAGATATTCATAAAATGTCACGTTTCAAGGTATTTTGCGTTTTTGGTTCAGTGACGGGGAATTCCACCTATCCTGAATGTCTTTTATAACTTTTATTGGCACATATTGCACGCAGTTGGTTTGCTGGCTACTTCACTTGTGGGAGAAGCCGTGATGGTATAGATAGTTAGATAAATTAACAAAACATTGTGTTATAATATTGTTGTCTGATAAACTATAATAGGTACCAGACCATGTTAACTACTAACGGGAATCATGTTTGAATTAATTTTCTTATAGGAATTTAGTAAGAAAGTACTGTATATCCAGGAAATTTAAAATTATTGATACTATAGTAGGTACTACTAATACTATACCATCTCGACATAGCCCACAAGTGGGGTAGGCAGCAGACCAGCTGCATGTAATAAACATGCAAGCTGTCCTCTCCGTGCCAATAGAAAATTGAGACATAAAGGTGGCAAACATCATCGCTGAATTTCGAATTTAAAATGTTTTTATTTTTTCGAAGTCTTGCTTTTTACAGGTCACTCGAAAACTTATGGAAAATATTTATTTCTAAACTTGTAGGTATATACCAAGTTATCCGAAAACAATGAGTTACCTATCTAAAAATACAATTAATTTATTTTGTTGATTTACTCTTTTTTGTCTTCGCTTATTACTACCGATTTTAGTTATTAATTATTTTATTTTATTCTTCAATGTATAAATTGTATATATGTTTTAGGTTATATTAAAAAAATCAATACCGGCTATTAAAACGAAAAATAAATAAATGTTGAACAAGAATATTAGTTCAGAGGATAATGAAACACCTATCCACGCGCTTGCTCGCAATTCAAGTCACATCCTCGGAGGAACACTGCTGGACTCGGAGAAGGTGAGGCTTCGTAAAAGTCTCAGAGATCATAATTATTGTGTGTAATAGTGTGTACGAGAGAAATGTGGAATGGAAGCTGGTGTAATAAACATGATAAATATAATTAAAGTACGATGGTTTGGGCATGTGGATAGAATGAATGGGGACAGAATTACCAAGAAAATATATTTGGCTGAGAGGAATGGTGCTCGGAGATGTGGCCGTCTGAGGATCGAATGGCAAGATTATACTATAAACCAGATCCCACACAGATTAGGATTAGGATTAGGAAAGTATGCGTGTAAGACAGTGACGGAAGCGAAAGGTCTACGCAAGGGTAGGAGTAGGTAAACGGCGCTCGATCCTTTCTGCCTACCTCGCGAGGGAAACGGCGTGATGGTATGTACCTATGTAGGTTTTATAATTTTAGTTCAAGAGAGTGTTTGATGATAAAAATTAGGTTAGTATAATAAATTATTCTTTTCTATTATCCTAATAAGGAAGGAGGTGACTTAATATTGGGCAGATCTGAATGGGCAAGTCTCCTTTTACACTGTGTTCACAAAGCGACAACATTTCGATTGACAGTCTGTTCATCGAAAATGTACTTACTATGTATGTAGATTGATCAATTGCCATGTCAAAAGCATTGATCGTTTCACCTCACATTTATATTTTACCGACGGCAATATATTTGCTAACTGTACAACACATGCAAATAAAATATAAAGGGAGGCGGTACAACCCCCTTACTAAGTATAGAAAAAATGCAACCCTTTCTGTATCCTGAGGGGAGGCGGGCACTACCCCATTAGTTCCACGTGTGACTCCTATATAGTTGGGTGTAGCACATTCGACAGGAAGGTTATATCTACACATCTTTTAGCTACCCCTACCCCTCGCAGAATTCACAAAATTGCATTTTATCATTTTGTATTTTTACTCCTTCGCGGTAACATAAAATGGTTTTATTTGATAATATTGTTTAAAAGCGTTTAGTGAAAAAAGTGAAACATGTTTTTTCTCAGACAATTATAAAATTAATAACAGAAATGCTATTGTATAAACGTGGTTTATGAGCACCTACCGGTAATAGATATTAGTTTTCATTTATTTTTAATTCGGAAATGCGATGTTTTTTTATGACAATTATCAGTTCATAATATAAATTGAATAAGGATGCGAAAAACATCAGTAATATTTATACACGATAGAAAAATGACAGTTTTCCAAATTTCTTAGAAACTCTCTCCATTTTCAGAGGAAGGCATTATAGTGAATGGTTTTCAGTTCATTTTTCCGTTGAAGAAATGTGTAGTTTTGTGATATTAAAAAGAAGAATGTTGTGAATACATTACATTATCGCTGTTTTCCTTTTCTGCACAGAAAATGATGTATGGATGGTATTGTGAACCTTAGAAAATATTTGAAAGTTATTATGGACGTGTTCAATTCATTGGTATATAGGTATTTTTTATATCATCATCTCGCCCACTTACGTTCCTTTCGGAAACACAACGAAGGAACCTTGCTCTTCCTTGCAGAACATTTCTGCACCAATTTAGTCATCTCTTCCCACGACATTCCTAGCGCTCTGATGTCGTTGTTACAGGAACGGTGTATTGTGAAAGAGAGACGTCCGGGTCATCGCAACCCTAGTGGATGAAAGAACAGTGCTCTTTTTGGCCAACTATCTCTGGATACTCAGTACTCTCATATTTTATATACGTAGATAAAATTAACAGCAATTACTGAGAGTTGGCAAAAAGACATCACATTAAGGATAACCCGCCATTTGGTCTTTTCTTTGCTCTATTTGTTTTACTGGTGTCAATACCTATAGTTTTAATCTATACTAATATTATAAAGAGGAAAGATTTGAATGTATGTATTGAATAGGCTCCGAAACTACTGAACCGATTTGAAAAATTCTTTCACTGTTGGGAAGCTACACTATCCCCGGGTGACATAGGCTATATTATATTTAAAAAAAAATAGGGATCCTTACTAAATTTGAATTATTATATTAAATACCTCTCTACCCGTGTGAAGCCAGTACGGACCGCTAGTTATGTATAAAATTAGTGTAAAATATCAGCCAGGAAACGGAAATTAAATTTAACTTTGACTGGAAGTCTTATATTGCATTGTAATTTAGTTTTTCCTTTCTTCACATTATACTGTTTTGTGATAACAATATATCTATCATAGTAAGTAAAGTCTTGACAATATTCGAGTACATGTATAATGAATTGTTTATTTATTTATTTATTTATTATTCAATTTACGGCTCATATAGCCATTTACAATATATATAGACATATATAAACATACAAATTCACAAATTGGTGTTAAGTAATTCAAATATATATAACTAAAATAATAACAAAAAATGCAACCAAATATCATCAATATAAACATCCATGTATAAATAAATGGATGGGCACTATATACCTATAGACAATTCAAATTAGTAGGCATCCATACCATTTATACCAGTACTTACCTATTAGAAATTATCGAAATAAATAAAACAAGTGTTTTATTCTACTAATGTAGAATAAAACACTTGTTTTATTTATTTCGATATGGAATTCTACTACCTAAACACCGACACAGTGAATATTAGAAATTAATTGGTAGTACATACGGTATTTCTTTTTTTTTATTTTGTATAATTATATACCTATTGTTTTTCTTTGTTTATGCATTATTTCTCTTGACTGTTCTTTTTTATTTGTATTATTTGTTAAGGCTGACACAGCCGTTTGTTATGTAAATAAATAAATAAATAGGAAATCTTGTGCTGCCAATGCGAATAAATGATTCTGGGTTTGTGTTATACCCAAATACACCCCAAACAATCTCACAGAAAGCGATATTAATACATAAATAACTAAGAATATTTTTTTGCACTGTCATAGTCCGTCTGTAATGTGATAAACAATATCCTTCACATAAAAACATATAGGTATATATTATGTAGAACGTTTTTTCTGAGTCATGAACACGTGAATAAAATATAATGGATTACAAACTTGAGGGCTCAAAATTAAGGTCGATCAAACAGGTTTGCAATAAATTATTACACGTGCTAAATACTTTGTGTACTTACATCATGAAGGCGGAGTAGGTAGCCATCTTAATTTGTAAATCGATTCAAGCTTTTAGTTACTATAAATTTTGTTTTCCAAGAAGTCCCCAACAGAGAGTAGATCTCCCACATCATAAAATATCATAAAATATTAAAAACGAGACATTTAAATATCTTCAATTCAGTGAGAAAGTATGCCACCCATTCCGAATGTCTCATTTTATATGGTACGAAGACATTATTAATGTATGAATGTATGATCATTACACGCGGTTAGTCTTTGGCTAATCTACTTATAAAAGATACCGTGATATTGTTTGGATGTTTTTTTTTTTTAAAACCCATTGTTTTTATTGTCTTTATATTTAAAATATAGTGGGTACCTATTCTAAAGACAAAAAAGCACCTACTGTCATGCCTGCATAAGTAGGTACCTATAATACTTTCTGTCGATGAAATACCTTGTATGTGTAAACTTACTAGGTGGCTACCAAAAAACTAATAGTGGCAAGTAACTACGGGTACACATCTACTATACTATTACTATCCTATACCCTCACGCCGTGTCCCAGGTGGGGTAGGCAGAGAGAACGGAACGCCATGTCGCTCTATCCTTACATACTTCTTTCGCTTCCTCTACATTCATCCAGTTTCTCATACATGCACGCCGATTCCTCTTACTTAACACGCGACCGTCCTTGAGAATTTGATCCACGTGGTTAAGCCACGTGGTTCTCGGACGCCCGCGCTTCCTCACACCCTCTCTTTCAGATAAATACACCCTCTTCGTCAATCTTACACCATCCATTCGTTCCACATGACCAAACCATCTCAATTTATTTACACGCATTCTATCAACAACACTCCTCTTGCATCCACTCATTCTTCTAATATCCTCATTTCTTACTCTATCACGCAATGTTTTACCTACCATTCTTCTCAGTGATCGCATCTCCACTGCATTTATTCCACTCTCGTCCTTCTTCAGCCATGTCCAAGTCTCGCTTGCATACATCAGTGTCGGTACGAGGATGGCGTTGTGCACCAGCATTTTAGCCATGTTCGAGACATTGCTATTGCTAACAATAGCTCGGAGTGCACCGTTCACTCTCGCACCAGCCACCTTTCTTTTTTCAATGTCCCTTTCGTACCTACCATCCCTTACAAACATACTTCCTAAATAAACATATTCGTCCACTTGCTCCAAACATTCATTTCCAACCTTTATTTCACACATTGTTCTTTCACTCTCTCTTTCAAATACCATCACTTTCGTCTTTGTCACATTCATTTTCATCCCATTCATACTGCAACTTTCATATACAACTGACACAATCTTTTGTAAATCACTTTCACTCTCAGCCATTAATACCAAATCATCTGCATACATCAACGCATTCACACGGTTTCCATTCAGTTCAATGCCAACATCCATCTCTTTCAAAGGACGCATACAGTAGTCGAAAAAAAGGTTGAACAGCCATGGAGACATGACACAACCTTGCTTCACTCCTTTGGTGAGGACAAACCACTCGGAGAAGGCGTTATTTACCCTCACGCAGGCGGAGCTCCCAACGTATAGCGAAGAAATTGCGTGGATCAACTGGCTGTTCACCCCATACTCCGACAACACGCGCCACAATCTCTCCCGATCCACACGATCATATGCTTTCTCCAAATCCACGAACGCACAGAAAAGCTTCTGGTGTTTACCCAGAAGCTTCTCTACGACCATTCGTAGGGAGAAGATCTGATCAGTGCACCCTCTTCCATTCAAAAAAGCTCCTTGTGCATCCCATATCTTACACTCTGTTGCCTTTCGTACTCTCTCAATCAGAATTCTTCCATACAGTTTTCCTATTGAACTCAGCAAACTAATAGCCCGATAACTCCCACATTCAAGCCTAGAACCTTTTCCCTTATATAGCGGACAGATGATAGCCTTCCGCCAGTCCTCTGGAGTCGCGCCTTCTTTCCAACAAGTGTTGAATAGTTCTAGGCACCATGCGAGAGTCTTCTGCCCACCAGCCTTGATGAGCTCAATTGAAACACAATCATATCCTACAGCCTTACCGCACTTAGCTTTTTTCAACGCATTCGTAATTTCCGTCAAACATATCTCATCATTTACACTCATGTTATCATTTCTACTATTGCACTCATTTGCATTCACACCACCACATTCAAATAATTCTTCAAAATACTCTTTCCATCTTCTTAACACGCAATCACCACTCACTACCACATTACCGTTATTATCTTTAATCCCTTTCACTGAGTTTACTTCCACACCCGTCCTCTTCCGCTTCACCTCCTTCCAAAATATTTTCAAATTTTCTTTCGCACACGCTGACAACTTCTGGCATTCCTTGTCTTCTAGCAATTTTTTCTTCATTTCCACTATCTCTCGCACTTCTTTCTTGCACGCTCTGTATGTTTCTTTCATTCGTTCCTTCTCGCCTTCACTTCCCTGTCTCACACTCATCAAATCTTTCCATGCATTCTTCTTCTTTTCCACGGCCTTTTTCACATCATCATCCCACCATGCATCACCTTTTTTGCGTCCAACGGTGGTTTCACCACATACTTCTTTTGCACACTCTATTAGCACACCTTTCATAACATCCCATTGTTCATTCAGTGTACATTCTCTTCTTTCATGCGCGCTAAATTTTTCATTCGTCTTTCTTTCGTACTCTTCCTGTATATTCGCATCTTTCAGTTTTTCGACTCTCAGTCTCTTAAAAGGCACGGTTTTATGTGTTCTTGACCGCCAGCCAGAGAACAGATTTATCCTAGTAACAACAAGGAAATGATCTGTTTCCAACTCAGCGCCTCGGTAAACTCTGGTATCTGTAGTCGCCTTTCTCAGACGAGAGTCCACACACACAAGGTCTATCATCGATCTTTCATTCCCTCTCTCACATCTACCTATTTAGAAAAAAATCTGTGCTGATTAAAAAAATATATTTGTATTAAGGATTTGCGCTGTAAACTGCATTGAATAGGTATTTTAATTTTTCAAGGGCTTTATAGTTAATTTGCATACGACATGTATTCAATAAAAAAAGTTCTCATTCATATTTAAAATAGTTCAAAGTTTCTATAGAAAAAATAAACCGTTATTTTTTATCTGCGTTAGAGTACGTGTATCAAACAATGTAGAGCACGGTTAAAAAAATAAATGTCGTAGGTATGGTTGTAAATAGGTGAGAGTTAATATTGCCTAGATAATGACGATGAAGTTGGGTGGGAGTAATATTGCAAATTCTTTTTCAAAAATTGTTCCATTTCAATGTGTGCTAATTGTCAATATGCTTTGGATAGATCTTGAAACATCTATGTACATATAATATTATGAGCAAATTTTGACTGCGTATCTACTCCAAGAAGTAGAGATAAAATGTATCTATAATAGTGCTTATCAATACTGAATTTGACTCAAAAATAAAAAAGTTTTTTTTTATTAGATGATGAATTTTTGTAGTCAGAAACTGGACTACTTTCACTATTATTTTATTCTACGCACAAACAAGGTTTCAACAAGTATTGTGTCATTTTCAAGGGCAGTATTTGACTCGATTTGAGAATAACGAAATCTCTGTCGAAACCTTGATACGTGCAAAGAATAGTGGTATTAGTAAAGTTTTTGACTCCAAACATTCGTTATAATATTTAGAACTACCACAATGTCACTGCCAAATCAATAAATAATATATATAAATAATACTTCATAATCTGGAAGATTGTCTATCGACATTGAAAAAATCATTCTCTTTTATAAACCATCTGTTACAGAAGAACAACACACTTGAGAAATTCTTTTTTTACATTTTACAGAAGATTTACACAAATTTTGTTTTCACAAATATAAAGCCAAATATTTATAAATACAGTATTGCGATATCCACAAGTCGGCTTACGAGTAAACATTTTATGTTGATTGCCTGTAACACATACCCAGGAAACAAACCATATGCAAAATTAGGCATGTCCTTGTATAGTACGCAGAACATTTTTGCATACGATTATATTAAATTTCAACCCTTTCGTACCCATTTTATGTCTCCCATTTTATGCATAAATTTCTCTTATAATAATAGAATACCTATTTATCATCATCGGGCGCTTATTCATATTAAACTACACCAACAATAATAATTCAAATATTACAAGAAGAAAAATTAAAATTCATTCAATAAAAAGTCTTAGGGTACGTATATTTTTTTACGTACATTGTTATATTTTTGTATACGTGAAGGGGTTAGATTTTGCATACAATTATACATAAATTATCTACTTTACAAGCAGGTAAAAATATTATTGACATATGAGATACTATGAAACGTTATTGAGTTGAAATGAAGAGTTGAGGGTCGTATTTTTAAATGTCAGTTTTTGACTTCCAACTGCTCAAAATTAATATTTTTTATCATAGAATGAAAGCAGCAAGTATTCACTATCTCTTAGCAAACATATTAGGTACTTAAAAATATTATTTTAAATTTTATTTATTTTGCAAACAATTACACAACATGCAATAGGCATATAAATTGAGTTTGTGTTGAAGGTGAAGCAGCAAACCAATAAATTCGAACCTCGGTCATTTTTGACTGAAAAACCGAGACATATAAGAATATCGTCAGCTTTCAATTTAAGAGAAATATCATGCGAAGTATTGCTATCCTTAGTATCTATATACATATAAGTATGTTTGTATCAAAAAAATCCTATAGATTTTATAACGAAAATAAGTTTATTGATCACCCATAAAACAACCGATAGCTTTATGCAAAGTTGACAATGATACTACCTATAATATCCTAGTTATTGTTAAGAGAATCTTGTACAATAAGAAGGTGAGCTGCAAGTCAGTAAGAATATAATATTATCAAAAGAATAATACTTAGGTACATGTTTCATTGCATGGCAATCTTGAGTCAGTGAGGTTAGCGCATTTGTTTGAAATGACCTAAATAATAGCAATATAATAACAATATATTTCTATTATTTGATCTTATCCCTTGAAGGTAAATAACAAAAATTACAATTTAATAATAGTATTGAGAAGAAAAAAACATACATTAAATTGGACAAGTGCAAATATTATCGTTGAAGTAATATTTAAGATTTTTTATACCTAGTATAACAGTTTTTCTAACCACTTTTTGCACAGATTGTTGTCAGTGTCAGCGAATATGTTGCGGGTAACAAAAGTTACCCCCATTATTACAATATTTTCTATCACCTTTTGATCCCTGAGGGGTGAGTTTAAGAAATATAATGGGTATAGATTGCTTTCTATCAATACATGTAGGTAACTAGGTACTTCTAAAAGATCATTTTGAATTCGAATGATGTTTTGATCATAATACTTTCATTTTTATCACTTATCTTATGAAGAGATTGAACAAAGTAAAGAGAAACAAAATTCTTCAATTAAGAACGATTTTGAGCAAATTTCATCACATGTTCTCACGACATTCTACATAATGTTTTAATGTTATTGTCACATTGACGGTGTATTGTGAAAGAAATAATTTTAGGTCATCATGACCTTAGCTAACCGACTTTGGACATTATCAAGATATTTTTATGGATTTTATGGAATTAAAGTGATAAATGTAAAACTCGCGCAAAAATTAATTAATTTTCATTCGTCCACTTATGCACATGATTGCACGCACTGGATCAGCATAATATACATAGTACAGAATATTATAGAAAAAAATACACACATAAAACACCATCAAACAGCTGATAATGCAGACAAGGGGACGAGGAGTATGCAACCAGCACCCGCAGCGTTTAATGTTTACATAGGTATTTAAAATATCTTAATATCCATTTAAAATGTTTTGATTGTGTCGTAAAAATTAGGTAGGTAATTAATATTCGAAAACAATCTTTTTTCCTTCCGGAACCACATTGATACACATTGTTACCCTTTCGATATACCGCTCTCCTAGTAACGCTTATTCGGTATACTTTTACCTTCTACATATTATCACATTGTTGTATCAATAGGTATAAAATAAAATAATAAAAAAAACAAACTCATCCTTTTGTGGTGAAGTGATGCATGCAGTATGTCTGTGTGTTTATTATGTACCTACCATAATAATAATATCCCGTGTAATTATATAAAAACCCTTAAAAAGTGTATTACATCCTTTGTTGTTTTATACTATGCACATATATCGGATAACAATAATCTATAGCAAGTACCAATGAAGTAGACGTAAAAATGGGTAGGTATATCTACCTAAAGTATTAACTGTATTAGTGAAAAAGCTGCGGAATATTCATGTGTGAGAAATATCTTTAGCCTTGTTTAGTTTTGGTTGATAATATCAACCAAATCGAAGCTATGCCATTTCTTATAAATATCATTTTCCGGAAATTAAAGTAGAAAATTGTATTTTAAAATTACAAATAATACCTAATAGAAACTTTTTCGGTATTTTAATTAACCATACAATTAACATTAATTAAAAATAATTCTTTTTGAAATAAGTTAAATTAACTCAAACAAATCTTGAATAATTGAAAAAAAAAAACAATTTATAAAAATACAAAAAATGGTAATCGAAGAATTCCAGAACGTTTTTTTTTGTAACCACCACCTTTTGGTACAAAAAATATTGAAATATATAAACGCGCCAACTTCATCACATAATATTTTTTATGTAAAGCTTTGCATGTAGGTATTCAACGCTTGTCTTTTAAAAATTATGTATTTCATATTATTCAACAATGTAGAGCAAAGAACGATAGATAAATATATAGAATAGGTACATTTATTATATTAAGCTCCTCTGATCGATACTGTCATAACGATTTTGCATAAAGCACGATTACTCTACCGTAAGTTATGACGGAATTTATGTCAGATATAGGGATCTTCACTCACACAATATGCCTAGGTATATAATATTATTATCAACTATACGAAAAGTATTGTACCTACATACCTAACTATAAGTGTAGGTACATATACTGTTAACTGTTGTATAGTGATACACATTACACAGAATATAAAAATAATGTTGCATATTATAAAACACTGTCCACACTTTAGAAAACAGCAAGCTGTTTTATTATTAACTTAACCATTATTTTTAAGATTATTCAGGATTCCCAATGAACTCAAATTCAATAATGAAAAAGTTATAGGTATATTCGAGTGTTAAAGGTGGAATATTAAGTTTAGGGGATATGAATCACTAATCTTTTGGTTGAAAGTCTGAAACATTGACATCAGGTTACCGTTAGTATTATATATAATGAGTTACAATCCATTGGATTGGTCTGCAACGAGTTTTGACTTATTTCTCCACTCCTCCCTATTCTCAGCCAGTCTCTTCAACTCCATATATGAGCCACAGCTCATGTCCCTCTTCAGTTGGTCCATATAGGCGTCTCTCGGTCGACCTCTGCCATTTGTGCCTTCGGTCCTGCCCTCTGCGATTGCGATGAGCAGTCCTGGGTGCCTGATGTTGTGGCCAATCCAATTAGCTCGTTGTTGGCAGATTCTTTTGAGGAGTTGCCTTTTTTCGCCAACCCTGGTTAACACTTCTTCGTTTTCGACGTGTTCCGACCAATGAATCTTCAGCATGCGTCTATAACACCACATTTCAAATGCCGCTAACCGTCCGCTTTCCCTCTTACTGATGGTCCACGTCTCGCATCCATATAGCAGAATGCTCCACACAAAGGCTTTAGTGAGATTCTTCCTCACGCTTAGATCAATATTAGGGGATTCTAATATTTTGGATTTTTTGTTAAAGGCAATTCGTGCCTGGTTTATTCTGCTCACAATTTCTGATTTGGAGCGTCCGTCCTGGTTTATTCTGCTGCCCAAGTACACGAATTCTCTTACTTGTTTGATGCTCACTCCATTTATGGCAATGTTCGCAGTCGCTTCCTCCCTTCCAACGACCATACATTTTGTTTTATCTTTATTTATTTTCATGTTGTACTTTGACAACAGTATACTTTCCATTTTTCCTAAGGCTTCGTTCAGCTCCATCTCGGAGTCTGCGAGCAGTGCTATGTCGTCAGCATATCTAATCATGTCAACCTTTTTCCCATTTATTTTTACTCCTGTCCAATTCTTCATTTCTTCTCTGAGTTCATCAATAGCTTGCTGTATATAGCAGTTAAAGAGTGCTGGCGACATTGAGCATCCCTGTCTTACACCTTGTTCTACTCTCGCTTCTGCGCAGCTCTCTCCGCTTTTAATTACAGCCATTTCATTCTTGTATAGGCTCCAGATTGCTCTTCTGTCCTTATAGCTCATTCCTATCTGGTTTAGAGTCTTAAAAAGTTGTTCCCATTCTACTTTATCGAATGCTTTTTCTAGGTCGATGAATGCTACATACGTGTTTCTATTCACTGTTATTCTCTTTTCAAGAACAAGTCTTAGACTCAGAATTGCATCTCTTGTACCTGTCTCTTTGCGGAATCCAAATTGATCTTCTGAAAGTGTTTCGTTTATTTTATTTTCCGCCCTTTTCATTATAATGTTGGTGAGTATCTTAGAAGCGTGTGATATCATGCTTAATGTTCTGTGTTGTTCGCACTTTGTCGTGCCTGTTTTCTTAGGTAGCGCTCGTATCAGACATTTGGCGAAGTCCTCAGGTATCTCTCCTGTGTTATATATTTTGCAGACAAGCTTATACAAAGTGTCAAGCATGCCGCTTCCTGCGCATTTAAGCAGCTCTGATGGAATTAGGTCAATACCTGGTGCTTTGCCGTCTTTCAATTTTGATAAGGCATTATCAAATTCACTTCTTAGGATATCATCTCCATTATTTTCTTTGTCATATTCTGTTTCCAGTGCTTTACTTTCCTCAAGTATGTTCTTTCCTTTGTAAAGTTGTTCTAGGTATTCTTTCCACCTTTTGACGATCAATTCATCCTCAAACAGAAGTTTGCCGTTTTGATCTTGGATAGCACATCGTGGCTGTGTCTTATCATTGAAAAAATTGACGTTAGTATTAGCATGTTCAAATATTGAGTTGTGAATAAATAGCTATAAATTACTTGTAAAATATTAAACCGATGAAATCAAACATAATATGAAGAAATAGATGTTTTAGTAATGGAAAAAAATAGTTATAGTTTATATATTAAAAGTTAAAGAAATGGATGAAAATGGATTAAAATAGTTTGACCGCTAAATTCGAATTTATAACCGTCATTAGTCCAAAATCATTGAAGGTAAAGTACTTTCATGCAATCTCAAAATTTGGAAAAAGATCGTGATAGTATAAAATAGCAAAAGGTTTAATAAAATACAAATGTATGTATACATGGGGTTTTCTCGTTGATATTCGTGTTAAAAAGTTTCTCTATAAATATATTGTAATCCATAGTGAGCACTTCTTATGATAATACAAAGTAATATGAATACAATAGGTATATTCTGTAAAATAGTTAGGTACCTACATTATATAATTTATTCATAGATTCGTTAGTGTATGAGCCAATGCGATCATGGAATCAGTTTGCATATAGAGCGATATACCTACAGAATGTCAATATTTTACTTTGCTTTATGATGCTTTTAAACTTTAGTAAGTCAATAAAAACAATATCCCCATATATCCTATCTATACCTACGTATGCTATATATAGCAAACAGTCTAGTCGTGAAAATAATAAGAATATCCAATATTAGTCATGTAGGCGTGAGGGTAGTTACAGTAACTAGAAAACAAAATACAGTACTACTGTAAGCATCCCTTGAACTGACCCTAAATTGAATGGTCTTGAGAAGAATATAATAATAAATACGGTAAGAGAACTTTAGAATATAATGTGCCTAAATTGCTTAATATGATGCCGACATCTATTAAGAAATGTGGTAGCAAGATTGCAACAAAAAGACTTGTCAAGGAATGGCTCCTGAAATGTGGATTTGTATATAATTGAAATTGTACTATAGTTATTAAGTATATGTTTTGCTGCTTTTGGTTAGGTTTAAATTATTTATGTATAAATTGTTATTATGAAAATGAACGCGCCGACAAATCTTGTAATGGATTTGGCGCGACTTTATAATTGTATTTAATGTGTATTATATGATATAAAAATAAAAAAAATAGAATAGAATCTCTTAAACTGGCAGATTTTTATACAAATGCAGCGTCTCAATAATTGCATGGTTGTTTATTTTTAGAAAGTTTATTCATCACGACATTTGCAACGGAGGTAGCTAGTAGAATAACAACATGTAATAAACGTACAAGTTGTCCTTTCCGTGCCAAAAAAGATATTCAGGGCGATTAAACATAGATTATCATTGAATTAAAGATGTTTATATCTTATTCGTTATGTTTAATGAAAATTCGCCTTTTACAGAAGACTTTCAGAAAACAAGTGGAGCCCTATTATTTGCTGGAACTTCATGGAGCATTCACTATATTTTTAGAATGTTTACTATGCCTCTTTAAATGATCAAAATAATGCTTTTTTTCTCTTTTAGGTTCACTTCATATCTTTCATAAAACCTTTTTTTATTCACTTCCGAGAAAAACTTAATAGGGTTAATAACGATCATCCAGTAATTCATTCCGAGTCAAAACATATTTTATGGACTACGAAGTGCAGGCAATTACATAATCGATCTATACCATAAAATTAATTGAAAATTTCACAATATTGTCGCATGCTCCATGAGATAGCTATATATAAAAGTAGGTAAAAATACATTATACCCTTATAAATAAATATTTAATATGACAACCAACGACAAGATTATCTAAAACATACAATAAACGTTTGTGTACACAACGTGACCAATAAATTATCGATTTATCATAGAAAATCAATATCGTAAATCAGTAAAGACATCACCATGATCTCGTGTACTTAGTAATGGATTGAATATTATTATTAGGTATTATGACAATGCTTTACTTAGCGTGGGTCAAAGATTACATCGGGGACGTGTTCTTTGACAATGTTCCTGTACAACTCGATTATTCTACGTGATGCTTGTAACCCCTAGCATTCAACATAATATTATTGATACATACTTACTTTATAAACTAAATATTCCGTAAAACTCTTAACATTACAAACTTGATGATATTGTTCAGATTATTTGGTTGTAATTCCTTAGATATTAATCCGTTAATGTGGACTGTGTCTTATACAGTTGTCTTACACAGTGGCGTCGATCATAAATATTCTTCAAAACGTTATATCTAACATAGTAGGACTTCCGGGTTCGATATCCAGCTAGGGTTAAATAAAAATGGCCTTTTCAAATTGTTCTGAATCTGGGTGTCGTGTCACACGTGTTTGAATCGTTGCACATATTATATCTACGTATTGCTGCGTTAGCATCCATAATACAAAATTAATATTTAATTCGGGCCTAGCTCGATCTGTGATATTTGTCTCAAATCAAAAATAAATAAATAAACCTCAACAATATCAGTTGAATACGGATTCATCTGAATTAACTCGAATTCCGCTAAAAATATTCGATATTTTCAAGTATAATTTAGTGGAAATGCATTACTAAAATATTATTATTTATATAAAACACTGTTTTAATCCACAATTGATTTGTTTAATTGTTAAAACGTTTTCGATTACAATAATATGTAGAGTAGGAGGTAATGCCAAGGGGGTGGGTTCAAGAGAAAAAGAAATGGTGATAATAGTTTGAGACTGTTGAATATTAACCAATTTCTTACTTATATTTATCTCCAATGCCTCTGAATGTAAAGTCTTTTGCCTTTTGGATATTTATGTAGCCTACACTACTCATATGGAAAGCATGCCTTTGGTATGGTCAGCCTTTTCATAATTTATTGAAATTTTTTTGGACCCTAAAATGTTCATTCACTCTTGAGTAAATCTAGAGGCATTTGAGATAAATAATAATAAAATATAGCTGTTTAATATAATGGATCAAAACAGTTTTTGGATTAATAATTATATCCTAAAAATATATTAACACCATTTGCCATTTTCATATTTAGGCAAATACTACTTTTTTCGTATTCGTTGATTTACTTGTGGAAGTGTTTTAATTATTTTCTTATTGGCGTGCTTCAATACAACGATAGAAATTCTATTGAAGTATTACTGACATGGGAAATAAAGTTGAATACGCATAACGCAACTTCTTTAGCCCGCCACTGCCAATTCCTGTACCTATTATTGAAATGGATGTTAATACTATATCAACAAGATATTAGTTTTTATCGCTATATTTCATCTACATGCTGTACAAAACTATAACTAGAACTTAACCACATTTAGAATATTGTCTACATAGGTTATTAATTCAAACATAACTATATTAATAATAATAAATCAAAGCACATTCATATTAACCATCTCATCATATTGTTGAGAATTTTTAGATAATGGAAAATGACGGATAATATTTCAAAAACTCAATAAAATGAACACAATACTTACCCATTTTCCATGTATTTTAGTATGAGACACTTAGTATCTTGTTGAGGACTCTGATTCTGAAAATAATAATAAAAGTAATTAATAATATTGTTCATATTTACTCAGGTTCTGTATTTCAAAAAACCTAACTAATACAACATAATATATGTAGGTATTGAAAAATTGTATTCCTTTCAGGGCGTTGGCATATTAATCTTCACATATCCATAATAAGAAGATAAGATAATGTCTAGTAAAGATAAAAAGGATATCGAACCGACTAGAAGTTTGGCATTTGCCCTCTTTTCTTATAATAGTATGAGTTTGGCAGCCTCACCAGTCTTGTGAGTTAAAGTATAATAACAAATAGTTGTTTTGAACGCCAAATCTGTCTGTTACTCCTACATAAAGTATGCCATGAATGATTTTAAATTTTTTTCGTAGCCCGTCTTATATTATACTACATATCAAACATCATAACCTATTTCATGTTCATACATATTTTGAATGTTATGATAATGTTCCATTTACAAAATTACAAATTACATTATCACAAGAAAATTTGTTAGTTTACCAAATGTTGTTGAGGAATCAAAATGAAGCAGAATACATAGTGATTGCACTGGTTAGTTTACTTTACATTTACCTGACGATGGGAGCGATAGATTTCAAAAAATCAGCTCATAAATAAATGAAGTAACCAGTAGAATTACTATAATTATATTTTGTTTAAATATAATTTCTTATTATAATGAACTTCCACCAAGAATAGTCGGTTGAAATTCAAACTTTATGTCACGTAGGTATTTGTTATTTTTACTCTTAAAATTATAACAATGTCCATGTTTTTGAGTTACATAAGTAGTCAAATTAATGGGGAGAATTTAGTTGAACTTGCACGAAATCAAACCCAAAAATATATTACATTTTTTTACTTAATTCATTTAAACATGCGTGTTAGATTTAATACGACGAATATGTACAAAACACTATTATATTTATTTTTTGATAGCCAGTGTTTAGTATTTACTTCAATTTAATTTTTTTTGCTAATATTTTACCTATATGAACCTACTTTCGAAAATGTAATTTTGCCTGTTCGATAACATCATTTGGAATTACAATAAAATCACGTTGAAATTCTTTATTTTAAGGCATTTATAGGTAATACGAGTAATAAGAATAGCATGTTTCTTACATGCAGCTGATCTGCTGGCTACCCCACTTGTGGGATATGCCGTGATGGTATAGTATAGTATAAGAATAGCGTGAAACGAGTGTGACTTGTAAATATCGTAAAATCACATGTGTTAAACAAAAGTCATAATTCTCTTGTACGCTGAACGTGCTGAACAAAGAAGTGAAATGTTAGTAATATGTACATGTCTATGTATATGCATAATACTAAAAGGTTTGACATAATATCTATAACTCTGTCGGCCCGTATCTTACAGTTCTTTTGCTTATGAAAATCTCACCCCCTTGTTTTCTGTGTTGTATATCACATATCAAATTGGGCAAGAAAATAACATTTGCCTGTGATTTAGAATAGCTCTCTGACGTTGGCACACATAGACGTTTCTCAGACTAATGGCGCATGCACATACCTACACTACAACTGTATTGCTTGACAACATTTTTAGAAAAATACAAACAGCTTAGTTTTTATGAAGAATTTGTAATCAAGAGAGCTAGAAATTTGTTTGACTTATCCACCTAATGGACAAGATTAATGAAATTCATATTTTTTCTTTATTTTCGTGACAAACTAACCGAAGACGAGAAATTTTCCGTGAAATTAATTTCAGTATGAAATATCCTTAAGAAATTGAAATAATCAAGACGACACTATTCCTTGGTTGTCTGTGAAAGACTCAGGAATTAATATCGATGAAGTAAATGAATTTCATTTCAATATCTACTTTAGTTATTAACTTGCCTAACATCTGCGATACTTGTCAAAATTCAGAAGAACAAAATTTACTGCGTTGAACACGGCGTAACATTACGTATAGCATTTTTTGAGAATTACAAACAACGTAGGCACTCCATAAATATTTTCTATAAATACGAAATGGTTGGCGACCCTTGGTAACTGAAATATGAAAAAGTGTAAATACAAAATATGCTACTAGCAATGTAGTAAACAAACATGTCTGTAGCAGTCACAGTACAAGTAATAGTAGCTACAGCTACGTTTGTTGTTTATGTTGAGTCTTGTAGGGGAAACGAGCCAAGATGGAAGGCGGTTGATAAACGAAATAATATGGCAGTATTGGATAGAGACGGAATAATAATACGTATATTTATTTACAGAGATTTCAATATCGACATATGCAGTACAAGCATTCAATTCACTTACATCGCATTAGGTTTATCCGTACAAGAGAAGATAAGTACCTTTAGGTATATTTTGTTGTGTTCAAATACTCGTAGATTCAGAACCAATTCTACGAAGCGACTATAAAAATAGTAATTTGTTTATTATTTTGCAATACAATGATATGTAATAATTTTTAATTAATTATGAAACTAAATATCTGACATATTCAATTAATTTGTGTTGTACCAATAAAACAGTCGGTAAAATTTCTAAAAATTTGTCTGATAATATTGAACAATGAGCTGTCATTTTGCATTTGATTTGTTTTTTGTCTTAGTTTTTTGGAGATTGTCAGCCAAACTAGCTATGATAATTTGACTATCAAGTTTAATTAATTTGAATGACAACCACTCTAAAACGTAGGTCTTAAAATTTCGATTTTATGTGTCTTTGGTGGATGACGTATTCTCCTTTCAATTCTGTATGTTTTTAAAAATACCTGCCTTAAACGACAATTAAATATGCCGTAAAAAGAGTGATATTTCGAATTTGCATCTTATTCATGGAAAATATAATTGGGATTTAAAAGTAAAAATAGTCTATTAATATTGATTGATGGTGATTGTTTATTCTATTACACCATATAATAATATATTTATGAATCATATTATTATCATCCACTAGATTCTTTGCATCCCTATTCCATACCTACACATTCATATCCGTAATATCCTTCCACGACTGCCTCTGAAGGCTTCGTCACTACCAATTTATATCATGGTGTATTGTATGGTATGTAGAATATAATAATTCCGGTGCAAACAAACAGTGCTATTTATTATTTCACTTGTGAAGTAAGTATTTTTCTTGTTGTGACTAATATTAATACGAATAATATGTGCAGCAAGCAAATAAACAACCTACAGATACATTAGGGTATTTTGTTATGATTAAATTCTTACGCGTAATTGAATACAACAGAAATTGTGAAACGTTTTAAGATGTTGTAAGTACTTATATGTATATGAATGTTGGTTTGAGGATAAAATGAAATTGTACCAACATAATATGTATAATTCGGAAAAGTGAATTGAATTAAACAATGTATTATGGTACTTATTGTTTTGTATTTCTTTATACCTGAGTCTCTGACTTTCAATCGAAAGATTTTTGGATAGAATTCTGACATACCGCTTTCACGACAATAGCATATTGCTTCCTGTCAGAATGTTGTCAGAATGTTTGGAAATGCATTTAAGCTTATGAAAATTTAAGTTTATTACAAATCATGATTAATATTTAATACATATATATTTTTATTTATTTCCAATAAGCACATACAAACTAATATAGTTGAAATATCCATGAGATAACTAAATTAATTCCACTTTGCCACCTCACTAGGCTAGAGCATGTATCGAGGTGGACAGTACAATCAGTAATATATTGTGTACAAACGTAGTACATTATGTAGTAGATAATAGGTATGGAAAATCGCTAAATGTAATTTTTAAAAAATCTGAGTGAAGCAAATTACTTTGAATGAAGAGTGTGTTTCTATTCTCTGAGTGAAGTTGTTTTTAAAGCTAATAATGACAATAATTTATAGAAAAATATAATGCATGGTAGATAGGTATTGTGGTAGGTGAGTAGGTGTGTGTGTATTGTGCTACTTGTAAGATATTTAGTATAATAAATCACATACGTAGGGATATCAAGTGAAGACGCGCCTGACATCTCGCACTCATCCATCTTCTTTTCCACCAAAAACATTAAACTGCTCTCCACATAACGTGCATACATACTTATGTACCTACAGTAAACAAGGATATGGTGTGTGGTAAGATATGTTATTATTCTATAAGTATCTTATGTAATAAGTATCTATAAAATATATCTGAGCTATAAAAAATATTAAATATCTGGTTTGTTATAGTGTAGGTACATTGTTCTTAAGCTTTTTTGGTTGATAAACTTTTAGACTTAAATCACCGAACCCGAATGCCTTATATTAATCGGGAAGAGGAAAATTACCTTCTAGCCAATAAATATATTCAACCAGCTTCACCATTTTGCATACAAACTTAGTAGGTAAATATTAATTTCACTGTACATAATCTACGAAAGTTATCGTAGGTATGTCAGTAGAAATTTATCATCAAATCATTTCAGTATGCTTTTCTATCTTGAATTGAAAATTTCAAACGCTAAGTAAGGATGTTAACTAACGTAATGTAAGTAAGCAGTTCATTCTTAAACAACTCTATTTATGTAAATTAATGATATACTTAATAGGATATGGAATAATTACACATGATCTTACTTACCTTAGGAACCATCGTCTTCTATAAATATTAAAAATTACTTATAACATACTTTTTAAGATTTATTGCTATTTCCAGTAAATATATACTTATGTAAAAATATATTATTTATTTTCATTCTGAAATTGTACGAGACGCAAAATGGAAAGGTTTTTATTGTATACTAAAATGTGTAAGTTATTGGCTTTCCAGAGGCAGGTACAACTCTCAAAGAACAATCTGTCGTAATGTATTAACCACACATTAGGTACACAAGGAATAAATATATTTCTCAATATAAAATTAGCTTTCTGATCAAAGTCATTTACCATATTACATATTATATCCTTTTACATTATTATTTACTAAATAAAAACACAGAAATTCGATTTTAGTGAAATACTCCTCGAAAAGGTGTATAAAGTCTATTATTTCATCATAATGTCAATACGAAAAATTCAGTTATTTTTTTGCGTCTGTAAAAGTAGGTACGTCTTTGACTATAACGTTCTTTTCTTAACAGTTATATTTATAGGTATTGGAGAAAAATCTCGAATTGGTAAACTATATATTGTTTTTTAATGATGAATCTGAGCAAGGATTAAAGGTCTAAGACTGTTCCCATAGGTTATCGAAATCCTTATTTAGATAACTTATGTATACTGTGCAAAACACTATGCATTATTGAGTTGGTATATCCGAATAATCATTAGCTTTGACTGTATTGTGAAATATACCCACATACTCATATCAAAACATACGATCAATCATACAGCGTCACACACAATCATAAGTCACTGGTTTGAAAATGTCATTTATATCCTTAAATAAAGCAGATAATGCATTTGATAGGAATATACTACGTAGATCTATGTATTTCAAGAAGAAGATAAACTGAATTCTTAATTTACTACATTCGCAGTATGATAAATAAATAAAAAAAAAATTATTTAAAACGCATAATAGGTAATTTAATGCAGAAGAATTTATAATTTAAGGCACAGAAAGCATTATTTCATTAACGCACAACTTTAATGCCTTGGTAGAAATCGATGTATTTTTGTCGTAAATGTATTATAATACATACGTGCGTAAGAAAGGATTAGAATATTGGATACCTTAATGAAAGTTTCAAATATTATCACCAAGCTTCTGATCGCCTCAAATCTCAATTACGAGCATATTTTATTTGATTTCACCATCAAAGTATTCGCCACAATGAGATTAGTCAGCGAGCATAGTTAAAGTATGCAATGAACATACAAATATTACTTTTAAAAAGTTCATGAACAACTTTCAATTTGTTAGGAGCTAAAGAAACTAATGCAGATTGTATTTTTGAAGTAATTGGAGAGATAATATTAAAAAAATCAATAGTATTAAAAATTATCATCTTTATAATTTTAAAATTAAAAAAAATCTACATAATTCTCAAAAACGAACCTAACTGTTAATTTAAGTTTATTCAATATATTCTAATAAACCGATACTGTGTGGATTGGGGTTAATACCGATGACAAATTACGCTACGACATGTTGACGAATTGCTTTCTGGGATTAGTGTGTCAACTTGTTCCTTTGTATGTGAATTCATAATGTACACAACATATAGCTAACTAAATGCTACTGGGATTTTTCATATGTATGTTTTTTGTATTCTGTTTTCACGTACCCCCCGTTGCTGTTGGCTGTGGAAAAATAAACTTTAATCCAGACGAGATTTGAATATTTTTATTAGGCATTAGTGATTTTTGTTAGTACGATTTAAATAGGAATTAGTGATTTTCGTTGGTATACAGATAGATAGATTGTTTTAGAATATGTCGAAATGTTAGTATACATGTAAAATGAACCTTTTATTTACTAAATTATGTACCTATTATACCACTATTAGAATAAAAAAAAAATGATAAAAATACTTTTTGTTATTTTAATTTATGCATTACTAAAGAATAATGACATTTTGCACCGCCTTACTTGAATTATTTTATTTTATTGAGGCTTAAAACCTATAAACCACGATTCAAATCATCATAATTTATTTACATTCATTTTGGTTATTGCACTAACTTCCATTCCACATTCCCCTAGTTTAGGATTCTTACGGACACTCTCTCCCAGACTTTGACCATGCAACCTTCTCAACAATCTGATTTTTATTGCATTTATGCCGCTTTCATCCTTATTAAGCCATGTCCACGTCTCACTTGCATACGTGTTGGCACTAAGATAGCATCTGTGGCAGATAAATATTTTTTGCAAATATTAATAAGATTACACCGTTTACTTTATTACCTGCAACTTTTCTCTTTTCAATATCACTTTCACACTTTCCATATCTCGTGAACTCTCTCCGAAGAACTCGCTTTTGGAACTTGTCGAGAAGAAATGTCGTAATGGGAAAGTCAGAAAAAATATTTGTCTAGAAAAATCTGTTTTAAAAGCCATATTAGGTAGGTTGAAAAAAAAATTACATTCTGTAGCCAGGATACATTTTCTACCCATGTAATCCTTTATTTGTGAACGATCATAATAACATCGATATATCGGATAGTGTATCTATAGACATAATATAAATACATAGAAGGAGTAATATTAGTAGTAGTAGTACGCCTAAAGTAAACCCTTCTACATAATAACATTTCCTCCCCCATAAGAAGTGTAGGAGGGGGTTGGGGTAGTTTCCTGCACCCCAGCAGCACACCCAAATCATCTCTGGGTTAAAAAAAAATATAATACCCCCAATGCACGCGTGTACCTATACTATGGAAATAATCGCGTCCCCTAAAAATATAAGAGTGTGGGGTACCACTATACTACCATTATATTATAATAGGAAACTCTCAAATTCGTGTAGTTTTTATTTAACCAATTTCTTATAACTGGAATTTGGTTTAATAGTAGGAGCCAGTGGAGGGTTTCGGACAGCGACTAATAATAAAATAAACTACCTCCCATTTCTATTTTCAATCAATCATTATATCGTATAGAATAGATGATAATTATGGGATATCAAATATTGGTTAATAGTTTTTTCACAATACATAATTTTCTTCCAATTAATTATTAGAAAAGTCATGTAATATTTTCAATTCAACAATGAAGTATTCCATCTATTCTGAATGTCATCAAGTGAGAGCGACTGCCGATGGAGCGAAGCTACTTTTTTCACCTTTTTTATGTGCGACCTGAGGTGAACTGTGATGAACTGTAGTAGGTACATTTATGTCACGCAGTTAACTACTGGCTGACCCATTTGTGGGATATACCGTAATGGTAACAAATAGATAGACAATCCAAGGTATATTGAATATATTGTCACATATAGCAATATTTATATCAGAAAATAAATTAGTATGGAAGGGATGGTTTATCGAAATGGCCGTCAATTCACTAATTATATGTACGTAGCGTCGATTTTTCCATAATATTATGAGTAATTTTCATCCCTATTCGTAGATAATGTTATTTTATTTCCTACTGGTGTTGACATGTGTCATATAGGTATGTGGTTGTTTACTTATTAATTTATTTACACGTTAATGTCCCGGTTGACGCTCAATCATAACACTGAAGTAATAATATTCTATTTCCTGTTGATGTGAAATGAAATTATTGTTAAGTGTAGATATATTCAATAATAATATTGTGACAGTTTGTTATACTTTACTACACCTACTTATTTGTAAATAAATATAAAAGTTCTACAACCAGTCGATGTCGTCTCGTACAATATTCGTAATAGAGTAGAGTCCCAATTCTTTTCTGCGAACACCATAAAATACACAAACAGGTATTTGTAAAAAAAAATACATTTAATTGCTGTTTTGAGAGATGGTGGGTATGTAGATATGTAGGCGATACCGTTACAAAGAAAAGTATTCATTGGTATATCTATTTGCCTTCATTATAAGATGAGTGTTTAGTATAAGTGGTGATAGGTTTAATATTAGCTACCTATAGATATAATTTATTAGTAATATAAAGAAATAGTGATAGTTTTAATGTTACTTATTGTAAACAGAATACGGTGCATATCAGAATCACCTACTCTTCTCCTTTACATAAGTGTAATTTTTTGATGGTGGGTAATACATACATACGAGCACCTGTAATAAATGAGACACTATAATTTATGATAAAGAAATCAAAGTCCACTGGCTACCCTACTTGAGGGAAATTCAGTGATGATGTAGATCGAATTTTTGGATGTAATTTTCACCCTCTTTTATGGCACGTCGTTCCCAAAAACAAATATGTTTTACAGTATTTGTTCGATGAGTTTCCACATACATATTATAGTTTGATGTACCTATATGGTTTTGAAATATACTCGAGTTACTTTTATAATAAGAGATCTTGTACTGTGAAGGTTGGCAGCGGGATTATTCGAATTTGAGATCTCTTGATTGGAGGCCCGAGATTCTACCATTAAGCTACAGATGTACCTACTCTACGCTTTAAACTTGTGATACATTGAATAAAAGAGACAAAAGATGATAAGATTTAGGATCCGGGTGAACAAATCCATATTTTGAAAGAATAAGATACTATGTAGTTATTTTACCTATATCGCATAAGTATTTTGTGTATTCATATTATATACTTGTAGTTTATAATGTACCTATAGGAATATAAAAATCAATATAGGTATAAGTACATACAAGTTTATATAAATATATATTATGTTTATAGATATATTCGTTTTATATTCATCTACCTTTCCATTACCTATATAAATAAGTATATAGTATGTAATATAAGAATACATAATATTATTTCTGAAATACAGTATGGAGGGAATGGTCTTATCGGGTGTTTCAGAATAAACTAAATGAAAAATGTTGGCTCGATACCATTCTGTCTGTCAACAAAAATTACACTTTCGTTTTCACTTAGTTTTCTTTGCTTTTCGTGATTTGATAAAAATACTGTTATTTTTTATAAAAAATGGGACAAAATATGTCATCTCGTGGAGTCCTCAATAAAAAATAGACTTCGCACTCTATTCTGTAAGTTTTTGAGTAGCCTGTGAAAGGCAGGTAGGTACTTAATTATAAAACATTTTTTAAGTTATTTAATATTATCAGTTAAGCAATGAGAGAATGACTTGCATGCTTATTACCATCAGCTACTCTGCTGGCTACTCCACTTTTGCGAGATGCCGTGATGGGATAGATGGTGAAAATATAACTACATATTTAAAACCATTAAAAATTGTCGTACTTACACCAAAGTTTTATAAAAAAAATTATATGTAATAAATATATTGTGTGAGTATTTTTCTGTTGACACTATATGTGTATGGGAAAACGAATTTGTTACTGAAAACTCAATTGTAGACAATTTTTCGATTTGAATAAAAGGCTCCATCAAACTGTCGTTGCCTCAGAGGGGAACTTTGTCATATTCAAACTACGTAATAAATATTTCAGTACGTTCGTATATGTACTTGTATGTAAGATATATATTTTTCAATGTACTTTATAGTACAAACGTATGCTTATATATCTGTTTTTATTAGAAAAGACATAAGAAGAAAGGATAGCTTGTACATATCTTTAAATACTTCTCCCCACCTACCTGGCTTGTGAGCAATGCCGTGATGGTATAGATAGATAAATACAGGAAAGAATAAGAAATTATAATAATAATAATATTTTAGACAACTTATTTTTCGCTGTTTTGTGAAAAATCACTGCAATGGTGGAGACATATACCTAGAAACTAATGACAAGGAGTTTTGTGAGACTACGTCAAAATTTTACTGTACAATGAACATATTATTATATCTCCTTGCGTGTGTCAAACTAGTGACATTTTCATTTCTCCGAATTAAATGACAGTGAAGAATGTGAAAAGTGTAGGAATGCAAATACAAGGGCGAGAGGCGCTGGATTTTTTTTTGTACCCCGCAAATAAAGCGTCATAATGAATGATAATGAGACAGTGACATAATGTACAGAAGAAATGCCAGTAATGTTTGAATCAAGGTGTTATCATTTTTAAAATAACTTTCATAATTTGATCGTCATCAATCGATGAGCGAGCTCATCATATACATACCTATGAAGTTTTACATTATTATATTTCAATTTGTTTCATACTCATCGAGTATATCCTGGGTTTAACGCTAGTATTATTATAATATAATATCGATTGCTCGGTTTTTCTATAAAGAATAACGTATTACGAAAATATTTTATCTACTCGTGTAGTTGGATAAATAAAACATAACTATGTACCTACCTACCTACCCCTATACATGGGACTATGTAAATAATGTCAATAAGAATCGATTGGGTGGTGATGTTAAATTCAAATCAAATTTAATATTTTACTATTCTTAATAACTCGAGATATTTCGAATGTTTTTAATAGAGTATTCTATAATGCACTTCTGTTAATTGATTGTACATATATAGATCACGATCGATTTCAGCAAACCGTTGCCAAATGCTGGCTCCAAACAGCTGGATGCGAACGTCAATCATCAAGCAAAAATCTTAAATCTTTCAGCGACAATTCGGAGCATTTTCCGAAGAAATATTCGAATGAATGCCTTCGTTACCCGTCCATGAGAATACTCCGGCATTCATTCGAATATTTATTCTATGCGGTATCTAACGCGAAAAAATCTTTTTGACAGCCAAACGTTCATGCAATATGAAATATATGCAAGTGGAACTAATGCTCAAGCATACCTCAATCTCATGGTATGTCACATGACGATCTTGCAAAATCAGTTCACGCACAGCATTGATGTTTTCTGGCACAACAGCCAATTTTGGACGACCTTCACGAAATTCGTCCTGCAACGAAGTTTGACCAAGACTGAATTCAGAAAATCGGCGAAACATGGTGGCTCGAAATGGTACTTCACCATCAAAAGTCGCAACAAGTTGATCGGCACACTGTTGTTGGTTTAATGGCCGGTTTCAATAACCTATCTATCCGTGACTGTCGATTGAAATGTATGATTTAAAATATAGAACACAATAGATTTCAATCGACAGTAGCGGATAGATAGATTATTGAAACCGGCCATTAATCCACGTCGAAAGTCATAGAAAATTATCGCACGATTTAATTCCATTTTTTTTAACAAAGTAATTTTTTCAAGTATGTGTAAAGAATAGAAATGTCACTCGTATGACAAAACGTTCTGAGTATGTTTCCTATAAAATGTTTCAAACTTTACGATGACAAAGTCAGATTTGACATATTCGCACTGGTATTTATTTGGAGAATACTCCGAATTGTCGCCGAAAGATTTAAGATTTTTGCTTGATGATTGACGTTCGCATCCAGCTGTGTGTACCCAGCAAATGACGATGCATTTTTTCGCTCATTTATGGCAACAGTTTGGTGAAATCGATCGAGATCTATATACAATCAAGTAACAGTAGTGCATTAATACTTTATATTGAATACTCTTTTAAAAACATTCAAAATAACTCAATGTTATTGTGGAAGACAATTTTTTAAAAATATCATACTTTTTATTAGATTTTACATAATTTACGGTTCAACATGTGTTCACGTGTAGAAAATTTATTAACATACATGACAAAGAGTTCAACCAAAAAAATCATTCAAAGTGAGAATTTAGTAAGAAAACTACCAAGCCTACATATTTTGGTCTTAATTGACAATCAAATAATTTTGTTGTTGCTAATAAGTATACCAAGAAAGTTTTAAAATATAGGGTTTATTTATTTATGGAAAATACAAATTACTACATTTTACATGCATGCTTAAGTTATTTAGACTAACTTCTCAATTCTCGTAGAGTTTTCCAAACCAAAGCCATCCATGTAAAATTGAAGTACCTGAAAATATAATACATACTTACTTACTTACTTACTGCTAGCTTTCTTCTCTCCACTGCTGGATATAGGCCTCTTCAAAACTTTTCCACACTTTTCGATCTCGAGCAACTCGACACCACTGTTTCCCCATCACTTGGACAATATCGTCGACCCATCTTTTTTGGGGTCTTCCAACACTTCTTTTGTCCTCCCACGGCCTCCATTCAAGAATTCTGGAAGTCCACCTGCCATCCTCTCGCCTTGCCACATGACCAGCCCATTGCCATTTCAGCTTGGAGACTTTATCTACAATGTCGACAACTTTTGTCTTTTGTCGGATCGTTTCGTTCCTTATTTTGTCTCTCAAGCTAATGCCTAGCATTTGTCTCTCCATGGCACGCTGTACACACCTCAGTTTCCGTTTATTTGCAAGTGTTAGCGTAATCACCGGCAGGACACACGAATCATAGAGCTTTCTCTTAGGACTAATGGGGACTTCATTATTTTTAAATATATATTTCAGTTTAGAGAATGCAGCCCATCCCAGTCCTATTCGTCGAGAAATTTCTGCTGTTTGATTTTCTTTGCCGAGTTTTATTTTATGACCTAGGTAAACATAATCATCTACAGCTATATAATACATACAGTATAAGAATATTTTATAATTAATAATTATTATGTTCCTACTTCACAAAATCTTTTTAAGGGATTACGGATAAGTTTTTATTAATTTTCCCTTTTAATACTAAAAATGGCTAAGTGTGTTTACGGACAGAAGTTTACTAATCCACCTTTTTTAATATTTTCTCTTCAAATTTCTTATTTCTTCATTCGTAGAACATTTTTAAATATGATTACAAATTATAAATTATATTTGGTTTGGTATGATTCAAAATGTGTTGTTGCTCTTGCTCCACCAGGTACAATGCACCTGCATTAAAATTAACAACAAAAACATAACCAAAAAACGAAAAACTCATACAAATTCGCACAAGAGCACTCGCAACTCCACACTTACAAAGAAAACATTTCCGTAAATCAACCTTTGTCCTCATTGATAGACTGCTTAATGACTTATTTTCAAAATTTTCTCATTGGAGCAGTAAGCCTTATTTTTATTGAACATAATCCCACAGTAAATTTTAATTAATATAATTACTTAACTGCTAGAAACTACGTGAAATTACTTCAAGCCGAAATAAAATTATGTTTACCGAATTTATTGAAAAGAAAAATAAGTACCTATTACCCATGTTGGATAACTTTTCTAGAGATTGTGAAATAATATTTAGGGTTCAAAAAGTCGATCAAAATCACATGTCAATGATTTGGTAAGTGGACTCTTTTTAATTATTCCAAGAAACTCACTCGGAGTTTGTATTTTACATTTTCAAAACTCCTTCTCGTTTCGTTTCAAATAATTCTAAAGAGCTAATAAGTGAGTCCGTATAATATTATTATTAGGATTTTTTTTTATATAAATGTACTTACGAAGGTTTTTCCTATGTTCAAAATAAAAATCAACCAATCGGAGGGTTTGTCCGTTGAAAAGGCCAATTTAATTTATTATTATTTTCCTCTATTCGTTGGCTTTTTCAAAGCTCTTAAAACCCACCCTGAATAGGACAACGTATTTAATATACTTACTAACCCTCTCCTACTTTTTCTCTCTCTCTCTTTTCAAAATCTTGTATAAATGATAAACACAAAGTTTTTTCATTTAAGGATGTGGTATTATCCCAAATAAAGGATCAGGAGTTTATTAATGCATGTCATTGTACCGTTACGTAATATAAAAGATAATAATATCTAATATAATAGCTGAAAGGTGGGCCAATGAATGAGCTCGTTTTCAGGGTAATTTTTAATAATTTTCAGATATAAAAAAGCTTATTGAAAATATCAAGAGATTATGAAGAACTTAATTCCCTCATAATAAAATATTTTCTAAGCTAACATGCCAAATAATAAGCTGTTATACTTGTAAATTAATAAAAATATAACACGTATGTATATTTAGTACATCCACGGTGTCACTGTGAAGATAGCATGAACTTCCATTGCTTCCAGTACCTTCGATCGACAATATTAACTGTTATACTTTTCTCAAATTTGCTAATAAGTTATACGGTAAATCAGTCGAAGAAACACTTTTCATAAATACCTACCTTGTAAAATTGTATCTACATCTTTGATGACTGACAATTGTCCTATGATATTATGGAAGAAACGATGGTGCTGGTTGGGCAATATTCACTTAAAATTAAATAAAAATACCGCTGATTTTTCTATCCATAAGAATCCTGTTTACCATTATCGCAATTCACCGTTACATTACATATTAACGATATCAGAGTATTAGAAAATTTGCAGAAAGTTGCATGAAATAAGCACTTGTTAAACCCATTTCGAATATCCTTAGGTATTGATAGTGTAAATAAAATGTATTATGGAAATATCAAATTGTAGTGTCGTGTAGTTCACCCCCTTAGTTTTGTCATTCCTCCACCCTCCTAAGTTCTCGTTAGTTGGATAGGTAGGCACTCCAAATCGCCTTGAGCTTGGGATTTGTTGGAATCATGAAATAAATGCTTGGCATCTAAGCAAACTCCTATTCGATAGCAGATATTTTCTTTATGGGTGTTTATTGCATGGATGTCTCGATATTACTATTGTGAATGGAATTTAAAAATATTTTAAATTTTGTCAAACACTTTATATATGGTTCAAATACTTTTATCAAATCTATTCTATGGTTTGAATATATATTTGTTCCAATTTTACTGCTTATTTGAGAAAAAAGTTGGTTTACATACTTTTTACAACCTATAGTAAAAGATATATATTTTTGAGTATATTCTCTTCACTCACGCAGGTGTAAAAAAACAGTTAAATACGAAAACATATATAGTACCGAGGCGAAACAAATAGATGGATATATGTATAAAGTAATGCTCGAATCAAATTTAAGTATGAAAAGCCTCAGTTCATCTATTCGCAGTGGAATGATAGCAATTTGTCCTGGATAATACACAAGAGTCAATGAAGTGAACAAATAGTTTCCAATCATATGCAGACAGAATAAGTCTTGTGGCTGTCAAACGAGGGGCTGCGATAGATTGGGTCTTGTTTTTTTTAACATAGGTATTATAACATTTTAATATTTTGCATTATATCACATTATTATTATTATTTTTTTTTTTTAAAAGATATATCTGGGTTTTTGTTATAAACCCAAATACAACCTTATACACCTTTCACAGTAAGCTACTGGGGGGCATGAAAAGAGCCTCCACGTAGAGTGCACCTAGAAACAGAAACTAACTTTATGAAACGGAAACAACAATGGCGAACAATAGAGCACTCGGGCGCCCCCTGGAAACGACTTTGTCGGCTGATCTTTTCACTACCAAATCATCTAAATCATCTAAAAAATCGCCAACGAAATATTACAAGCAAAGTGTAGAGCAAAAAAGGTCTTTTTCAAGACCAATACTTTTGACGACTTCTATTAACATTGAAGGAATATCTAGGAATAAGGAAGTTTTACTCTCTGACTTGTGCAAGGAAAGAAACTTGGACATATTACTGGTGCAGGAAACGCACTGCGGTTTTAACAGCCAAAGACCAAATATAGAGAATATGACACTGATAATTGAAAGACCCCATGATAAATACGGAAGCGCAATATTTGTAAGGCAGGGATTGGACGTTAAGTCTGCAGCTATTACTGAGGAGAACGATATTGAGATTCTTACGATAGAGCTTTCAAACTGTACGGTCACGTCTATCTATAAGCCTCCTAACACTCCTTTCCATTTTAAGGAGACAGCAAACTTTAGATCTCAGAAAACGAAGCTCGTCCTTGGCGACTTTAATTCCCACAGTATAGCATGGGGATATAGTGAGACCGATGAGGATGGAGAAAGATTGGAGGCCTGGGCCGAGAACAACGGGATGGAGTTGATACATGACCCAAAACAACCATCATCATTTAACAGTGGAAGATGGAAGAGGGGATACAATCCTGACAATATATTTGTGGAGGAAAGGATAGCTCCACAGTGCAGGAAAATTGTTGAAAATCCATTACCGAGAACACAACATCGTCCGATTACGTGCGAAATATATGCAGCTGTTAGGGCCGAAACTGTCCCTTTCAAAAGACGCTTCAATTTCAAAAAGGCAAACTGGAAGGATTTCTCTGAAGAGCTTGACTCCCATGTACACACAATATTGCCTAAACCTGAAAGGTATGACGACTTTATCAAACTTGTTAAGAAGGTATCCAGGAAACATATACCAAGAGGATGCCGACCAGAGTATGTACCAGGCTTAACAACTGCCTCCAAAGATCTATTAAAAAGGTACAAAGACCTGTTTGAGAATGACCCCTACTCTGAAGAAACAATGAATGTGGGAGAGGAGCTCCTTGAGGCTATATCGGCCTCGAGATCTGAAAAGTGGTGTAACCTGATTGAAGGCCTGGATATGAAGCAGAACAGCAGGCGAGCGTGGAGACTGATTAAGAACCTGAATGCTGACCCAACCAAACCATCGGGAGAGTTCACAAATGTCACTGCAAATCAGATTGCCCACCAGCTGCTGTTGAATGGCAAAACATCTAAAAACCCCAAAAAGCTAACTATACAGAGGGACCTCGAGAACGAGAATGGATTTGTGGAGAGACCTTTTACGTTGGAGGAGATGAGAGGGGCAATAGGATGTATGAAAACCAACAAGGCCGCCGGATTGGATGACCTAAGGCTGGAACAGATAGCAAACTTTGGACCAATGGCGTGTGGGTGGCTCCTGGATATGATGAATGCATGTATGGTAGAAGAAAAAATCCCCAAAATTTGGAGGAAATCCAAAGTAATTGCACTCTTAAAACCGGGAAAGGAACCAATAGACCCGAAGAACTTCCGCCCGGTATCCTTGCTATGCCATACATTTAAAATTATGGAACGAATGATCCTAAACAGAGTAACGGAACACATAGATGAGAGGATTATTACTCAGCAGGCGGGTTTCAGACCGGGAAGATCATGCTGTGGACAAATACTTAACCTCACTCAGCACATAGAGGACGGATATGAGAACAAGAAGATATCAGGGGCTGCATTTGTAGATCTTACGGCAGCGTATGATACAGTTAACCACCAAGGGCTCCTTGTGAAATTATACAATGTTACCAAGGACTTTAAACTTACGTCTTTCATCGGTACGCTCCTACAAAATAGACGTTTCTATGTTTCCCTCCAGGGAAAGAATAGCCGCTGGAGAAACCAAAAGAACGGACTTCCACAGGGTAGCGTCCTGGCTCCAGTTATGTATAACATTTACACAAACGACCAACCTATACTCCATGACGTAAAGCAATTTATCTATGCTGACGATACGGCAATCGTGGCACAGGATGATACCTTCGAGAGCGTGGAAATTAAACTGTCAAGAGCCCTGAATAAACTGTCCGAATACTACAGGGATAATAATCTTAAACCTAATCCAACAAAGACACAACTATGTACCTTCCATCTAAGAAACCGGGATGCCAAGAGAACACTAAACGTGACATGGGAGGGAAAGAAACTGGAAAATTGCGAAAACCCTAAGTACCTTGGTATAGTGTTAGATAGAACACTCTCATTTAAGCAACATTGTCTAAACACCAAGGGGAAAATTTGTGCTCGGAACAATATTCTCCGAAAGCTAGTCGGAACAAAGTGGGGTGCACAACCATCTGTCCTTAGAACTTCAGGACTTGCACTCTGCTACTCGGCAGCTGAGTATGCGGCCCCAGTTTGGTCTCAATCTTGTCATACTAGAAACGTAGATGTTGCTTTGAATGAAACTAACAGACTCATAACTGGATGCCTTAGACCTACTCCTGTGGAAAAAAACCAATTACTAACTGGGATAGCACCACCACATATACGAAGAGTGGTAGCCTCTGAGGAGGAAAAAAGGAGACAGCAAGATGACCCTCGACATCCGCTATATGGCCACATCCCCCCGCCCTCAAGGCTCAAGTCTAGAAACAGCTTCCTCAGGAACCCAACGGTATCAACCTCAACCAGCAAAGGGAGAAGAGTTGAGTTGTGGAAAGAACACTTGGGAAATGAAAATCTACCCAAACCAACAGAGGAACTTCCAACAGGTCACCAACTACCATATGCAACCTGGAAATCCCTGAACAGACTGAGGACAGGCGTAGGAAGATGCAGGGTGAACCTGGACAGATGGGGAATGCTGGAGGCCGGCCAGGATGTGAAGTGCGACTGTGGGGAAACCCAGAACATGACACACCTGCTGAATTGTCCGCTTATGGGAGGGGGGTGCTCTGAGGAAGATCTATGGCGAGCTAATGACAATGCCATTTTGGCTGCGAACTACTGGAGGGACAGAGTATAGATGATTATGGACACGGAAAGTAAGTAAGCTACTAAAAGCTTGTGTCGTATTATTAAAACAACATCATACTCCACTGGGACCATTACATCCTTCGGCCAATGGTATAGAACAGCATATGCTGACGTGAGCGACTATACGATGCTGGTATATAAAAATTAAACTCTCCCAGTACCTTCGGATTACTAATTATACCATTCAGCAACTGATTTAAAGGTTTTTGAGAAATTATAATCTTGAAACACCTAAACTTGTTATAGGCAGTAAAACAATAATATTCTTACTGTATTCTCTTCCGTAGTGTTATTAACATTGATGACGTCTCTTTGTGCATAATATTATTAGCACAATGCTAGAAAATTGACCTTTTGTATATTATTATAGCGTCTCCCGCAGGTGAGATAAACAATAAAATAGCTGCACACACTAAACATGCAAGGTGTTGTCTCCGTGCCACTAAAAATTAAGATATTCGGAATGGGTGGCATACCACATCCTTGCTAAATTGAACATACTATATACGAATCAAATTGCAAGCATATCGATATTATTATATTTTTACACTTCCCATATTTTTGAGTGAAAAACTGCATGCACGAATGAAATTCTCAAGGAAGTAAGATTGGAATACCGTCTCTTCTACCTATTCTACAAGAGATGTTATATGATACACAGAAAATACAAAAAAATCCCGCACCACAGTTGGAATGAAATTTTCCAATTGTGGATCACATATTGAGGAGTTTCAATATATAAAGAGGAATAATAATAATAATAATTGTATACTACCCCTTCATGTGTAGAACTCAACCCTCACCACCTCTCGTCATGTCATGTGCATATAATAATAATAATAATAATGCATACATTTTACTAACAAATACCAAAGGTAGTGCCATGCAGTTCAAAGAACTCAATAACATTAGATACTATATGAAAAGAGACAAATCATATATAGAATGGTTATAATATGTAACTCCTTACTTGCATGTCTGGTCATATAGGTAACTTAACTTCACGACATTTCTAAAAAGAATAATAGTCAGCATACATAGTCATTACGTATGTTAAATATACAGAATTATTTCTCTGTGACATAAAAAATATTCAAGATAAGTTATTGATGTAGTATAGGTTAAAAACACCTATTCTTGATGATACAGAAAGCGATAGGAATTAATATCAGACAAACCCATTCCAGGATCAGATCTATAGTAGTTTCTACACACCGATGTTAAAAACTAGGTTGATTTAATTTGTACTATACTATACTATACCATCACGGCATATCCCACAAGTGGGGTAGCCAGCAGATCAGCTGCACGTAAGATTCATGCAAACTGTCCTCTTCGTGCCAATATAAAATCAAGACATTCAGGATGGGTGGCAAGCCTCATCGCTGAATTTAAGATGTAAAATGTCTTATTTTTTTCGAACACCTGCCTTTTACAGGACACTCGAAAACTTACGCAGAAGAGTGGGAGACCAATTCTTTACCGGGTGCTCCACGGGATAATTTAATTTGTATGTCTACGAAATAAAGTTGATGTATTTACACTTTATATAAGTACTATTTGTGCTTAAGTATCTATATGTATATAGGCATACCCAATATATTTATATATAGCTACACTCTGTGGGAATAAATTTATGTATACGCGAACAATTTTGTATTATAAGATTTTCTCTTATGTAGTGCAGGAGATTACAGGACGAGGTATAGGGAACAAATTTTCTTTACGTCTAAGTCTCCTTTGAGGATAATAGATTTTCTATCATGTCTGATGCGGTGGGGAAGAAGACGAAGAAGAAAGGTAGCTGGGTAATACGGATAGACATTGGTGTCACCGAACGGATCAACAAAAATTACATTATTCGATAAAATCATGCGCACATGAAAATACTTTAAGTGCAATCATAACATCTCATATTTGGATATTTCAATGCAAAATCATAATACTCGTAGCTTTCTCACTGTTAACTGGCACTCTGGCGTGTTTAGCAATGAGTACCTAATGTTGATATTAATGTGTGATTGTGTAAATCAAATCTACGACATTAGAGCTATCAACGATGATTGTTTTATATAAAATATTTAGGAACTGAAAACTTTTGAAACATTTGTTAATTTTTGGTGTACGTGTAGTCAGAGTGATTTTTTTATTATTATTAGAAATAAATTTGTTCCCTCACTGTTAAAAGACATTGCCTGCCTACACGTGGATATATCTTTCCTTACTAACAGAGTATTTTATAGGGAAAATACGAAGATCTTTCGGGCGCTATTTACGGGTATAGTCATTTTGTTACTACTAGCAAAATACATAGGTACGTAGAGAGAGACAGAGAGAGAGAGAACCAGATCTCTCATTCTCCTATATCTATTGTACGAGGATTCTTTGTACATGGAATAAAAATATGTTAAGTTACTAAGCAGCCGCTATTATTATCAGCTTATGTTAAAAAAAAATATATACCTGACAAGTTAGCTAATTGAATCGTGACATTACCGGGTTAGTTTGAAGACACCGCATTTTAGCGATAAACTCGCCCTCTGCTCCTACATTGAATTGAATAATTGTTATTCTTATAATACTTTGTATTGATTTGAAAAATAAGCAATGTACAGTGAAGTAAAATAAATTGAAAAAATCAAATAAAAAAGTAAATAAAAAATCATCTAAATACATATACCTAGGTAATTACTATCACAATAACTCTCGTACCTACGTTAATTTATATTTGAGAATAGTGTGCAAAGTGGTGTAATTTATTAATAAAACAAGATGTATACCACTATGGCCAATTCTGAATCATAAAATAGTTTAGTTGCACTAACTAAGTCAACTAAGTGTGAGGAGATAGTTGAGTCATGATAATTAGTTCTAATTCGTATTCACAGTTTTCCGTACTAATTTAGTTCATTAGTTCATTTTGACACCTTAGTACAACTATAAATTTCGAGAATCTATGGATTTCGTATTCAGAATGAAATTTTAGTTGACAGCCGACGACTAAAATAAGTTGGATTGGGCAGAATTTTATTCGCGACTTTTAATGTGCGAATATTATTAGTTGCTGTCATTTTACCGCAGAATATTGCTATATTTTGGAAGTGTTAAGTTGTTTTTTTCAATTAAAAGTAAAAAATTATATTTAAGGGGCCCTGGCAACTATTAGCATGTATAAATTGTAAAATTACACCACCACCGACGCAGATACGAACGCCAAAATATATCGGCAAATCTGACATTTCACAATTTTCTCGCGCGACAACTATTAAATTGTTGCCAGAAGTGTAAATCGGATCGTGAAAAACATTTTGTAATGCGGCATCACTGACTAATATTAGTTTGTCCCATAGATTTTACCGTTTGCACTTGGTGGTTCTCGAGATTATAGTTGTTTATAGTTCATAACTAATGCTGAATACTACATAATAACTAATATTAATCAACTTTTTAGTTAGTTCATTAAGATTCAGAATTGGTCCTTACTGTCGACTTTATTAATTTCGCAAAATTATACCTATATCTTATTTTATAAATTAATTATCAATATGAACTTCCACCAAGAACTGTCGGTCGATAAATTAAACTTTGTAAAGTGATGTAACATAACATGTATAGACAATTCACACAGATCGGGCTAGTCCCAAATTAAGAAATGAATCTTGTATTATGGGTACCTACCTACTAACACGACGATACACATTTATATACAATGTACTATACACATATACATGTAACACCCAGACCCAGGACAGTTTGAAAAAGGTCATTCTTCATTTTGTCTTGGCCGGGAATCGAACCCAGGACCTCGTGACTCAAAGGCAAGTGCGTTACCTCCGCGCCACACCGGCCGGCCACGTTAATTAACATTTAAGAATAGTGCAATGTGAAGATATTTATTAATAAAACAATAATATGTATAGTTATTTCACTGTCGACTTTATTATTTCGCAAAATTATATAAATCTTGTTATATAAATTAATTATAAATATGAACTTCCACTAAGAACCGTCGGTGGATTAATTAAACTTTGTAAAGTGATGTGTTCATTAATTCGATAATATTATTGTTTCGATTCTTTGTAAGATTTTTCTTGAAGAATGTATTATTATAGGCATCGTAAAGAAGTCTGCTTTAAGAATTCATTGTATGTATAATCGCGACAGTGAAAGTGGCGTATAACGTACAAAGTGTTAGATCGAAATTAGGCAATTTAGATACTCGTTTGGTTTACCTTTATCGTTACGAGAGCAGCGAATACGTTGTAGCAGATAACTTCTTAAGGTGTAGGTACTATTTTAGGTCATAAAGTTGTAGATATCTGTCCAGATACGTAGATACTAAAGGGGTAGAAACTTTAATACACATATAAATCACCCTTCAAACGATGTAATAGATTACGCAATAAAGATTAGGCAGTTACTAAGGCGAGAAAAACTCGCTTATCCGATAATATTATCACCTTATACGATGTTAAAGTCTAGTACTAAAAATGTACCATTGTTACGTATTAACTTATTTTATGAAGAATGACGAAATTTTTGCACTGTAATAAATATTAATTGTGATGATTATTATAGAAAAGTAAAGAAAATTTGTTATTATTAATTAGATTAAATACACGATAAATGAAAATACATAGTAAGTAGATCTCCCTTGACGCCGCATTTATTAGGAAGGCATTGAAAACGTATTGCCAAATTAAACATCCCTTACATATTATTACATTCGATTCCTTGACATTCAACCAGTTGCTCATGCATGAACGGCTACTTTTCTTATTCAACACACGACGATCTTTGAAGACTGGATTAGAAGAGTGTTTTTTTTTATTTTTTAGTTATCTAATTCTCTCGTATTAATCACAGACATGATTTGTGTACTCACATAAATACAATTGGATAATATGTAAATAGAAAAAGAGACTCTGCATCATAATTCAGATACTAAAATAATGAACGACATTTAGTCAAATACGGGTGCCTAATACCTTCTAACTAGTAAGTATAATACGAACATAAGACGCACATAACTAATAAGAGTTTGTATGAAACTTACAACTATGTATGTGCATAAAGAATAAGAGATTGTTACGTAGATATAAGCAAGCTCGACTCATACATACGAAATAAGGTATTTGGAATAATATTTCCAAATCAAAATAGCGCATAATGATATCATTATAAAAGGGTTACGTTCAATTTGCTTACATGAATAAATGAAATGAAAAATTGTTTGCAAAGTTTTCATAATATTAATATTGTATTTGTTACTATACGTTACAATACAAAAAAGTATTGAGCTTATAATATACATAGAACCTAATTGAGCTCTCTGAAAAAGCTGTATATAGGTGGTAGTTCTGAGTCACTTAAGCGTATGGAAAAAATGGGAATCAATTTTTCCCCAGCGCACTTTGAAAAAAAAAAAAACATTTTTCAAAAATAAAATAATAATAATACTGTTGGGAAGAAAATAGAAATAACACATTTTCCGTTGGATAATATTACAGTTCACTGCGGCGCGTAAATTTAACAAACGACATTATAATAATATTGTTCTTCTCTGAGGAGATCTGTACCTACTCATAGAAATTGTACACAAGACTATCAATTTCAAAATATAAAAAAGAAAACAAAAAATACTTTTTTTAGTTACTTACTAATAAAATTAATAATACGTTAGTTGCATGATTAAAAGGTTTGCAATTATTTATTTTCTTTACTTATCATGAGAGGTAAAATACTACTACTACTACTATACCATTACGGCATATCCCACAAGTGGGGTAGCCAGCAGACCAGCTGCATATTTATTTATTTTATTTATTTATTTATTTATTAATCTTTAAACGGCTATTGCCTTTTTTAAAATATAAAACATGCAAGCTGTCTTCTCCGTGCCAATATAAAATTAAGACATTTAGGATGGGTGGCAAACCTCATCGTCGAATTTAAGATGTAAAACGTCTTATTTTTTCGAACACCTGCCTTTTACAGGACACTCGAAAACTTATGGAGAAGAGTGGGAGACCAATTCTTTACCGGGTGCTCCACGGGATCGTAAAATATTAAATGCACCAAAAGCAAAAAAATTAAGTCGAGTCAGGTCAGGCAAACGTTTCTTATCTAAAATGCTCATACGATCATGTTTCTACGTAATCACCCAACGTTTGTTTAACCATACAAATTAAAGTAAAGGCTTCACTGTATACAGGACCTGAGTCTTTTACTCTTTCGAATGAAGGAATGCTGTCATTGCACGATACACAATTTTCTCCATTGTGAAAAGACAATGTCAGCTGACAATTATGAATGAGTGTTACAGACAAAGTAATTGTCATGAAATATATATTTTTTCATATTATGTCAAGATCATCTATTTGACGTTGATTTTTTGACTGTTACCTGAAATGGCTAGAAAGTTTTCAAATAGCCCTCGAATCTGAATATTAAACGATAAATTATTTTACATTATTTCTATTATTGCATTTACTATTAAGAATCTATACCATACCATATACCTAGTAACATGCAAAGTATATAGACGTAGTAGGTATATACACATAATATGTATATGTAAGTAGTAAATAGGTAGGTATATAGTCTCAGAGTATATACTAGCTGGCGCTTTCTGATCCGCTACATTTGTACGTATTCAATCTTCTTGGTCTTCCGTTTTGAGGCGACATTCGTTGCTTCCACTTTATAGTGGTACACACACACTCAAATGTATCGAATGAAATTTAACCAGAAATTCAACCGCTCCATCTTGAGGATTTGTCAAAAATACATGATATTTTAAAAATCTAGAAAAATAACTGGAGTCTCATTTGTTTGAATTCAAGGGTAGGTATTTGGTGAATTCCCATATTTTTGTAGATAGGTGACTATAAAATATTCCTTCAAAATAATAAAATTGTTACATGTATTTTTCTAAAAATAAACTTCATCAAATATAATATTTCATTCTGTTCTTAAGGATATGAAGTGTGTAATTAATCGGTGTTATAAAGTAACAAATTCACAGGTTAATTCATAAATAAAATTTATAAACCTTACTGTCATGCAAGGAATAAAAAATGTCAGGGAAAACTATTGAAAATTGTGGAATTTACAAAAATACATAACTAATAAGTTTTTAGTCAACGATACATGATTTTAGGAATCATACAATCAGGCCATTAATTTCCATTATAAACTTGAAAAATACTTACAAAAATATCAAGGCATAATTGATGGTAAAAAAATCATAGATAATTACATAGTAATGAATAATACATTAATTTTAGTGAAGAATCAATAAAATATATCAACTGAATATATTGAATTTCTCAAAAATAAAAAAAATTAGAAGAGTCGTATGTGATCATGATATATATGTAAGTATACACACATCCCCTATATTATATTATTCTCTGAAGCCTTCCCTTCCCCCTCCTCTCTTTACTTGGTCCTCCCTGCCCCATAACCCTCTCCCTAAAGAGCATGAAGTATAACGCAAAGATATTGTATTTTATTTTATTCCTAGGTACCTATTCACCAATATGTAATACAATATTTATATAGACTACGATGTTATTATCTCTAAGTATATTTATATTAAATATACAGGAATCTTTTATTATTTTTTTATTTGGTTTATTACCTATTGACAATATATATTTTGGATATTGTCAAAAGTACCGGTAGATCTGTATTTAAAGGTACTAAGTTTGATAATAAATTACATCCATGATTTGAGATTTAAAAATTGAGGTTTGATGAAATTCCAAATTGTTCTAAAGTTAAAATTAAATTTACCATAAATTTGGAATCACGCAACGTTACAATTTATTTTAAACACATGCACAATATTATTACAGTCTGGTAGGCAGAAAGTTCAAAATGCCAAGAGATGGTAAGTGGTAACCAGAGAGTAAAGAATGCCAGTGGATGGTAAAAACTCTCTGCTCTCTGACATTGATTTCAAAAACTTGTAGTTATTTTGATGGAAATTAATTCCTACAGAGCTTTCTATTCGTTGCCGCTTCTAGGATCTCTAGCCACTATAAACCAAGCTTAACACACAGATTTGTCAGTTAATTTTGCCAGCTTTTTCCGGGGTGGCTCAATGGCCTTCTGTTCTCTCACAAATGCAACGATTTTTGTGGTAGCCTACTAACTGGTATTCGAAGCACACGACATGACCCAACTGATGCAACTGCGACCTCTCTATATGTACCGGTTCTGCATTACGAACATAATATTATGTAGGTATATCTAATATATTTGGAGTATAATATAAAGCAAAATTACCTCACCTAGAAAGACAGACTCTTTCTGTCAGAAAATCATCCAAGTGGTTCTTCTTGCAAATGGGAATGAGATGGTCGGCTTTGTAGAAAGAAAAGAGAAATATTTATAAGAATACAATAAACATACTACTCTTTACTAGTATAAGGTACTACCTTCTTCCATATCCTTTCTTCCTACACCCTTTACCTTCTAAACCCCTCATGTTTCATATTATTCTCTCCTTTTCCATTTTGCCGCTTGCGACGTATACCAGGAAGCGTTGTTATTTTTCTTGCGCATCGGATCCAATTTTGGATTACATACATTTTCTCTGTTGGAACCCAATCTGCGACGTTTTAGAATACATATATTCAACATTTCTTATATATCTACCTATTCTGATATATAAAATGATACTAGTAATATATTATAATATTATTTGTGTTCAAATACGTACTCATATAAGATATTTACTTGAATATATATGTCAGTATATCTATAACGCAAATAAAGTTGTTTCGAACGGGTTTATCATATTGTATTATTTTTTTGATAACATTATTGTTCAAGTTATCTATTTGAGAGTTATGTGGAAATTTCAATATTTAATATTTTCGATGTTTTTGGCATTAACTATCTGATAATTACGCGACATGATTAGTTAATGAGTTTTATTCACTATGTATTTGAATTATCACTTATGATCTTTTAAAATTGGCCTGCGACCGGTTTCGATACGCTAGTATCATTCACGAGCAGATTATAAACTGAGTGCAAAACAAAAGAAGGACACGTTAGAGAGTTATGTGTTACTAGGGGGTAGTGGTAAATTTACCAACGATTTGTTTGCGAAAAGTTAATATTATAGATTCGTATTAACGAATCGTTTGTTCTATCTCTGGTCCTAATCTGATAGTAGGTACGTACCAATGATTCGTTGTGAAATTTCGTTAGTATTTTTCACAGTGTAGGGACGGCCTACGTATAGGAGTGGACGAGAATAGACTGAGAAGAATATACTTAAATTTTGTGCTACAAACATGATTTTTTCACTATTATAACTAGGCGAGATTATTTAGATACGATGTAGATTACATATCAAAATAATAGACTAACACGAATGTCTCTTTATATTTTTTATGGAAATATTTAGAGTAAGTACATACTTAATAGAATGGATAACGTATATAAACATATGATTGCATATTTAGTTAGTGTGCAGGTACATAGATATAAACTGTATTGATAAAATATAGATATATTATTATTTACCTACTTACTTACAAATACGTTATCGCGTATAATTCCGGCTTAGGTTGAAGTAGAAGGATTTGTGATTTTCGAATTTCCAAAATTGTGTTAAAGAAGATGGAGGCTATATACAATATACCCACCTGCCAACCTGTATTGCCATATATTTGAACATCTTTATATATTACAGAGAGGTAGGTACTTACTCACTCTATCTCTCACTCTCTCTCTCTCTATGTCGTATCTAAAAGGCTTACTTTGAAAAAAGAAATTCAATTTGTCGTATTCACCGATAATATTCCATCTAAAGGTAAAATTTAAATATAAAATATCGTATACGTTAGAAATTACTTACATTATTTTCCAACTTGAAGAGTGATGCTTCATAGTAGTGTAAGCTGGAATAGAAAAGAAAACTTCAATATAAAATTTACATACCTGTATAATTATATTATAATTCATTGGCATATTTGTTAAATTAATAATGTTTTTTTTTTATTTTTTTTAAAAAGATATATCTGGGTTTTTGTTATAAACCCAAGTACAACCTTATACACCTTTCACAGTAAGCTAAAAGCTTGTGTCGTGAAAAGGGAGTTTGCCGGCACCTGGGATCGAACCCCGGACCCCTTGTTCAGAAGGCCGAGACTCTACCTCCAGGCTACCGACGAACGATTATTGTTATAACATAATTATATTGAATTTATAAGTACGGAACTTATTTTTTGACATTCATCGTAATGACTCAAATTTCGTTCCAATAATAAATAATAATATGTCAAAAACCTGTCCCAGAATTGAGCGTGGCTCTTGCTCTAGGAAGGTTTTGATACATCTTAGTACCTATATTAGCGCACTCGCTTGATTCTCCAGCATCATTACTTTAGTCTTTCCAAAAACAAATATTAAAATTATTGAAAACATCAAACCATAATAATTATATCATCGTTCATTCATTTGTATCTTTACGTTAGTTATTCGATAATCCTTTATTACCTTTATGTTATTTTTTTCACGCAGCACGCCTCAATACAGTGCAACCTAGTGAAGCTACTGTATCATAATTGTATCCATGTTGGTGATGTATTTTCTCTGATTTTATGTACATATTAATTTATTGAATCAAGTATTTGATGTGCATATTTATTGAACCCAGGCGCCCAGGACTGCTCATCGCCATCGCGGAGAGTAGAATTGAAGGCACAAATGGCAGAGGCCGACCAAGATACACTTATATGGACCAACTGAGGAGGGACATGAACTGTTGTTCATACGTAGAACTAAAGAGACTGGCTGCAAATAGGGAGGAATGGAGAAGAAAATCCAAATTCGTTGCAGATTGTAACCCATTATATATATTTACCGAATATACACATATACAAATACTAGCAAGTAGGTACCTACCCAGGAAAAATAAATATTTACTATTATTTATGAACTTCTTTAGTGTTATCATATCGTAGTCACAGTTTTGATTTAACACTCACTTATTGATAGAAACGAGCTGAGGAATGAAGCCCAATTATCTAATTCTTTATACTTGAAAATTATCTCGCTTATTTTGGAGACAATGATCTCTGTAATGAACTCTTCTTACATTTTTGTAAGTATCGTATTAATGAGTTTCGATATTAAAATTTATTGGTATTGCTCATAATATATCTTTTAGTTTTCACAAATAATAATCATTGTACAGAGAATAAGAAAATGTGAAGAAATTTTTTATTAATATAATATAACATAACATGTAGGTATATCTATATATACACAATGTCTTAAGAAAACCAATGACGTCTCTCTTGATTCTCGATTAAATAGGTAGTGTTTGTATAAACCTGTGTATTTCTTTACATTTATTTATTTAAAAACAATAATTTCAGGTGCTCCTCAATGAAAATAAAGAGAGTAAAAAAAACTATACTCGACACACTTTACAAGGAATAACTTTTTTTTTTTCAATAATATTGTTGATGAACGTCGTAATCGTAGGTAGATAGGTACTTATTTACATCTTCAGCCTTCAAGGTAGGTACCTACCAGGGAATGTTTCGAAATGGAAACTAACACATACATTTCAACGTTCTACCCCGATCTTTCATTCTGTCAGGATGGTAAAGCAGACAGATTTTTTCCTATTCTTCCACCTTCCTTTTCTTGACAATCCAATTTTTCCCGCCGAAAAAAATTCGCTCCTCTTTCCATCTCGACTATCACATGTGATGTACGTGACGGGCGAGGAGGATGGGGGATTTTGGCGAAGGGAAAAGGGGGGGGAGGTATAGAAAAGAAGTAAGAGTAAAAGAGATGTGGAAGAAATAGGATAGATACTTATACTACTACTACATATTGATAGGTAAGTAAATAATATATCATGTGTAAAAACTGATAACTACATAGTATAAAATACTTAGTTTTGGGATTCTACCTGAAAGCATATACCTACATGGCTTATTGTAGGTGATTTGTTTTCAAAATCAAATATGTTTAATTATTAATAAATACAAAAGTTTTTACAATAATAATCATTTTCTTTATAAATACACAGTAAAACATAATTGATTCCTGCTTCCGATGTTGTTTCCATTGAACTGCAACAGATGTCTTTCCGGTTTGAATGCACAGAAATTGAATGAAATCGTATAAAACTTGATTTCAATAATGGAAAAATATTGAGTTGTAACATATATACAACTTTAAAAAATTTCAGGTTATGTGATAAGCATGACACAGGGGAAATGGGAATATTACCTAGGTTTAAAGAGTACTCTTAACCAAGCCTAAGTCGATTCATAAGCGTCGAAACTCTGTGTTGTGCACTCCTTAAGGAAGATCACACATGTATGTGTATCATATACAACATACCTACCTAGTTAATACCTATTCAAATAGGTTGACTATGGATGAGTGTGATCAATTGGAATGATTAATCTGGAGTAGTTCAAAATATGTTTGATAATTGATTCCCTCAAATTTGAACAGAGCTCGCGCTTTCAGAGATAATTTCATTATTTCATACCCGTATATTTGTTCATAACAAGGAGCTTCAATAAATTAAAATAAATATAATAACATAGAAAATAAAATAGAGTTAAATGATAATAAAATAAATAAAACAAAATAAAATAAGATAATAATATAAAATAAAGTGTATTTCTACAAGCAACAAAGCACCATTCATCAATTTTTGGAATAAAAAATATTGATATACATTTCCACAGTGACTTTATAGATCGTCCGAGCATCTGCTCTCATCTCATCAATTCGATAAGTAAGTGTGGAAGTGTTTTATTTCTAATAATAAATATTAAATGAATTGGTAACTATTAAATAAGACGAATAAACTGCAAATATTAGGACATATGTATGCAGACAGATAATATCAAGTATTATTTATATAATATGCACTATTATACAAGTCCTCTGCACACACTCACAATGTAAGAGTTAAGAGGTAAGATAAATATGTAGGTAACTGCCTTCTTAGTTGATACAATACACCTAGTACTGTCTCAAAATACTACAAGGCGAAGTTAGTGAGTAATGATGCGACGGTGCGAAAGAGAGATGTATATTATTATTATTATAATATGGAAATATAATTCGGTTCCACTCCAACTCATTCCATCTCTTTCCCTTTTTCAACCCACTACTACAACTAATACTACGACACTACTAGTAAATACACGTCATATACATACAAGCAGTATTCTATGTGCTACCTCCCATAGAAGACGTAATAATATTCTATCTTGCACCAATACACATACATATAGGTACATCACTCCTATTGTAAGTTTGTGTGTATATTGTATGTAATATCACCCTCCCTCAAGGGATACCAGCCAAACTACACAGAATCCATTTTCGAGGTGAAATGAAAAAAATATATCCACCTACTATTATCTAATGCTTATATTCTATAAGTTAAGAGTTGGGTATTGTAATATTCTATAATAATATTCTTTTCACTTTATAGATACACCCTTAAAAATATTTATAGAAAACCATTTTCCAAATATGTAGAATTTAGAATAAATAGATTGTATCTAAATGCTCAAATTGCTACTGTATTGTTCATAAATAGATAGAAAAATACAATATTGAAAATCTATACCTGTGAGAGCTGCGCCTGGCTCGCTCATCTGAGATCCCTATAGGGAGCCCATGATGAGTTTGATAAGAAGAAAGAATGATATGTAATGTCCATAATGATTTAAAGTGTATTGTGAAAATTGTCAAATGTACCTATTGTAAGAAGGGAAATAAAAGATTTTCATTTTCATGTCGATGTACTTTAATGCTGTTTAGGAGAAAATTAATATAAAAATTTAAGATGTCAAAAATACTTTGATACTTCTTTATTTTTTTCATACCTTTATGCAATGTTTATTTTTATATTTTTTTAATCTTATTTATTCAAATGAAAATTTACCGATGTACAGTTCGTTAGAAGGTTCAGCGTTGATTTATGTGTAAGTTTTGATTGTTTTTGTCCAACCAATATTCACTTATCTCGTAATCATTTTGAAGAAGCGAGATATAACAAATATTCACAGAAACTCAAAAATTTGGCTTAAAAATAGCGTATAAAATAATATATATAATAGCTAGGTTTATGTAAAGCTAATAGGAGATATTAATAGTTAGCAGTTATCACCCCTCAACGGTCGTTTAAATCTTAATAAAATCCACATGCATGACCTTCCTCAAAGTTTTCACCGCCAGACCTACCATAATATAATAATAAGTAGTATATACCCCCTCCGTTCAACAAACTCTCTCACGCGGGAATACTACAACGTAATTAATTCCATTATGAATGAACCCAACCCCGGAATGAGAGAGAAAGTGAAAACTGAAGGGTAGGAGAGAATGAAATGGAGCTATGCTAAATACGTACAGTAGGTACTAATGTAAACGAAGCGTCGAGAAATGCTAATAGGTCAAGGACTTTGAACTTCCCTCCTCCTCTTTCTCTCATAGATGAGATTTAAAATAAGAATAATATTCTTACTATGTGCACTGCACGCTAGAAAGAGACGGAAGAAAATTAAAATCTTCTTTTTTTTCTTTACGTCTTTGTAAGTAGAACTTATCTAATAATAAATGTATGCTTTAATTCTGCACGTACACGACAGGGTTAAGTGTTTCTGTCTTTCTCACGTGCAAAGTAAATTGTGCGCCTGTCTCTGTCTAGAAGCCCTCCTCTAATAGGTAGCGTAGTCTGCATTATTATTTAAGATGCTTTTTTTTCTCTCAATGTCGTTATAGCATCCCCCCTTTGGTAATGAGGTCGTCTCGACGCGACGCCTCGCCTCCATCTAGACGCCGCTTTCTTTTAAACTTTCTCTTAAACTTTGTGTTTATTTTTTAACCTACTCCGACAACGCATTCTTCTTTACTTTGACCCAGTGAACTTAAAACTGAATTCAAACTTGCAAGTAAACGTACTTCATATAAAATTAACCTATTGTTTTAAAAATTATTTGAAACTGATCTCACTTGAATCCTCGTTTTCATATTTTTTTAATCACTCTGTCTTGAAGATTCTTAGGATAAATTTAGAGGATATTATATATAAAATATGTTTCTTCTAGAAATAAGTAATTGCTAAAAAGAAATACAAGGCAAGAAAAAATATGTTAACCTTTAATAAAATGTAGCTTTTCTCTCTTGAAGAAAATAACATGGTAAGTTTCGAACATTTCGTGGAATAATTTCATAAAAGATGTTTAACCTCCTACCTAACTGCGTACAATAATAATTTCTAAAACAATGTTGAAGACATTGAAGAAGAAACCTTAATTTTTACATTTCATGACACAAAGCTTCCTTTGGTTGTAAATAAATACAAAATAATACATTCAAGTAAAAATATATATGTATTTAATATTATTTTAAGTACATAGAGTTGGTAATATCTATGTATTTAATACCTACAATGTAAAAGCATAAACCTATGTACGAAAATTATAAAGAAGATATAGGAGAAACATAACAATAACTAAGGACCTTATATTTTGTATAAATAATAATAATAATCGTAACAGAATAGATAACTATGAAATATTGTCTTGGAAATTTATTACATACCTACATCTCGTTATAAAATAATACGAGAAAAATTTAATAGAGACGGGAAGAGACCGCATTAAAGGGACAGTAAATATTATTCTACGATAACCATAATTCCGAACAAATTTTATATCTTATGTCATTGATCACATTGAATTAATTTTTTATGATTTATCATCATCTCCGTCTGTCCCTCAATGCTGAGGATCGTGACCATCATGCTTCGTTCTGAAGACCATGTGTCTCCATGTTGAGCGATCCTCCGCCATGTGCAAGTCCTCGTGTAGTGATTCTGTGTGGCCTCCTTAATTTGGTCGCTCCATCTTATTGGCACTCTGCCCCTTCCCCTCCTCCCTTCTACAACCCCTATGATTTATATCCCTATTTAAAATTCTGTATCCAAATATACAATTGGTGAAAAAGATATCGAAATAGTCGATTAGTATAATTTTAATAAAGCTCTTATAATAATGAATATTATTAAGTACCTGGAACATATTTCATACACTTACAGTAACTATCGTATTTGAAACAAAGCTCCCTGTTAATTTTTTTTTTTTTATTTTTTTTTATTTATTTATTTCCAAAATTTTACATTTTTAAATAACAGTAAAAATCATATTGGAATATAATGCCCCACTAGATCGAAATCTGTTCTGGGGCAATACTAAAATTTTTTTACATTTTACAACACAATAACTATAAAATAATCAAAAGAATAATAAAACAAAATAACATAATAAAGAATTTAAAGTATAAAAAATAAGATAATTTAATAATTAAGAATAAACAACAGAAATTGTTTAGATTTTATATGCAGATCCTTTGTATGACATTATATTATATCCCCACGTAAATAATATATAAAATTATACCTATTACATTTTTCGTCAACCACCTCAATCCTTTTGTACCTGTCGGGCGTACTCCTAGGATAATATATGATACATATGTTTATTATTCTTCCTTTTATAAATAATTCTTTTCCAGAGAAGACATTTCACATATAAGAAAGTGTAGGTAGGTACCTGTGTAACATTATGTTATTCTTATTATTATTATTATTATGTACCTACTTAGATTCTACTTACCTACGCCTTGAGTATAATATTTCCCGTACATATCTATTATAATGTCCAAAAATAAACAAGATACGTCTCTTCAATTCCCAAGAGTATCAATTTTCCATTTTCTTACAGTCCCTAACTCTTGCGAATCTACAATAATATATATAAATGACATACAACTGAATGTCATATAGGTATTTTGGTTTAATACTTTAAAAAAAATTGAAAGCACGTTACTAGTTGTATTATAATAGAAGTAAAGGATTAAAAAAATATAAAATGTTTTTTAAATTTTCTTCACAAGCTGTCTACTTTTATTAGCACAATGTGGCACAAAGAGTGATAAAATGTGTCATTTCTAAGTAATCATTTATTAAATTGACTCTTGAACGTTCTAACTGTAAGAAAAGCTGTACTTGTTTTTCTTTTTTTTTAAAAATGTCATTTATAAACCATGCTTCAAACGGACATAAGCTATTTCTATTTAGAAAGTTTTACGATTTCATTGAGGAAGATATAGATAATGATAGATATTAGATTTTATATGTACCTACCTACTTACATAAAATAAATAGGTACCTACATATATGTTCGAAATAAAAACCACCAGAAATATGAAGGTACATTTTAAACTTATTTAAATATGAATAAGTTCAAAATGCCTTAAATGCTTTAATAAAAAGACAAAAGCTTAATAATAGCCCTTTCACGACACAAGCTTTTAGTAGCTTACTGTGAAAGGTGTATAAGGTTGTATTTGGGTTTATAACAAACAAAACCCAGATATATCTTTTAAAAAAAAAATAGTGTAATTATTCCCGTTAAGTCCTTATAAAATTCATTTGTTTTGTGCAAGACAGTGGTACGAGTATTTTGGGAGTAAAACCCACCTAATAATAATATTAAAGTATGGAAAAGAATTGGCGAGGACAAATTGTCTGGGTAACAACCTCAATCCATGTACTGGTTGGTTGGACATGTTCAAAGAGAGCGTATATTACGTATTGTTATAATATCAGAAAATAGTTCTAAAATCTTACCATCGCCGTCGTGAACATAGTTTAAACAAACAAACTTGACAAAAGAAGACGAAAATCTCTAAAATAAACATTCTTGCGCGCAATAACGCGTACGGAATAATAATCCAGCATATTCAAGATATGAGATCTATATTAAAAATTCAATGTAGACATCTTCGGAATAACGTGGAATAAAAGAAATGTGACGATGTTGGAATAGGCGATATAAAAAATGAAGAGCTGGAATATGGATATTATTGTATTATTATTTTTCGACGTTTGTGCCTCGTAATGGAAGCTTCTCGAATTCGCTCAAAAATATAATTTCTAAGTAGAATTTTTACTGTATTGTTTCACCTTTCAAAGTATGTGCCATTCTCTTTGGATGATAGAATGTAAGTACCTATATCTAAATATTAATATTTTATTCATGCTTTTGTGTCTTCTTTGTTTTCGTCGCAAATTATTTTTACCTAGAAATCGTTATACTAGTATCAAAATAGATTTTCTTATTTATCTTATTCCACCAACATACTTTATCCAATGCTGACATTTGCTTGAATAAACATAGAAACCAATGAGTAGAAATTTACGAGAATTCATAATATTCTTTATTTTTTTTTAAATTTACAATAAATTCAGACACATACATTTTATACTAACATATGATTATTTAAAATAAAAGTATCACCTTAAGGTTAACAAAAACTTTAAAATATAATAATATTGATTAAGTATGTAAATAAATGAAATAACATGTTTAAAATAAAATAAACATAAAAATAAGTGGTTGAAATAAATAACAATTTACTCGATACAACATGACGCGTCTCGGTATTTGCACCTTTTATTTAGTGGCAGGTGACTGGGGTGCATTCAAGTGTCATTACAGTACGGAGGTGTAAGAATGTGATGCGTGAACTGAATTTTAAATTAACATACCTTCCACTAACATTTAACATCTCATTCCTTATATTGACATACAATGAATAAAAAAAAACTCCCTCTATATGAAACATGTGTCGTATTTCGGTGACTTGAATATTTTTACCTAATTTAAGTATGTGGTTTGTGTTATGTATTATAATTTTTACAATTACTTTAATTGTTATTATGATAACAACTTCGTAATTTTTGAGTATTTCCAAATTACATACACCGTGTGAGAATTCTATCACCTTTCGACATGAAACAAAAGCAATTTCACCTTTTTGTACGTATCTTCATAATGTTACTCTGATGAAAGGTGTGTCGAAATGTGAATCTTGGAAAATTTCTTTTACGTACTTAAAAATGCACAAGTCATACAATAAAATAATCAAATGTATATATATAGCTATGTTGTTTGCTGTGTCCATTCAGTAGCATTAAAAAGCTTGGAATTTAATGCGGTAATTGTGACCACAAAATAGTCGCATAGTGAAAATATCTTGTTGGGTGAAATTTGTCACCGCATAAACTTATGAGTTGAAATTTCTTTCGTAATATACCTATTTACTTAATTTGATACAATACAGGTAATTTCAACCTTTCCATTCAAATTTATCATCAGTTTATAAATGTGATTATATCAATCTTCTAAAACTGTCAGTATTTTTTATACAATCCAATATTTTCGTCATTGCAGACATAATAAAAACTATAAATCGACGCTTTGTCATAAATATTATTGTATATAATACGAGTATAATATATACGCCAAACTTCTATTAAGTATAACAAATCGAACTCTATGACATTTGTATCAACCTTTCAGGAGAAATATAATATGTAGGTATATTGATATTGTGCACATATCAATATGATATCGTATTATATATACCCGTTCCTAGATATCGATGAATTTCCAATGATATGCAAATAGCTATAAAACATCGCAACATCGAATTTTACATGAACACAGGGAATTTTGTTACCGAAGACTGTATTCTTTAGTGAGTACCTATATGGAAAATATATCCATATCTACTTTTTGTGAATAATAAGTTTCTATAAGAAGGCATCGTCAACCAAATAAAAATTTGATTTTAGGTAGGTACCTAGCAATTTTTTTACACAAATAGATAATATCTACAGTTCATTCTTGAATCACGAACCCTGCTCAATTTTTAAAGATTAAGTTACTTACTTGAAAATCAATTCAAATATAATATTATTTTTACTCGAAAATTATTTCATCAGACCGTAAAATATCTTTTTGTGTCGTTTATAGATTCACGCGTATTAAAAGACAATAAACTATCGCATTATTAACCTCAGATAGGGTTCTAGTCATGAATTATTAGCACCTACAATTCTCATAATAAACAAATTGCTTGAGGGATGATGATGATGATGATGATTTTGGATGATTTTATTTTATTTATGACGCCGTTTTACAGTCTCTAGACCGTCTCAAGGGCGCCAGTGAAGAGTTTAGTTTTTAATTTGCCTCTGAAGCTAGTGACCGTCTGACCATCTCTCAGCAGCACCGGTAGGCGATTCCACATAACTGGTCCTACAACACCAAAGGCCCTCTCGTAGAAGTTGGACTTACTGGTTCTATTGGGCTCAGTAAGTCTATTCACGGCCAGTTCCATAGAGCGCAGAGGTCTTCTAGTGGTCGAGTCAAGGGGACAAAGCTCTGTGAGGCACGATGGTGCCATTTTGTTAATAGCCTTGTAGACCAAAAGGCACACCTTAAATGTCTCCCTTTCCTCGACCCTCAACCAGTGTAGTCGTTTTAAGAGGGGAGTGATGTGGCATCTTTTGCCCTCACGGAAAATGAGCCGCGCAGCACTGTTGAACGCCAGCTGCAAACGATTGAAAAGGCTTTGAGGTAGTCCAGCATAAACAACGTTGCAATAGTCCAATCTTGAGACAACAAATGCTGTCACCAGATCCCTAATGGCACTTTCGGGCAGAAATCTAGAGACGTGATTCAGCCGCCTTATATAGTGGAAAGCTGAACTGACCGTTCTGGAGACCTGAGCCTCCATCGAAAGAGAGCTGTCAAGCAGTACACCAAGGACAGACACTGTACAAGAGGGATTAACCGGTGCATCAGCAATAGATATCGGATCCATACTCAACAGGTGCTGCCGTCCAGGAGAAGCTATCCACAAAAATTCAGTCTTCGATGGATTCAGCTTGAGCCTTCTGCCAGCCATCATCTCCGAAATCTTCGTTATGCACCGAGACATGCGGCGGACTAGTGTTTCCTTTTCAGTTGGTTTGCAAAAGTCAAGAAGCACACGATCATCTGCATATAAGAAACTCCTGACACCCATTCCCTCTAGCATGCGATATACATAATGAACAGGATTGGTCCAAGAACGGAGCCCTGAGGAACGCCACGCAGAACCACCTCCCAAGAAGACGCCGCTGGTCCAACTCTGACAGAACATTCTCTGTTTAGCAGATATGAGCGAAGCCAGTCAAGCATCACGCCACCAAGCCCATACTCCATCTCTAGGCACTGCAGCAGTATCGAATGATCAACGGTATCGAATGCAGCACTCATATCAAGGACAGCAACAAGTCCAACGTCTCCCGTTGCAACGCCCTGAATCATCTCATATGTGAGTGCAGCAATGGCAGTTTCGGTGGAATGATATTTTCTATACGCAAACTGGTGTTTTTGATACAGATTATTGTTTTCAAGGTATGATGTTAGCCTAGAAGCAATAATGCACTCCAACACCTTTGACAAGAATGGCAGATTAGATATTGGTCTGTTATTGCAGGGATCACTATCATCAAGGGTGCACTTCTTAAGCAGAGGCTTGATAAGAGAGCGCTTCCACAGCAATGGAACAATGCCAAGAGCAAGAGAAGTTCTACATTATATTTAAAATGAACGGCAGAAGAATGTCCAACGTATCCCTTACACACTGTCCAATGGAGCAGCACATAATAATCTTCTTTAACTTAGATGCATTCACAGATCCAGTACAAGTACAGCTCGAGGTGCACAAAACAGCCGTCTCCATAGACACTCCACATGCAAGCAAGGAGAGTGTAATGGTATCAATCTTCTCTCTGAAAGCTGTACTAAAACGCTCGGCACTGGCAGTTGAAGGAACCTCAAGGTGTTGAGACTCCATAACTGTTTTGAAGTCTTTCCAAAGCTTGGCTGGCCGACCAGCATTCAGACCAATTTTAGTTTTCCAATAATCCGCCTTTTTACTATCCAATAACGATAGTAGACGTTCAACAGTATTCTTCTCATAAAGTAGAATACGAACTTTGGATCTCTCCTATAAAAGTCAATTCATCTTCATATATCTATTATCTTCGTAAATTTTGTTAACGTGATTAATACTGCATTAAAAATGGTTTGTGGAATGACATTACAAATATCTTATATATTCTCAGATTAAGTGATAAAAGCAAATTTTCACAAAAGTTTTGTGACTTCTGCTTGTATGATAGGAAGCCATTGCGAAGCTTGTTGGTAGAGAATCAAAAACAGATACGTGTTGCCAACCAACTTCCACTTCAAAAGAAACAAAGATGGCAGCTGATCCACCTCCTCCTCCCCACACCACACTACTCTCCCATTCCACCTCCATCCATCTTTCTCTTTCAACCCCTTTTCTTGTGACGTCACCCACCCTCTCCCTCTTAGAAAGCTCTCTGACTGATATGCTCTGCGACTTTCCCAGAACCCTATTTATTTCACATGGGAATTGAGCACTCTCTTTTTTCTTTTAGCTTTTGGTGGATTCTTTTGAACATAACAAGAAATGGTAGTAAGTATAAATCTATCTTATAATCTCAATAAAGAATCTCTCTATTAGGGAATACCACAGTAAAAATCCGACCACAAAGGTGCTTCGTATTAGATTTCTTTAGCGAAATAGAAATGCTCGTATATTTTAATGAAACAATTTTATTTAGATATTTTGAATTGTAGCAAAATATTGATTGAAGGAAGAATAAAAACAAATAACCAATAGGTACTTTTCATACCTGGTTATTATAGAAATTCAACTACTTTTGTTAATTTGGATAAATTTTGAGTATTTTTTTCAATTTGGACCCTACATTAAACTCGTTATTGCCTAGATTCAATAAATCAAATCAAATTTGAAATTGAGAACTTTTAGTATCGCTAATCAGTTGCTGGAAAAAAAGGCGTTCTTTAAGATAGTCAAAGGACTGTTTAATGATTAATTTCACGGCAAAGCACTTTAAAACGAGTTAATCATGACTTTTTAATGACGCCAATATGTACAAGCCATCCATGATCATCATGTCATTACATGTTTACCAATGGTCCGTAAATATACAATGAAACACTATTAAAAGTATGCCATATTTTATTAAACCGCAAGTTTTCCAATAGGGAAAGTTGGAGACCATAGTATTTTCCATTTTAACAATGACTCCATTTGTTACACAATGTTCTGGTGCACAACTATTTCTGAGTGATTCAAATTCATTGAGCTATGTGACTCAGTGGTTGACATTATTAATACTTTAATACCAATATATTTATGTGAGAGTCATATCAGACACACAGTAGTTCAATAAATATTTATTTCTTATTTCATTTTACGGCAATGCACCCGCAATCGAGTGAATTATGATTAGTTCAATAAATAGGTAATTATATTTTATTAAATGTTACGAGTGTGCTACATAGTTGTGAACTACAAAAGAGTATATAGGTACTATTAGGTATAGAACTAGATGTGTTACACGCCATCAAGTGTAGGTATATAAATAAATAAATAATTAATTTTGCATATTATGTAGTCTACAATGAGACAATTATAATTTAATATACCTTATTATTTATTATTTGTTTACCACAAGATTTTTGCATGATAACATATAAATATTTATACAAATAACAATGATTCGTCACCAATAAAACCCATAGCATTAACGCGTGTGCTTGTTACATATTGGTATATTACACACCTTTATCTACTTAATGAAATTACGAAGTTGTTTTTAAAGCAGATTGATTATCAGGAAACTGGAGCAATAAAAGAAACATGTTGCGTAATGTTATGATCAACAACTAGCCACAATGTTTCTAGCTTGCTTGCTTCCATTTTTATCATAGAAGTATTTGAAATTCAATATGCGCAATGAGTCCATTAATATGTAACTATTTAACTTGACGAGATATATTGATGATGATATATACATACTATGAAAATAAATAGAAAAAATTAATTAATTTAATGAATTCTTGTAAAATAATTTGATTAGAAATAAATTCATATTAATCCTTTCTACACTGGTGAACAAAGGTATAATATAAATTTCTTTTTTCTTCCGATGACGTGAAGAATCAATAAATAAAATTAGGCTGCTACAATTATGTTACCAAATCAACTATCTAAGATCTATGGTTATGATACTAAGACTTTCTAATAATCTGATAGATACGTAATATTTATATATACCTACGATATTAACAGTTGTTCTTATATCAAAGATAATTAATTGCTCAATTTTTATAAACGGATTAGGTTTTCATTATAATTTATACCTACCACACGGTATTATAGACATAGTCATGTTGTGAAAATTCGTGCAAAGGTGGGGGTTTTGAATTCCATTGTGGTAGGAATAATACAAGATATCTACTAATACATCACGTGTTTACTTAGCTATTTTCAAATAATTGTTGGTGGAATATTTACCTGCACACTGTTATTAACTCAACATGCTAAATAAATAAATTTTTTTTATGATTGACTATTTTTGTGATCTATTATTACTACATCATCACGGCATATTCCACAAGTAGGCCAGCTAGCAGTAGATAATAAACAAAAAGTTAAGACATGCAGGATGGGTGGCAAATCTCATCGCTGAATTAAAGATGTAAAATATCTTCACAAGATACTTGAAAACTCACGGAAAAGAGTGGGAGACTAATTCTTTGCCTGGTACTCCACGCACAATTTTTTTTTTATATTTATAATCTTACATAGTGACCGATTTTTAATAAATGCTCGTGTTATAAAAATCTACATAATAAATAATCGCGTAGTAAATATCTTGCAATGTGTGTTTTATTTTGTCTTTTATGAAGGAAACCGGCAGTTAGTTGACATGTATGTTCAACGGATGTTGAATTAATGGTTTGAAAAAGGAATTGGTAGGATTGATAAACGCACCATAGATAAAGTGCACTGAGGTCAACCTTATCCGATTCGTAAGCATCGGAGTACCTAGTATGGGTTAGTTGGAAGATATCGCGCTTCTGCGATAAACTCGCCCATTGCACAATTTTTTTTGTATGGTTAAATTGTATGTTTTCATGTTATTTTTTTTGTGCAATAAAGTTTTTTATTATTATTATCTCATATCTCATTTATTAAACAAAACAATATTTGATTCTACATTTTGAACACAATATAAGATTAACAATAAAATTTAAAAATAACATTAAATAACAAAACCCATAAAATATTAAAATAAATTTATGTATATTCAAAATGTAGAACCCCAACATTATTCGAGTTGATTCTTCCATGATGTTCTATGAAATAGTACAATCATGGGAGATCACTTACAGAGCTACAGGGACAAAAACCTTCTTACTATCCTGGTGGACGATAGAAGTACGGCCTTCTGCATGCTGTATTTGAGCCTGTCATCTACTCCCAGTTTTCTGAGATTGCTTGACAGACTCTTAGGTATTAAACCATTCACAGACAACACTATAGGCACGATGATTCTGGTAGGTGTTCTCCACATATCTTTGATTTCATGAGCAAGATCAAGATATTTTATTATCTTATCTTGCTCAGCTTTATTTAAATTTTCATCGTGCGGTATAGTGATGTCTATGATGTATGTTTTACGGCATCTGCGATCAACCAACACAATATCTGGTCGATTAGCTATAATAGTTCGATCAGTTTGAATTGGTCGATCCCAGTAGAGTTTAGTGTCATTGTTTTCAAGTACCGATACTGGACAATAATTAAAGTATATATAATTAAACGATATCAGAGCGCAAGGAATGTCGTGGGAAGAGGTGACGCAATTGGCACAGAGACGCTCTGAATGGAGGAGGCTGGTTTCTGCCCTGTGCTCCCGAGAGGAGCGTTGAGGGCGATGATGATGATGATGAATTTTGATTCCTGTTCAATTAATTTAAATTTCATAGCTAAATTTTGATGTAATATTTTTGCTACCTGATCATGTCTTTTCAAATAGTCTGTTCCGGAAAGAAGAGAATTATTATTATTATTAACTTTCTTGTTTTCTACTTAAGAGTGTTTGCACAATCTGCTGGTTGTGCGGATGAGGTGTCCGTTGAGTAATATTCTTAATTATCTTCACTCACGCAGGTGTAAAAAATCCAGTTAAATGCGAAAACTACGTTTAACACCTCTCGTCGTTTATCGTATACCTACGAGTAAAACCGGGCTTAAAAATGTTTGTTGGTTAAATTAACAGGAGTACGCTAATTAATGTTTAACTTGAAGTCGGATTATTATCTATAAAATTACACAAGAGACTTGGTTCTAATTACATAAGAAATATTATTGCAACGGATACACTATAGAATGGGAATGTTGGGACATATGTACAATAATCGTTTTAAGAAATGATGATGAAATGACATTTAATGTAAAAATAATAATAAAAAATAGATAAATCGATTGCTTATATGAGTATAATTAAAGTAGACATACAGGTATATAATAATTTTGGTATATGATTTGGTATATTATAACGAAATCGAAATTACGTAACCTTTTTAAGTGGATTTGCGCAACGGTTTCATTATGTAGGTTTTTACTTATTATCTTAAGTGGAAAAGAAAGTAATTCAGTACTATTTGTTATAGTGAATAATAAATAAAGAAATGCTAATATTGCTCAAGTTAATATTAATAATATATTTATACTTATACGTTATGTATGAAAAATCTTGAATGAGGTTTTGTTCAGGTTGTTGACTGTAAACATTACAATGTTATTAAAAACGAGTTTGTTATATAATATTATTATTTAAGGTTTATTTACTTTGCTCGTTCAAGGTTTATCATTGAAATCAGGTATGGAGTGTCTTATTTATAATAATTATTTCTCTAGAAACAATCCTATTGGTAGCTTACCTACTATATATTAACGGGGTCATATTAAAATCTAAAGCAAAAATTATAAATAATCTTTTTTTTATCTACTAGATACTACTACTATACCATCACGGCATATCCCACAAGTGGGATAGCCAGCAGATCAGCTGCACGTAAGAAACATGCAAACTGTCCTCTTCGTGCCAATATAAAATCAAGACATTCAGGATGGGTGGCAAGCCTCATCGCTGAATTTAAGCAAAGCCGCAACACTTTTTTTTATTTGACACCCCACATGCCCATATTTAAGTTAAAAAAATTGCAGGTACGTACATGGAAAAAAGTGTTCATAACCTTTGATTTGGGCCTTATCAGCCCCACAAATTTGTGGATCAATCAGGTTGGGTGCGAAGTGTACTGGGCGAAAGGTCATAATACCACTAAGAAAAATTATGGAGAGAAATTTCTCGTTCTCGAGAAATTTCTTTGGAGAATTTTCTCTTCTCACATCACTAGACACACGGCATACACTTTTCTTGCCATCAATGTTTTTGCTTGATTTTTCACAGTTTCTCTGTCTGCAGGTACATTCATGAAATACCTTTTCATAAACGGGGTAGCCGATACAATAAATACAATGATGTATAAGAAGGTTAACCGTCCTTAAGAAATTTCGTACCACAATCTTCGTCTTCTCCTTGGGCATTTGTTAGTCTCCCAATGGTCAAAATACATAATTAATTTGTATGGCAATAATCGAGTTATTTCAACTTGTGGGAGAACTGCGACCCTAGTTTATACCTTCATGCATTCAATAAAATTGAACGCATTTATTTAAATTAATTAATTAATATAACACTTACCTTACAGTGATTTATTAGAAATACTAAATCATTGTCGTTTTAATTATCTACATGCTATATGCTAATAATATATGACGCCTTTTCACAGGTAACAACATACGCAGTTAAAATACACATATGACACATGTGTCAACGTCAGGTTCCTATAGAAATAAATACTTAATAATTAATTTATTGACTTATTCTTACAATGTCAACCTTGAATAAGTCAAAATAATAATTTTAAAATGTAGGTCGTGATGTAAAATAATTTTGTTACTCTGTTTACTATGAAACATTAAGACAACGATCATTTCGATGTTTTAATTATACCATACCAGTTGTACAAGTTTACGCGTTTACTATAGAGTAATGATTTAAAATTCATTGTCAAAACGAGGAAATACTTAATCGAATAAACTATCTAGATAGTGCTTTCTGCGTTCTTGAAACAGAATTTCACACTTTCAGGAAAAAGCGAGGATATCATAATGAGGATTTTTACTGGATTTTATGTAAAATGTTAAATTTATAAAATTTTAGGTAATATATACCCTTGTGGTAGTTTCTCAGAAAGCAGAGCATCAAAAATGAATTTATTTTTATAATTTAGGTACATTTTTACGATTTCACTTTCTAAAATATTAGATCATTATTACTTAAAAATTAATATTTTTCATATCTATATGGAAAAAACACAATTGGTTTTAGTTTTACTGAAAAAATTCAAATGTGTTTTTCCATATATAAACATGGAGTTTTACAAAGTTTACGTCGACTCAACAAATAATATATTTTGCGTTTAATTTTAGAAGACTTTTTGATTACATATATGATGGTCATCGGTAACATAAAACATGTATAATTCTAGGTACCTAACTATATGTTATTAAAACCGTTTTATCGAATTTCTCGTGCTCGATCTATCACAAAGTACCTAATGAGAAAATGAATAAAAAATAGGTGTGAAGGCAAACTAGATATAGAAATCATTCAAATGAATATAAAATCGATGTGATTTGCATTGAAATCGAATTGCTTCCTGAATTAAGATATTGTGATGTACTCTTACAGGGGTACCTAGCCACATACTTTCGCTGACCATCGATCTGTAACGGCCTTCATTCGCTTATGGAAAATTGTAAACAAATAAAAAAATTGTTGACATTGGATAGATTGAACGGTTAGTGTATCATTCGTTCTGGGCGCAAACTAAATGTATGATTTTAATATATTGACGCTCGGCTGTTCCTACCATATTGAGCTTTCGAGCAACTAGACTGTGTAACGAAATGTTAATTTTAGAGGAAAAAAGTTTCTAGATGTTAACATGAACTGAAGTTCTTGAATTTCAGGTTAAATACTAAGTTTGAGTATTAAGGGCTTACGGGCTCGTTAGTACGATTAGGACTATGAATTTGTTTATATATTTTATTCAATAGGCAGTTGTTTTAGAGAATGCATGACATAGAATCATAAATTGGTAAAATTACGTAAAAACATTTATGATAAATAATTCATTTTTAAAAATTAATATAAATAGATTGGTACGGCTATATTGTCATCTCAGTATATATATGTTACATAAAATATATTAGCGTCCGGTAAAAAAAAACAAATATATGATTTATATTATTCTTAGAGTAAAATTATGGGTTGATCAGATTGGTATAAAGTAGTTGAGTACTCAAATGTTATAATTAATTGAAATGAATGAAAAAAGTTTATTATGAACAATTAAATACGCAAACGCTTGCAAATTTGTCAAAAAAAAATACAAGGATAATTGTAGTATAATAAAATTGAAATTGTTTTTCACCAATTAATAAAAACGTACGTCTAGTTTACTTGCTATTTCTTATATTGAATAATAATTGAGGATTGTAAGAAAAGTTCATTAAAAAAATATTTACAAATCAATTATACACCTAATTTGTATTCCACTTTTTTATGCAGGTCATTGATCGCCTAATTTATTGAAAATAAATATTTAAATTTGATAATGTTCTCAAAATACTACATCTGATATGAAGAGTTTATGGAAGTTCAAGAACTCACTGAGCAGAAATGACAGCGACTATCCTATGCAAATGCATCTTAATGGTGAACGAGCAAATGGTTTGCAGGAAGTTGTTAATAAATTTGCTAACTTTTTTGGTAGTGTATATGAACCGAATGTTTATAATGTTCCCATCAATATTACTAATACTGTCAAATTTATAGATATTTCAAACTGTAGTATTTCTTGGGAAAAATTGGAAAGGAAACTGTCGAAACTTAGGCCCGTTAACTCTTCAGGTCCTGACAACGTACCACCTGTCTTTTTAAAGAAATGCGCTCCGGCTCTTGTTGTTCCACTCAATATTATATTTAATAAATCTCTTGCATCTGGCATTTTTCCATCGACGTGGAAAATTGGCAACATAGTACCCATACATAAGAAAGGTGACAACTCTAATTTATCAAATTATAGACCCATTTGCATTCAATCTGCTATAGCTAAGTTGTTGGAATCGCTCGTTCTAGATTTGGTTATGCCTTCGATACATCAAATAGTAATTACTGAACAACACGGTTTTTTGTCTGGCAGGTCAACTCTGACAAACCTTGCTATATATGAAGATTTTATATCCAAGAGCCTTGCTGAGGGCTGTCAAGTCGACAGTATTTACACGGATTTCAGCAAGGCTTTTGACAAGGTTTCACATAGCATTCTTTTGAATAAATTGTCTGGTTTGGGTGTGGGTGATCCTTTGCTTGGGTGGTTTGCAAGTTATCTAGAGGGGCGATCTCTTCGTGTTAGGTTGAAGAATTTAATTTCTGACAGTTTTACGGCAACTAGCGGTTTGCCGCAGGGTAGTCACCTTGCTCCGGCCCTGTTTTTAATATTTATTAATGATCTTGTCTCAGAATTCAAAGATATAAATTGTTTACTCTTTGCCGACGATCTTAAGGTTTTCAATAGGATAAAAGGTATGGATGATTGCTTAGTGCTACAGGAGAACCTGGATAGATTGAATGCTTGGTGTCGGGACAATCGTCTTATGTTAAATGCCGCTAAATGTCAATGTATTCGTTTCACTAGAAAAAAAAGGATCGTTCACTTTGACTATCACATTGACAATGGTTTATTGGAATCAGTTAGTGAAATCCGGGATTTGGGAGTAATTTTTGACCAAAAAATATCTTTCTCAAGTCATATAACCGAGATAACGGGTAGAGCGTTGAAATCTTTAGGTTTTGTGCTTCGTACAGTTTGCGACTTTAGTAACGTTCAGGCAATTACTCTCCTATATAAGTCACTAGTACGTAGCCAATTAGAATATAACTCCCCGATTTGGTCACCGACCTATGATATTCATATCAAAAATATAGAGCGTGTCCAACACAGATTTTTAAGGTTTATAAATTATAAGCTACGCATTCCCAGGGAAGAGCTTAATTACGAGCGTTTACAGTTAGTACTAAATTTGGAAAGTTTGGCTTGCAGAAGAATCGTGAGCGATTTGTTATTTTTATTTAAAATTATAAATAATTTTTTTGACGACCCAAATTTGTTACAGCTTATTTATTTTCGTGTACCTGGGCGTAATACTAGGAATCCCGAAACTTTTTACTTTGAAAACTGTTCCACTAACTACATAAGTCATACACTATTTCCGCGATTGCATCGCTTAGGTAATGAGCATTTGTCAAACGTGGATTTACATAATACTAACCTTTCGGCCCTTCAATCATTTCTGAAAAAAACATTTGACCCTCACATTTAACTTTTATGATGTAAATTTTGTTTCTATTTCTATTTTTTGTTTATTATTGTTATATACATAGTTGATAAGAATTATATATTTATATCTATTCTAGGTGCATTTTGCACTATACTATTATTATTTTTATTTTTTTTTCTATTTTTTCTCCGTCTACTTTATATAAATTGTTTTTAAATAATTATTTCAATGTCGTCTGTACCATTCGCACTGCGCACTGTTAACGATGGTTGCCGAACTATGCTATATGGAAAGGCGCAGTGTGCGGGTACTTGGTACCTAGCATATATTATTATTATTTTATTTTTTGATATTATTAAGTTATACTTCATAGAATAGTTTTACAGAGATTTGTTACATTTTGATTGCTAATATTGTTGTAGCCTACCTACATACCTTGTATTTTTTTTTTTTTTTTGCTGTGTTCTTTGTACCATCATACCTATTATTATTATTCTTTGTATTATATTATTGTGTGCCTACTTGTATGATAACATTATTTTGCTGTGTACCTATGCATTGCTAATGTGTTTGTGTGGGTAGATACTTTTGTTATATGTTTTCACTATCTGTTGTTTTTATTGTATTTTTTCTTTTCTATGTAAAAGGCTTATATAGCCGTTCACTGTGTAAATAAATAAATAAATAAATAAATAAATAATATGAAACATCAAAATAGCATATTACTAATTTTAAGTCGAACATGACTGTATTTTGTGTAAATTTATGCGAGTAATGTAAGTTAATATGTAACGATGTTACATTTAATGTGCGTAGTGTTCAATGTTGAAGTTATTATATCTACTCATAAACACAGAATTACTGCTAATTCAACTATTAAATCTGTCTAAGTAACGTACCGCTCACAAACAGAGATTAACATTGTTCCGACATTGTAAATATATATTAGAAATTAATCTGGCTGTCAATAGTTTAGCGAATTCCATTATATCAACAATACAAAGATAGTGAAACGTTTGTCATTACTTTAATAGGTGTTTTAAAAAAAATTTAATTCTAAAGAATATTTATTTTTATTAGAATAAATGGATTACCTAGACAATGGGTGTTTTTGGGTGTTCGGTGGGTCTCCTTCATTTTAGTTTTTTTTTAAATTATAATATTCGGATATTAAGCAGGTGCACAAAAGAACAATGTTTTTGTTTAATTAGGACAAACTTTATTCTCATACTAGACATTTCTAGGTCTAAATTAGCATTTTTTGTCAGTAGAGGAAGACAAAATTTTCTTCCTGCTTCTGTTACAAAACAATAGACTCAACAATGTGAACAAATAACGAAAAGAACACGTACTTGCCCACACAAAATCTGTACATTTTGTAAATTTTAATTCCGAAGTAGTAGATCCTTGGTTGAATGCACACCTAATATGATAATATTCGACAACCAGGTCATGAACATTTCGCAGGAAGTATCGATAATCAGATTATTACGATCAAAACTTCGTGTTGAATGCTAATTATTATTTGTTAGTAATATAAATAAAGACCTTCGAGAAAGAATATGCTGATGAATCGTAATTCAACTTACTAAATAGTCGATACATGGGTATAGATCGTCACGGATATTTCTATTATGAACATATTATGAATGGAAATATATTTAAAATACGAATCAAGTGCATATTATGAATCAATGTCATTGAGTATTGTACTAAGGCATAACAAATCAAAAAGGTTTATTGAAGGAATTCTCATTTAGGTATTTATTGATTATAATATGAATTAATCTTGTTTTCATGATACTCCAATACATGATAAAAAATGTATTATTTTGGATGAAATATTAAACTTTGAAAGACTTTGGTCCTTTTTTATGCCAGTCAAAAATAATGCTCTTCTCCTACTCTTGTCTCCTGTACTTGTCTATTGTCTCTCACATAGATTTTTTTAAATATAATATAATAATAATATTATGATGTTTCATATTTTTCTTTGTAGAACCGAGTATCGTTTTAAAAACAGTAAGTTTTCCCGGAATTCCTTAGAATAATTTTATTGTCATTAGGTATGATATGATGGGAACAATATATTCTTTCATTTTATTTAATATTTTATTATCTCCCCGCGTATTCTTTGAATCAAAATATGCTTTATTGTTACAACATCATCACGAATAAAGAAGCACCTCACGACGAATAAGAATAATAACAAAAAAATCTTATACTTTGCGATAAAATTATAAGAAAAATAATAATATAATGTATGTCATATTTTCTTAAACACATCATTCGGAAAATTTCATTATTCGATTTCAATAAAAAGAAAAACACGAGTTTTGTCGAGGAAAAGAATCAAATACTAATAAATAATCGCAAATGGAATCATTTTCCTTTTACCCATTTCCTTTTGATATTTATTATCGGAACCAATGAACCGAACTCCTTTTCGCCAATAAAATAACATACTTCTACAGAACGTCTTACTCGAATGTTGAATTTTTCATCATGGCATCATCCGCCCAAATATTATTGTTCGTAATAAAAAATATAATAAATTTGAAAATTGTTTCCATTTAAACCACTCGACTGTCTTATGTTTCTCCCGTCGACTTCATTCGAAACAATAGGAGTGAAACAAAAAATAAACGTTCTTTGCTTTTACAGTGAGCGTTCGAAATTCAAAATTACCGGGTGACAGTTCAAATGTCCCGAGAATAGGGATGTTCTTTGTGGTCGGAATAAATTATCATAAATAACGTAGGTGTACCTACTTACAGAAATATGATGTTGCCTCGCCATTGTTTATACACTTTCATACCCCTACGAAAAGGGTTGGGAACTGTAAATAAATACCATACATAACGAGGTATATTATATTCAAACACTCGATAAAATATATTTTAAAAAGGCAGACAAAAACTGTTCATTAAAAACAAATATGATCTTTAGGATGATATATTCAATTCAGCACATGCAAGATAAGAAAAATCCTCTCATTCTTTTCTGTATAAGGCAGGTATTCTTAAAACTCCCCGTGTAAGATATTAACCATCTTCAATTCAGTGATGAAGTATTCCACTCACTCTGAATATTTTTTGTTGACATGAAGAGGACGATTCGCATGCTTCTTACATGCAATTAGTCTGCTGGGTACGTTACTGATAAAAAAAAAGGCCGTAATTCCATAGATATAGGATGTACCTATATTTAACGTCAAAAACAATACGAAAATGTGAATATATGAAGCAGTGCAGTTATTTTTTATATTTCATTACATGTATGGAAGTATTCGGTCAAAATAATGTGTGAATTTATTTATCACATGAGTTTGTCGGTAGCCTGGAGGTAGAGTTTCGGCCTCGTGAACAACGGGTCCGTGGTTCGATACCAGGTGCCGGCAAACTCCCCTTTCACGACACAAGCTTTTAGTAGCTTACTGTGAAAGGTGTGTAAGGTTGTATTTGGGCTTAAAACAAACAAAACCCAGATATATCTTTTTTTTTTAAATAAAAATAAAGTCAAACATGTAATGTAATCAAAGGTTAATAATGCTTTGTAGTTGATGTCAAGAAGTTTACACTGCGTCGTAGAAAATAGGAACAAATTCGAAGGGCATATTATAATACATGTGAGCAATGTTCATTTTGGAAACTTTCTTCAATGAGGCAGAACATCTAATACCGACGTGAGCATTGTACAGTATATTGTCACAATACAATATTATTTAAACAAAGTTCAGAATACAAGAAGAACGTGATCATGCAGTCAAATAATGTACCTTGTTCTAACTGTATGCGGAGTGTGGTGTGACATCGCTAATATCGGAAATTTATCGCAGTCTGTAGAGAGTACTAATGTTATATCGAGTTGTCGAACGTATGCCAATTTATATGAGAAATTTTAAGATTCTTCCTTTAAATTAAAATATAGGTACCTACTTTGCACAAAAATTATGTCTTCCTTACTTGAATTTCATAAAACAACGCATACTTAACACATGAAACCATTATATAGGGCTTAGAAAAGACAACAACACCTTCTCTGGTAGTTCTCCAGACGGGACTTGAACCTGCGACCCATCCTTTCGCAAGGTATGCTTTGTCCAATTAAGCCATCAGGTGACATACCGAAGGCTTCGAAATTGTTCTGGTATACTTAAGTATGGGTGTCTCAAGCTGAATATAACAATTAAATTTGCAGAAGTAACCTCATAGAATGGTAAATTGCATAAATAAAAATTTGCAATATTTCATATACCTAATAATCTCGACCTATTAGTCACTACTTGTTGGTAAGGAAGAAACCTTTAATGGTTTGCTTGCCGTTTATACTTCGTTATATTTCATGTTGTAACTGTATAATCTATAAATAAATAAATAAACTTCATATTTGAGTAATATTCTGTAAGTTTTTTTTTCAAAAACTCAATCGTATCGAGATAGAGATATAAAATAGTAATGTTAAATTTATAACTATATAATTATATTGCTGATTAAAAAGTTTACTTTACATATATATTTTATTAAATAGCATTTAATTGTTCTGATTTCAAGGAAAAATTACATTGCAGCTATTTAATATCATTTTAATATGGAAATTTATCGTGGATTTGGGCATGATTTCTCGAGATGAACGTTATCAATCGAGAATGCGACTATTTGTATGCAAATGCAGAAGGATTGTCAACGAATGATTGTACAGGAGGGGTAGACTCGGAGAAAATTTTATAAAATAACAAACCCCTAACAAGTGAAGTGAGTCGCCCCACACGCCTCACATCTCCACTTTTCGACGACTCTTTATACTTTTTTTCTTTACTTCTTCCCTTTACATGCCTTCTATCAATTTATCCAATTTCGTATTGTAAGATGCATGTGATGTGAATACTTTATTCAAATGTACGTATGAAATAGCTTGTGGGTGAATAGGGGTGTGGTCCTTGCGCTTTGTATAGAAAGTGCATTTGACTAGTTTATTTCATGATGGAGTTGAATATTTTCATGAATCGACACAATTAGAGGTTATGGTTTTGCATCATTATGGCATCCTAACTACCCAGAAAATATACGTCATCTAAGTAATATGCCGACTTCAAAATATATGGTAGGAATTATTAACATAGTTCTAAGTACATGGATTATTGGATAGTAAAATTAGATATAGGACGAATATATCTTATTTTACTAATAATTTTTTAGCCAATTCGATATGTATAAATGAAACAATACATTTGAAATTAAATTAACGTTCTATCTATATCATATAGTAAGATATGTCCCATAAGCGGAGTTGTAAATGTATAATTCTAGTAATTACTTTTACTATAAATTTAGAATGCCAAAAAAAAATCTGAAGTTTGTGTCTTAATCTAACATAAATACCGTTGATTCTAATTTTATATCTACCTAAATTGTAGGTATTACTATACTACCTATTTAAGATTAGCCCTGAAGATTGAATAAAGATTCACTTCTCTTCTGGTTTACTTAAGTATTAATACTTAATTACTTCTTTTATTCATATTGTACTTATTAGTAAAGAGAATAATACAAAATACATACAATTACAATAATAACTACATTATCCTTAATAATAGGTACATAAAATTAAATATACGAAACAATACCACAAATGACTTAATAATAGTACGAGAAGGTCATAGAGAGGTTCTAGAATGCACTGTACAGGCCCTTAGAAGGCCTAAGGTTCGTGGCATGATACCGACACACAATATCTACACGCGATTTGTTGATGTTAGAAACTTGATAGTACTTAGGTAAATTTATACACTTAATGAGATCTACAAGTCTAGTATTGAATTTGTAGGTAGTTGGCCTGAATACATAATAGTATGGCGATTATGAAATTATTGCTCTGTAGTTAGAAGGGTTGTTATTGTGGTAATGCGAAGATACTGTAAGCTCGCAGAAACTTACAGTATCTTCGCAATAATTCGCCGAACAATAAAATCATTTATTAAAGATATGAATTTTTATTCATAATTAGATTCATATTACAGCTCATACATCAAATATTGAATGATTATTCAGAAATGTCGATTAAATAAATATTAAAATAATACAATATTATTTTATTTAGTTATATAAAAGGTGTTTGTCATGAATAATTCTTTTGATGTATGATTTAGATACCTACCTACATTAAAAATAAATAATTGATTGGTGAATAAAATCGGGTATATTATTATTATTTAAAAATATATATTAATCTCAATCTAGTACGAATATGTTAGTTTGTTCGAAATTGTATTCGTTATTAAACTATTATGAAAGATTTTGATTTTTTTGTTTTGTCATAAGTTTTTTTTTTAAAAATGTTCAAGCCGAATAAAAATTGGCGTATTTTAATGTGAATATGTTAAGTAATATACTAAATTTATCACAAATACATTTCTACTTTCCGTTCTATTCAACATACATAACACAAGTCATATCTTACTGAAGATATCTACAAACATATATACAATTTGGTTCAAATAACTAATAGTTCAAGGATAATGGTCATGGAAGTAGAATCCAGAAGACCAGGCAGACCAGTGACCATATGAATGCCCACAATGGCCAGGGACCTGAGGGAGGCAGAGCTGCGTTTGGATGATGCAGGGGATCGGAGGACGTGGAGAATGAAGCTAGGAGAGCCAAGTCAAATAAATGGAATGATTAAAAATTACGAATGAACACAGTAAGTAAGTGAATAGAAAAAAAACAAGTCAAAAGAAAACATAAAAAAAAAACAAAATTGATAAATGCCAACACCAAGATATGATCACACTTTTTTACAATAAAAGCTAGATTAGCATTATTCGTAAATGTAAGTCTAAATGTACCAATCAATTTACGACCAAATGCCAAGGTTGTTTGGACCTAGACATATCAGATATTTGGTATTATTATCATAACAGCTGATTGATTACATACGAATATAAACTGGAGAATGATATGGGTACAAAAAGGAGTAATTGTTTTTGTCTCGTATATTCGTGGTATCTTTGATCATTATGTGGTTTAACAGGCAGTGTCAAGTCACACGTAAACACACCTCATATTTGAGAGGTGTCTTTTCGCCAAAAGTTTCTCAGAAGTAAAATAAAATCAAAGACATATCAAGGATAAGTTAGTACCTACCTAATAAATTTCAGTAAACGAATAGTTATTAGATTCTGCAAACAATTGCAAAATTACAAAATTACATTACACTACTATTACAAAATAGTAGTGTTTTATTAAATATAGGTACGTGCAACTGGTCTAGTCACTTAAAAAATTGCATGTGAGTGAATAACTACGAGTTGCTATATCATTAATTATATGTAATTACAAAATGCACAATACAACAATGGCAATAACGGATAATTTAATTGAAATGCATTAGCTTACAAAAACTAAATATTATGTTAGACATTATGATGAAAAATAATTTGAAAATGACAATAACTTAAAATTATTAAACATTATGGATGTACCTAAATACTCTGCACTTTTGTACATCCATAGAATTATACTCACAGATATTTACTTACAAATTTAGCGCATGTGCTATTATTCACTACTATTCTAAAAATAACGTGAATTCACATATTCAGGCACTAGAAAGTGCAGAGTTATTCAAGATGATGGACTTTTATTCATGAGGTATTATGACTTCTAAAATGCACCTTGCGATGGGTTTTCACAAAACGATTACTCTATGCTTATACGATATAACTATTTAGTGTCTTTATTATTTAACTATGCGATTTCTTGTTGATACAAATAAAATGATAATTCCTAACTGTGTAAAGAGATAAACAAGTCACAATATAAATAATAATACGACTGTTTACCAAAGCAAATGATAAATTGTATCGGAAAACTGGTCTCTTTCGCATAAATAAATAGATACTAGAATTGATTATATTTTCCAGAAGTCATCTTGAAAAGGCAACACGTACAGGTTTCATGATACGAGTCATTTTATGATGGAGAGTAGAAGATATCATTTGTCATAAATGAACAAGTTTCTATACGGTCATTACACTTATGTAGAACCGACACATTGCAAATCATTGCGACTATACTCACCACCAAGTTGATTTTCTTCTAAATAACCTACATACGTACTAGTATTCTATTATATAGGTACATGAATGCTTCAATTACATATTATTATTATTTTATAAGTACAAGTACGGTAGACCTGTTCAAAGGCCTTGAAAATACTGTCATTATAATTAGTATTTTACATATAACGTGTATAGTATTGAATTTCTCATGCTTGTTTGCTTTACATATTATTCTTACACTATAAATCAGATGATACATGAAGGAAATGCACAAATATGAATCAATTGCTACCTAACCAAGTGAATTTATATAATGTTACATCGTAGATCATAAATTTTATTCTTCCCTGTTTTAAAACACCGATTCTAATATATAATTTTAAATTACGTTTTATCTCAGAAGTCGGGTAGTCAGCAGACTAAGTAGTCCTCTCTGTATGAATAAAAAGTTAAGACATGCAAAATGAGTGGCATGCCTCATCGCTGAAATGAAGATGATAAATGTTTTATTCGAGAAATTTTACAAACATCTGCCTTTTACATGATACTCCAAAACTTACAGAAAAAGTGGGTTCTTTCAAATTCTTGCAAAAACTCAACAAAAAGTTATGAAGCGTGTGTTAAACAAATAAAATAAGATAATTTGTTCCAATATTATGTTGTTTTATGTTTTGTTTTATTGTACATATATTTTTTATGCAATAAAGATTTATTATAATTATTAACACGCCTATTCCTCCGTACCTGCGTTTCTAGTACGAGAAACGAAGCGATATCGAATGAAGCGACAAAAAATAGTGTGATTTTTAAAAGTACCATTTTCATAATACGAGTGTCTTACATAACGCTAAAGATATCGAGCCTAAAACGCTGTTGGGGAAATAAGATAAACATCTTTATCTCCGTTAGATACGTTTTACAACATATCTACGTATTATAAAGATTAGAAGAGTATAGAGTTAATTCATAATACTAGATAATGTCTTATGGCATTGAACAATGTTACTTGAAATAAAAATTATGTAACGAAATATAGAGAGATTAAGAAGAACGTAGTATCTGAATTCTTACCTACGCCAATTAATATGGAAATAGGAACTGTATGTAACTACATACTAAGAAGCCGAACAGAGACAATTATGTAAGAAGCAATTTTTGTGAGAAGACATTTTGTGCTTGAGTTTTAGAATTACATCCTCCCCTCATACCAGCATTTCATTGCTGTTTGGGGAATACGAAATGTTTATTGTTAACTATAAATATCAATATCAATGTTAATTTGTATTTTTATTGATTACTGGTGCCAACTCTACAACAATTTAAATATTAAATAATTTATGAATGTACTTGTATTACCTCTCATTTCCATTCTAAATAAAAATGAATAATTATTGTCCAGGTATCTAACGGATTTAGATTTCTGAATAATTTTAATAAAATGTCAATTATTGGCGCAAAAACAATCAGAAACCTAGATTGGAGAACCATGTCTACACAATGCAACATTGTGTAGAATCTAATCGGAAGAAGTGAGAAAGGTGTCCCAACGCTTACGAATTGGCTCAAGGCTGGCTTAAGTGATCACTTTCGGTGTCCATGGACAACGTTCACCAATTCCACCATTCTCACTGTCACGATGTAAGGTCCACCAATCGAGAGACGCTTTATGCAAACCTTAGAAGCAACCATCTTTTTGGGATCTCATATCGAGGTTTCTGATTGGTTTTGTCATCTGCACCCAAATCCGGTTAAACAATAAAAAAAATTAGTAAACATTCTAAACAATTATTGGCGCTTTTAGAAATTGTTTATTGAATACTTCACCAATTGAAACTTATAAAACTATGAATTGATTATGTAAATTTAACTGTCATTAAATATAAGCTTTAGAAAATACAACGTCGCATCTTATCCTGGTCGGAAGTATAGACATACCTTGTGAAAAAGATGGGTTGCGGGTTCTTCCGGGACACTACCAAATGACATTATCTTTTCTAAGCCTTATATTTTATAAAAGTTTATTTGTACATCATCAGATATATTTTCAATATCAAAATAATAAATTCTCCGGAAATAAGATATAACAAGTTAATACTAAGCGACATCCACCATCTATTACGCAACATGCACTTATAAATAGTGTTTTATATTTTTTTGGCTTGATATTCATTTAAATAAAAGAGAGACTCATACAAAACAGTAAAATGTATAGTTATAGCTGTTTATAATAATAAAAATATTAATTATAAATAATTATTATATTCACCTATACATACAGGTATACCATTCATACTTTAGTTAAGATCATCATGCAGTTAGTAGCTAGGCTAGGTAATGATATCGGTGATTGATAATATCTCAGACGACTTGCGGCCTGGCAAGGTCGATCTTATTGCAGGTTATTGACCATGCGATTGTAAATATTAATAATGATAATCCCGGTATAAACTGAGCCTGTGTATGTGTATATTTGTATATTCGCTATGGTCATACTAATTATTAGACAAGCACTAAGGACTTGCAGGTAATGTAAATGTATTCCGGAATTATAAAATTTGATTTCATATTTTAATTGTATACAGATACAGCAAATTGTGTGACACTATGTCTCATATTTTTTTATGAAAAATAAATGCGTCACTCTCAATGCTTCGTTTTTGTTTATTTTTTGCAGAAAAAATATTACTACCTAACTGTCTCAACGAACTAATCAACAAACGAAGTAAATATATCGGAATGTAAAATAAATATCCAGTTTTTTTATCCCGGGCGTCCCTCTTTCACAATACACCGTTCCTATGACAACGATATCAGAGCGCAAGAAGTGTCGTGGAAAGAGGTGACGCAATTGGCACAGAGACGCTCTGAATGGAGGAGGCTGGTTTCTGCCCTGTGCTCCCGAGAGGAGCGTTGAGGGCGATGATGATGATTTTTTATCCATTGATAACAAATTTGTCTTAAAAAAAATGTATTTAACTGTTAGTACGTAGGTATGTTTTTTTCGAAGTGTTAGAATTGTAAAATATTTTTTTACTGAATCACGTTGATATAAAAAAAAGAAAATAAATATGAACTATTATGTTCCTACTATAGCGAGTCTTTAGAAAAATCATTTGTTTACCGAAGGAAGCCGTGTTTGAAGTTAAAAAATAAATAATAAAATCAATTGAAAATAAATATATGCAAGTAATTATATACCTACTCAATATTTTTTCTAAATTACTTAAACGTATTATTTAGTCCACGGCCACTTTCCATTAGACCAGGTGTTTATGTAATTATAGGTAATCGATATTGTGTTTTTACTTTTTACACATTGCAAATGTTTACCGGACCGTTCGTGAAATCTCTAATTGAGTTTTACTTTTTTATTTCGCTCAAACACTTTACCTATACTTACTTGTAGGTAACTAATTGCTTAGATAATATATGTACTCTTTAAAGAATAGAGATAAAACATTAGTCATATACATGATTGACGACTGTGTTAAATTTGAATACTGCATTGTTGTAATATATTACCTATTAGTCACGTTGTTTTCAACTACGTATTCTGTACAGAGAAGACAGACATACAGACACACACTTGAAAATGTAAAATACTCTTAAAATGGATAGTTATCTAATAATATTGTCGACCGACAGAACTTGGTGGAAGTTCATGTTAAATTAATTAAAATAAAATACTTAGAATTTAGTATTTAGAAAAGTTTAATTTATCGACCGACGTTTTTTGGTGGAAGTCCATAATAATAATTTATTAATAAAATAAACTAATATAAGACCGTCCACTGCCACTCAAATTTATTATAAAATGGTTGACGATACACGATAATAGTTCATCTCTTTATATTTTGATTCATTCTTCACTTCACTCTTGCCTGACAATGAGAACGGAAGATCTAGAAAGGCGGCTCGCAAAATTAATATAGTCAACAGTGGAATAACTATATACTACCTATCATGTTTTATTAATCATATTCAGTACTTCCTCGATGACTTTTTTAACCGCAAATTGGCTTTCGAGAGCTTTGCGCTCATCATCAGGCTTACGTAAAGTCGCTCAACGTTTGCCTGACGAAGAGAGTTTTTGATGAATTCACTTTCTTTATAAAATTGATATGTATATTTTGTTACGTACTTCTTCAATTTACGAAATAAAATATCTTAGATTTATCACATAGATATATTATAATAATCAACACTTTTAATAATTTTTGTGATTGTGTAGGTACTTGTATGTTTCAGTATGATTGATATGTTTGTGAGATTTTTGACCTAGAACAGGTTATACCTAGTTGGGCAGCATCAATGAAAATATGTATAAGATTTGTAATTTATTGGTGTAATAAAATAAAAAAAAAAAAAAATAATACATACAATAGACATGCTCCTTACCTGAAGGCAATCTCTTACAGCACACGTGTATATAAGGGGGATAATGATTGTTTTTTTATGAACAAAAAATTTCAGAAATACAACTTATTATAAAGTAGGTATATTCTGGCCATTATCTATTAATCCATTCTATCACGGTTACTCTTTCAAGTGAGGTAGTCAGCGGATTAATTGTGATTAGATAATATTATTATGAGAATATTCATAGACCAATTATTAAAGACACTGCAATGATTTGGCACCTTTAACGATGTATCTTATATTAATCGATGCTATAATTTATTAACACGATTAGTACCAGTTACAATAATAATATTTACCTTAGAAAATGTTTTCATGACAATGTCAAGCTTCCTGGCAAATACAAGTATTATTTATAAACAACCTGATTTAACTGGTATTTATTTATGTGGTTACTTTGATATTATCATTATACCTTCTAGATAGGCAGTACAGGTGGATGTGCGAGTATTTGATAGAAAACTACTACACACAATCAATGAATCAAAGCATTGGTTTATATTATTAAGTACTGGTAGTTATTGTAATATGATTTTATCTAATCAATCAGGTTTAAGTACAAACGATATAAGTTATTAAATCGTGAGGTTACTTTGCTCTGTATGCAAGTATATTACTAGATGTCATCGCAATTATCTATGAGATTCATAGAAATATCTGAATAGTAAACCTTCATGATATACATAATATCATAATTATGTGTCATTTCAATAGTGTATAATGTACATTTATGTTAGACAATATTAGCAGCAACGATATATTTTAACCATATCGAGGTGATATTTTTTTTATATATGTGTCTGGGTTTTTGTTAGTAACCCATATACAACTTTATACACTTTTCACAGTAAGTTAAAATCTAATATTGTGAAAGGGGAGTTTTCCAGCACCTGGGATCAAACCGCACACGGGGATAAGTACATATCATGTTTTCATAAAATAAATTAATTAACATTATTAAATATAAACTTGTAAAACTACATAAGTCACCAATATAAATTGAATGGTTTATTAGCATAATATGAAACTGCCTATCCAATTAATTAAACTTCAAGATCAGAAGAAGATGGTTATATTTGTCTTCACCAGCTTTCATGGTTAACGAAATAATCATGTTTTAAATTTAATTGATCCAATCGATAATTAAGAAGATATTTAATATTTATCATGAAATTCATTTACGCATATGGACCATTTAATAAACATTGTAATTTCGTTATATACGTAATATGCTGAGAATGTATAAATTAAAATAAAAATAATAAAAAACTACTTTTACGAACCTTCGACGTGCAACAGACATGGAATAAAAACATATTTTTATTCTTTATAGACATTTTCATTTTAATATCGCATATGCCCTTCCCTTTTACAAATAAATGAGAAATAAATATCTATCACTGGTGCATAGTTTTTTTAAAGCATCAATTCTGATGGGGTGATAACGAAACACAAATCACAGATTAATTACTCAGACATATTATATGATAAACATCAATTGCATATCTATATCGTTATACGGCATTGTTAACTGGGCTATTATCATTGTTATATACAATTCCGCATGCTATGGATAATATTAATATACGACAACTCGTGGCATTTCTTATCAATAAATATTAAGCGCCGCTGGTAGCCACACATTATGTATGTTTATTATTGTATAATTTTATGTAGAAAAATCACTGATTAAACATGAAGATCCAAAGGTCCAATGCATTTAATCAACTTTATCAGCTAGTAAGAGATTTTTCACAAGTGGCTTAACCGGCAAACTTATTTCATAAATCATAACAAATGAGCTTATATTTTTTCTTGCGTAAATTATCTATATACTCGAATTACATGACTACATATTTTTTTTAATCAACGTTTTTCTAAATCCACATTTTTTTGTGAAAATACTTATTTATTTAGGTACATACCTATCAAATATTTACAATATTATATTAAATAGGTATGCATATATTGTTGTATAAGTACCTACTCATATTTCAGAAAATTTATCTAATTAAAAAGTAAAAAACTTTGGTCAAGTATATTGTGAAATACCTATAAAAAACGGTTTATTTTTGTGAACCACAATTAGATGTTTGCTATATCTTACATTTTAATTTTAAATTTAATTATTATTATCTGATTTAGTGCGAGTGCGAACTCAGTAGGAAAATTTTATTATTATTATCATATTTAGTGTGGGTGCAGTGGGAAAATTGAAAATACAATAAAGCACGTTACCTAATATGTTAAGGATAATTATACATATTTAGTCCTTACGAAATCCTAAAATTTTCCCTATATTTCATCTTGAAGTCGCAAGGTTTTAGTACGATTAAAAATAAATTCCAAGAATTCAGCAAAATTATTGCAGTACCTATTTTAAAACTTGTGAAAATCCTAGTTAATATCATATGATTATCTCTTTATTACAACAAATTACGTATAATATTGTGCTAAATCTTAGGCAAACTTTGATAATGAGTATCCTCGCGATGTTTGACTTTGTCAACTAATATAGAACTTACTACTTAGTATTGGGTAAACTTGTTTCAAAGCAAACCTAATAAAATTAATCCTCGCAAATTAAGACACATAATACAACATACTCGTAGAATTAGTAGGTGTATATTCCATATGTAAGTACTGATACGGTTATGGTCAAATGTTGTACCTGCCTATGGCGTAGTATTAGAAACCGAAGACTATATGGAAAAAAAACTAATACATTACATACACTGGAATTTAGCATGCGTTGAAAATACCTACTACTGTTGAGTATCGCAGATATTATAACTTAATGGTACATAGGTACTTTTTATACATGTACACGTACTTAATATGAGTAAAAAGGTCGTTTTATGCGACACAAACTGAAACTAAACGACATAACATACATATTGCCGTATGTTGTCAATTTATAATTATCTACATATATAATAAACCTGTCGAGAAGTTAGTCATCTGGAGTGATTAGTGATTGCATCAATGATTTTTTAAATAAATTCTGAAGCAATATAAAAGTGTTATGTTATTAGTGCATACATATTAAAACTGAAAGTGTAAAATAATATAAACAACCGTAAAAAATGTGTTAAAGTACCAACCTGGTTATGTAGCGACACCTGAATTATTACTACGAATTCATTACGTTGGCTGAATTCATTTTGAAGAATGACAGCCTAATTAGTAACATTTAAATATTTTATGACTAACATACGCGTAGTACATAAATACATAAATTAAGACTTGTCGTTTTTTACGATGTTTCGTAAAGAGTACAAAATATTGGTTTATATTTGTACAAAATAAGTAAATGTTTTGATGAAACCCAATACAATAACATATTTACTATTTTAACCAATACTTACGCAGTTCAAAAAATCTTAGCAAACATATCAAAAGTAATGCATTACATTTAATCAATAATATCATTCAATAAATAATATTGGTTTGTTGCGAATTTTAAATTCATACTTATGTCATTCACAGAATATACGGAACCGATTTTTTTTTACATTATCAGCAATAAGGATAATATTGTAAATTGTAAATTATGTGTCTGTCTGCTACAAATCACATACACATAAATAAACAATAAATGATTAATCAACAAGGTTTAATTGAAACAATGATATATAATATGAATTGTTGAATAAGCGATTTTAAGTCAAACTATTGAGAATAGTGTTGTGTTATATTATGCTTTTAGTTGTCGTACAAACATTTTATTAATTATTACCTATTAGATATTCTGTTATGAATATACCTGATAAGTGTATTACTAATACTTTGTTATATTATTGCTATTACTTGGTCAATAGTTGCTTAATACAATATCTGTTTCCTAAACATTGCATAGTTGCCTTTACAAATCAGATACTACAGCTGTCAGGTTCAGTATACGTCTAAGAGCGATACACGCCGCGCCGGTAACATGCGAGTTACAGTTAATAATCAATAATGATAATATAATATTATTATTTTCGCAATAATTTAAACTGTGATTTTTTTCTTAACTGAAGTATTAATTAAGAGTAAAAATGTTCAGCAACATAATTGAATTGTTGAAAAAGTGTGAATATACAATTTATGTGATTATTGCAAGTATGTGTGATTTTCTCATTAGCAAAGTGAATGTGTATTATTATTTTTCAGTTCTTTATTGCAGCTCATTTCCATTATTTAAATTTTCAAAATAAAGAATATGGCATTGATATCAATTATAAGTTGGATAATATTCAGATAATTTAAAATAAATAATATTTTTTTTATAGAAACCAGATGTACCTATTCTTATAATTTTTTATTTTCTTTTCAGCTGGTTTTGCATTTGCATCCATTGGCAGTGCTTCAGGATGGGCTTCTCCATCATTGGTAAAGCTAGCTTCACCCGATTCACCCATCCTACTCGATAGTAATCAGATATCATGGGCAGCTTCATTTTTGGCGATAGGGGGTGTCACTATGTCAATGCCCTTTTCATATTTTCTCAACACAATTGGACGCAAGCCAATGATTATAATTGTTGCTATAGTCTACCTGATAGGATGGACATGCCTCATCTTCTCCAGTACTGTTCTTCACATTTACATCGGAAGATTTCTCCTTGGTGCTGCCGTTGGATGTACCTATGGATCTGTCCCCGTTTACATAGGCGAAGTGGTTAACCAAAACATTCGTGGAGCTATTGTTACGTTCTCCGTCATGTCGCAATCTGTTGGTTCATTGTTCGAGTACATCATTGGACCTTTAGTTTCCTTTCATACTCTCAATACAGTGTCAGTTATATTACCCATACTTATGTTACTCTCATTTATTTTAATGCCGGAAACGCCTTATTTCTTATACAAAAAGGGATTGACAAAAGAAGCCGAGGTCACATTAATGAAATTCAGAGGGTGTGACAAAATAGAGGACGTGCAAGAAGAATTGAAAAGCATGCAAAAATTCTTAGAAGAAGGATCAGCCAATACTAGCTTTATTCAAGTGCTGAAACAATTATGCGACGCCAAGTCTAGAGCAACGATATTAATAATAACCGTATTAATTGTAGGACAACAATTCACCGGTGTCGCTGCTATAACAAATTACATGCAAACAATATTTATTGAAGCCGATTCACCAATACCTTCCAGTTACGCCGTCCTTCTGTGCGAAATATTATCAGATGTTTCCATTATAATTACTAGCTTCATAATGGATCGTGTCGGCAGAAAACCTTTGTACACGCTGTCAGCTATAATCTGTACCTTTTCAAATGTCATCCTAGGGGTATTCTACTATATGAGGGCGTCTGGCTCTATCGGTGGCGAGTATTCTTGGATTCCTATGGTGGGAGTATTTGTTCTAAGGATGGGCTTTGACTGCGGTATGGCACCAGTCCCGATGGTCGTTACAAGTGAAATATTGTCCTACAATATAAGAGGCATTGTATCCTCATATATGGCATTCATCCAAGGCTCTTCAATGGCTTTAGTAATAAAACTATTCCAGATTATTAAAGACGGTATCGGACAGCATTACGCTCACTTAATATTTATTATTTTGGTTATGATAGCGATGGTGTTTATATTCGCCTACATGCCAGAAACCAAGAATAAATCTTTACAAGAAATACAAGAGAAGATTGATAAAAGACTGGAAGCCAAATCGTCGAAGAAGAATGAGAAAGAAAATAATGCACCAGTGTAAACAAAGTATTAATTTTCTTATAATTTGTGACTAAAACTATTTTTCACATGTGTTTATTACAAGTTCATTTGCTCTTATTCATATAATGGACATTGAGCCTGCATATAAATCGTGAAAATATTTAATTATGTGAGGAAATAATAGTTTTTCAGAACATTTTTTGATTGTTCGAAAAACTGTATTTTTTTGTTGTTAATGTTGAGTTTACATAAATATGAATTGATTGTATCATAGATTAAGACTTTGGGTATGAAAAAGCGAACATGTGCAATAAAATTTATTAACATTTTATCATGAGAGTTCCTTATAATTATGTGTAAATCGAAGATTTATTAACGATAAAAATGTAGAAGAATAAAAAAATATTATGAAAACAACGTTCACATTAATATTAAGAGACGCTACGTGAAAGGGAAAACTATATTATAAACTATATTGACCTGTTACAATATCCAATAGTGAGTAATTAAATTTATTTACATATCTCATTTAAAATTCAATTATGTACTTTGGAAACAGTAACATTTTTTCACAATATTTAGAGGTTAGGGAAAATTTCGATTTATTATTATAATTACTTACTCAATATAATAGTATAATATATATGTAATTGTATTATTTTGTAATAAGTTTTGTAAAACAAAACATTTTTTGTAAGTTTGTGTAGGAAATTTTACAAGAAATTATTTATGTACAAAGTGTGTGCCAAATAAAATCTTTTTATACCGAATATTAATTTTTAATACTTTTCAAAAGAACATTTAGTCTCTAGAGGAAGTACCATGGCGCAATGGACCCACAACCCAACAGAGACAAGAGAAAGGAGAAATTATATTATGATATGTCATAGAAGGTTTAGGAATATCTATGTCTGTGTAGCAGGAGCAATATTTAATAAGGTTAATAGAGCATATTAAGGATATACGTATGTTTTAAATATTTTCCTTATTCCAAGATAATCACACCATCATCTTATCTCTGTCGATCCCTCTGAGAATCATCTCCGTCATACTTTATTCCGTCAATCATATTATGTCTTCACCTAGAGCGATCACCTGTCTCCACCGCGCAGTGTTAACAAACTTGTAAAACAGATCCTTAGAAGAATTATGTAACTCAGGAACTTGGTTATTTTTTTTACCGTCACATTTCAGAATATACCAGCTATTGATATAATTGACTTTCTCAATAGTTATGTCCTATTTTATTATAAACAATTCTTCCAATAACTTGACCTTTTTGAAGAATCAATTCAAAATTGGGTGTTTTGATGTATATATTGTTACAGGTATTATAGGTATCATGGTTACATGTAATCTCAAATTGATTCTATTTTCTCATTGATACACATAATATATAGAGCAGTATTGATGTATGAATATTAAATTTGAAGTAGGTAATTATAAATAATTTTATATTTTATATTAAGAATAACAGTGTTTAATATCTTGTATGTAAATTCATTAATTGTTGTATGTTGTTTCATGAGTCATACTACTGTAATGCGTATGAGTTTTATGCGTATTAGGTGCAGACTTGTTTTTTATTTAAAAAAGTAACGTGAATCAAAAGTTTTTAACGTCGTAAAAATATTAATTGTTGTTTTTAACAATATAATTATTTTTTAATTGAACTAGGTATTAATTATTGTCATAAACAACTAGTGAATGAATCTGCATAATAATAATACTAATAATAATAACTTAGACGATAATTTTAAATTATTTAAATAAATTATTTATTTTGTAATGAATCGTTTTGTGGTTTTGTGAGTACCAACATACATAGTTTCTTACTGTTAGCCCTCTTCTCTCCACTGTTGGATATTGACCTCTTCAAAACTTTTCATTTTCTTCTATTCCGAACAACAAGAATTGTTATTTTCCTACAGTTTGGACAATATCATCTGCCCATCTTTTTTGGGTTCTCCCTATGCTTTTCTTGTCCTCTCATGGTCTCCATTTCAGGATCTTTGGCGTCAATCTGCCATCCTCTCTTCTAAATATATGAGACCAGCCCATTGCCACTTCAGTTTGGAGACTTTATCAAAAACATCCACAGCATTTGCCTTTCCGTAGCTCGTTCCACACATCTCAACTTTCTTTTATTTGCAAGAGTCATGGTTTCTAGCCTGTATGTTATCACGGTTAGGAGTCATAGACCTTTCTTTTTAGATTTATAGGTGGTTCTTTATTTTAAAAAATGTACTTTTGCTTTTAAAATATTACCTCAGCATTTTTATCTCGGCACTCGAAAGGATCAGCAAAGCTACCGTCAGATCTTTACCTCCAAAAAAAAGATTAATTGGAGAAATTTGGAAGGAGTGTATGAACACATGTAGGTAATAATTTATTTTTTTCTGATTCGTTATATTCTATTTTTTTTACTTATTAACTATATGTTGGATGAACTATGAATGAATAAAACTTTTCGTAGATTATCATTCGACAAAATTCTAACTACGTTCATATTAAGTACCTACATAAAACTAACATAATATTATAAAGTGAACCTGTCATTCTGAAATATCTTTATGCCAAAAACATATTTAAATTAACATTTCATATCGAGTTTCTATATATTTATCTTAATGGTCACAAATTCTCGTACTTATCCGTACTTATCTAGGCAAATAATCATACAGTAATATGAGTATGGAATTCAATCAAACAAAAGTCAAATTCCTCATTAACTAAAGATTAAAGAAATCAGTACAAAGCTAATTTCCAGTGTTTGTACGAATACATAATATATATATGGTATTTTATTGGTATTTTTGGTATGGTATTTAATTGGATTGGCCACAACATCAGGCACCCAGGACTGCTCATCGCAATCGCAGAGGGCAGGACCGAAGGCACAAATGGCAGAGGTCGACCGAGAGACGCCTATATGGACCAACTGAAGAGGGGCATGAGCTGTGGCTCATATATGGAGTTGAAGAGACTGGCTGAGAATAGGGAGGAGTGGAGAAATAAGTCAAAACTCGTTGCAGACCAATCCAATGGATTGTAACTCATTATATATATATTTTATATAATTTTCTTGACCTCGAAAGTCCCATATATGACTAGGTACACAATCAATAAATGATAAGTATTATAATACGATTATTATGTATTCATAACACGAGACGTGTGTATGTTAAATTACAAAGGACATTCAGTCATTATTGTTTGAAGGATTAATTAACAGCAAATACCTTTAGGGTTAATCTTATATATCTACTAATTTAATGCGAGTTTAATGTTCATATTACGATTCTGATGATATTGAATGAATGTCAAAGTGGAGGTCAACTATATATTGACCTACTTGAAGAATATCTGATTTTTTTGTAAGTTTATCTCAAATATTTCATATTTTTCAATTCATTAATGATTAGGAAGCATCCTTTTCTATTTTTCTCTGCATATTGTGTTATAATTATAACGATTTAGTGAACTTATTTTTAATACAAATATCCTGGACATTTTTAATACTACGTTGGGAAAATTTTGAAATTTTCAGTGCTCCCAAATACTTAAGGAAAAGTGTTCATTATATTTGAATTATTTCGTATATTTGTGGATGCACAATAAACAATATTGTGGCATAAGTTCTGTGGTCGAGAATATCAAAGCATTGTCATTTATTTTTCATTAATCTACAGACATGGGAAGAATATGTATCATAGATAGTTTGACAAACGGTACTTAAAAGGAATAGGTAAGTACCTACTTTGCTTTTATAATTCAACGGTGTTTTACGTAACTCGATGTGTTCCTATTAAATATGAATTTACGCAGTTATAAATAATCAATCATTTACAGCTACTGTATACAGAGATATTTATCTAATTTTATTTTTAGTTTGGCGAGGACTGTATTATTAAAGTACCTTAACTAATATTAGAAGGTCAAAATTCTTTTAAAATTGTCCAATATTTAAACAGACCACAATGTAGGAAGTATGGATGGATTGATATTTTTGTTTTGTGATATTTCCTCAATTATTTCCACACTTATATTTCAAATCAATCCCAATTAATTAAGATTTTTAGTATTTGTGCTTTTTTGGTTTTAATCAATACTAAATCTAGTTAATAGTTATAGGAATGAAACTATAGTAGAGTGTATGTAATGTTAACACCTGTAATATAAGTAAATATATGTACATAGTAGGTATCATTACGCAATAAAAAAGAGATAGGTAAACATTTTACGTATCTTTTTATAATTAAACATAGGTATGAGCTTTTTAATATTTTAAATATCTACATAAACACAATGTGTATATAATATAATGTCAATAAACTCGATAACTAGGTACTAACCATGAATAAATACTTCAGGTCCACTTGAGTTCATTACATGTCAATATTATTTCACGGTTTTTATGCTCTCGGAATTCGCATTCATAATAAACACAGCAGATAGACAAATAAATTCTGATGTCTATTGTTCGTCAAACGTGTCCGTAGATAATACATACATTTATTCTAGAGCCGTTTTATAAGCGGATGATTTGTATGACTTAATTTATTGTGTTTCAATAACGATTTTTGTTGCTTACATTTCAAAGATATAGGTACACATCAAATTTATGATTCATTTACAAACTCGTTCGCCTTATTATTCTTTTAAACATAATATGCTGAAGTCACTCCTATACTCATTCGTCAATGCTTCATTCAACAATCTTTCAATCCATTACATAAGCATTTTCCTTTATTTTTTTTTTATTTTTTTTTATTTAAATAAAATTAAAAAATTAAAAAAATATTCTTCTAAACAAATCAGTCATTTTACTTTTAAATCGTTCTCAGATATAAAATAGTTTGAATCACTTTCTCTAAACGAAAAGAAAATTCATTTTCATTAACACATCTTTCAGTTGATTTTGATATTCATTAGACTTATTTTGCTTTCTTAATATTTCTCCTTTCATTCATATTTACACATTTTTGTTTTTTACGGCATATTCTCCCGTTTATTTCGACAATAATTGATCTTCTCGATACATTATATTTTAGTTTAATACCATATATATATACACTTCTTCGCCTTTAGGCTTCTACATAAACATTATCTATTTACCACATGCCATCTTACCTATCTAAAAATAATAAATAAAGAACTTTCCTGGGGACTAAAAATATAATAAAGGAAAACGCTTTCTTGACATTATTTGAATAAAAAACAGTAAAAAAAATGCTATCTTAAGTTAAAAATATTCATGTTTTTATTTACACATGCTGATAGTTTGAAAAACGGTAGATAGATATATTATATAATAATTATTTGCAAGGCAAGAAACGTGCTTGTTTGAACAGATAACAATATGTAATACTTTTAAGTAGGTACATGACAATCAAAGAAATGGTGCAATAGAAATAACAACTGCAATAAAAACATTATATTGCCCATCAAATGATCGTCACAAAATTTCAATGACATTATATTTGAAGAGTGTTGTCGGACGTGTTCGTCATACAAATAATACTTACTTGAAGAAAAGCTTAAATACCTATTACAAGGTATATATTATATATCTACATTTTATGCTGTACGACATAATACACATACCTATGCATTATTGTTCTGTTGTAATTGTCAGAGCATTCCATTGACAATGTTTTAGCCCGTTCACATTAATGTTTTTTTATATGGACACCTTTGAGTTTAATCTATTAAAATTAATGCCATCTAAATTAGCTTGCATCCATAAAGCGCGATTCTCGATAGTGATTTGTTAACAAATTATTTATCAATGAATAAATTGTTTGCATCGAAAAATCATATAACTTTCAAAATGCTGTAATATTTTCCCCAGATATATTTCTCTCTGTTTTTTTAGTACAAGTAATAAGAACCCAATACTCTTTTTACATGCATGAAAACAGTGTAGGTGTATATCTTATTTATTAACAATAATATTTTACAGCCAAAATGTGAGAGGAAGTTTAAAAAAAATCATTTATCACAATGTCCAAAACTGTTGTAAAAAGGATCGGGAGAACGGCAAATTTAATTTCGAAGCATTCTTGAGACGGCGATGATTACTAGGTACTTTCTGAACGATATCGGGCTTAAATCTAGTATACCAATATTAGTTACTATTGTGATATTGTTGTACGGATAACTGTCGTACAACCATACCTACTAAAATTAATACTAATAATAATATGTGTTGGTATGTATGTAGGTGTGTATGTACTCGTATAGTCACATGAACACAGAGGGTATAAAGCAAGTATTGATCTAACCCGCGTTCCAGACTCTCTCGTATTCACTTGTGAACTACTTACTTCTACTATACGACAACTATAACGTACATACAAATTTACATCTCTAAAATATTTCCCCCTTCTTTTTATGAGAAGAAGAAGAAGAAGAAAAGAATAATATATACCTCCTTAACAAAATTCTAACATGTGGATGGATATCATCACAACATATGGTAGGCATACATAATATATAACATAAATATAAATCTTGCTTCATATGGTTTGTCTGTTTCACAATACACCGTTTCAATTACAATTTAGCAATTTTCGCTGGCGACTTCGAAACGGCTTCGAATAACGAGTTATTTGACAGTAGAAATAACACATTATCAAAAATGCTTTTACATTATTTGTAACATCTTTGTTAATATTTCAAGCACCTGTACACAACTTTATTGTCCAGAAACACGTTATATGAGTGTAAGTTTACATAGAAGGCATTAATTTTTAATAAGTTGCGTAGACTACCACTTAGATCTTTGGAGGCTGTGGGAAAGGGCAGAAGACCGGTCAGATGCCCTAGAAGAAGCTGGCAAGGGCGGGTGTTGAACTTCTGGGTTGAAAGGCTTGGTTTGGAGTGGCCAGAAGTCCTGGAAGCAGCGGTGGACAGGAATCTCTAAAGGAGGTACCTAGGCGCAATGGGCGGAAGAAGATGTATGTAAGTTGCGTAGTGAACGTGTCGATAGTGGACATAAAATACGTCATACTTGTAAATGGACCAAAATAATTATGCAAGTTATATCAATCTAGATGTGTACTCGTTATCAGTTAAAACGTAGATTCCCATTACGTGGATATTATTATTTAGGATATAAATTGACCTAATTTTGAAGTATTAAGTAATAATGTAACATTTCGAGACATTTTGAATATTTTTAACGAGTATTTTTTTTTTTTTTAAAAAGATATATCTGGGTTTTGTTATAAACCCAAATACAACCTTATACATCTTTCACAGTAAGCTACTAAAAGCTTGTGTCGTGAATGGGGAGATTGCCGGCACCTGGTATCGAACCACGGATTCCATGTTCACGAGGCCGAGATTCTACCTCCAGGCTACCGACGAACTCAAAATATTCTACAATACACTTTAGTTTCTTGATTGTAGGTATATAGATCGCGATCGATTTCAGCGAACCGTTGCCATTACTCTCTTTTTTAACATTCAAAATATAAATTAATCTCTAAATATCTATATGTTTACTGTATAAATTTAACGTGAAAGGTTTTGATTATCCATCTAACTTCCATAAACTTAAGAATAAAATATTGAAGCTACCTACATATTAAATTCTTCAAGGTCTATGTGAAAATTAGTTTTCTAAATTAAAGGTAGGTAGTATAATGATGTTGCTAAAGCATTCACCTACTGTTGAAAACAGCCTTGTACAAATAATATGAATGATATATTTTTCTTATGTAATATTATAAACATTGAATTGAAAATATTAATGAGTTTATTTTAGCATAGCGTGATAGCTCTATACTTTAAATAGATGCCTGCAGTAATTTTAAAATCTACTTATAATTCATCTAAGGTAAAAAAGATTTCAAAACATATACATTTTTTTTTTAAATGCTTCTTTAAAATAATCTAGATCTCCAGATTAATTCGTCGGTAGCCTGGAGGTAGAGTCTCGGCCTTCAGAACAAGGGGTCCGTGGTTCGATTCCAGGTGCCGGCAAACTCCCCTTTCACGGCACAAGCTTTTAGCTTAGTGTGAAAGGTGTATAAGGTTGTATTTGGGTTTATAAAAAACCCAGATATATCTTTTTAAAAAAAAAAATTCTTTAATATTTTTTCTATTTTTTTCCGAAAATATGTGGCTTGTAAATAAAGATGCAATAAATGTCTTTCAATGTCGTGGGTACGTGTTCCGTGTTACGAAAATAAGATATCTTGAACAAAACCGCAGAAAGTTGAAAGTGTACCAGTACTGTACATAGATAACTATTATACTAGAGCAATATTAAACAAACCTATCAATATTGCAATACATCGTTGATGAGGGATTTAATATCACCAAACTAATACGTAAGCATGAGAAGTTTTTTTTTTTAAAAAGATATATCTGGGTTTTTTGTTATAAACCCAAATACAACCTTATACACCTTTCACAGTAAGCTACTAAAAGTAATATAAAATTTGATAGTTTTCCTAAATATCACATCTTAATGAGAGGAACAACATATTAACATGAATTAATAACATAGGTCCATCAAGAGCAATTGTTTTGTATAGCTAAAAAAATAATATTTCTAAGTAGAATAACCTGCAAGCGTTACAGTCACTACGTTATAATCTAATATATAAAATTCTCGTGTCACGGTGTTTGTTATCATACTCCTCCGAAACAGCTGGACCGATTTTGATGAAATTTCGTGTGCTTATCGGGTATATCTGAGAATCGGCCGACATCTGTTTTTCATACCCCTAAAAGTTAAGGGTGGTCCACCCTGATTTTTAATTTTTTTTATTTTTTGAACAAATTTTTTTATGGTGAGGTATTAAAAAATACATACAGCCCTAAATTTTCATCCTTCACCATCAACCCCTATTTTTTAATAGCGATATTAGTAATCTAGAAATAATATATATGGCAAAACAACGTTGGCCTGGTCAGCTAGTATGGATGTAAAATTGTACTAAATACTAATTATTTCAATATAATATACTTTCTGTTTAATATTTTTTTTTAAAAATGATGTGTGTGTGCATAATAAATAAAGAACCACAATATGCAGGTACTATATAATATAACTTTGTATATATAGTCGTATTTCACGACATTTTTTTCTCATAAAAAAACGTTATAATCTTGAAAAGTAGGTACATATAATATTTTTTCACTCCTTTCACTTCACTCGTCACAATAATATTTTCTTTTTCAGCTCAAAACATAAAATATTTATTTCTTTATTCCGTATGGTTGATATAAACGAAAACTTTTATATAAACTTCAGAACATTCCTGGCGTGATTTCAAGTTAACATAAAGCCGTATGTGGAAAACTTGGGGAAATAACTTTTTTCTTTTCTCATATCGATATTATGTTATCGACAGATTTTGTATTATCAGAAAATGTTTTGTATATTTTATCGCATTTTTATTTAAAAATATTCCTGACTCAGGAAATCAAAGTTTGAAAATGAAAATATTTCTTACAATATATCAACTGCATATACATTGATCTACATAATATGCATAGCATTTAAGGTTATTAATTAAAAGGATTATGTAAATTATTCTTACATTAATAAATATAATAAAAGACTTAGACTCAAATTAATGAAAACGAGAACACAATATTTTCATTCATTAATATTTAAGAATTGATAATATTCTGAAAGAAAATTAAAATTTATATCGCGGTGTAGAATAAGAAAACATGTTTTTTTTGTTTAATTTAATTTGAAAATTTCTCACTAGTGCTATTACTCGTATGTACTGAGCTCAGAACGCACTGGTTGCGAGAACGCATCAATTTTCGTAGCTAAAATACACAAGTATGTAGCTCCGAAAATTGACGCGTTCTCGCAACGTCGGACGCGTTTGAACGAAAACGAAACGAAAACGTAACGCTTAAATGTGTTTTGACTAGGCCTACAGGTACCTAAACAATAAATCGATAACTAGCTGCAACACTATTATTTATTCACAAAGTTCCGACGAAAACCATTAAAAACGAAAGGAAAAGAAGATCAGGAAACTATAAAGACATTTTTAATTTTTATAATATGTTTTAAAAAACTTGATGTTTATTTAGTACTTACTTATAGGTACTTTATGATATTATGGCTTTTTGTAGGCCCATATAAAATAAGTACTTGTAGATTAAAGTATTATTGTAATACAAATTCTCAGATATGTCTCAGGATTACGGTCCAAACTTTTCATCCTAAAAAGCTTACAACAAATTTACATAAAGCATTATGCCTTCATATTAACCAGAACAAACTCAACAAAATAATGTTAAATACAAACATTTTGAATATAAGTATTTTCTATATCACATCTTACATACCCATTGATGTACATCACATTGGGACATTGTATGTAAGATGTAAGACTATACCTACAAACTTATAACAACACGAGTTTTACATAGACAAGTTAAACACAAAAACATAGATCGGTGTACATATATTGATAAAGGAATATTAAGTACTGTCGTTTTTTTGTATTAATTTCATAAAGAAGGCTTACATATTAATTCTCGAAACGCCAATGTGGCAGTTTTATATATTTTCCTCAGTCGGTAGAGCTTGAATTGGAAATCCAATGAGACCCCATTCATTACATACTAATCTCAAAGGCGTGGGTTATTTCCACCTCTAATTTGATAATTACCATTACTGAATATGATTCTAAAATTATTTGTGATATTTTCATTGTTTAGTTAATGTTACGCGGTCTCATTGAATACTCCACATTCATAATGGGAGTATTGATTTAATTCAAAGAAAGTTTCAAATAAACATCTTTATTCCACTTCCACTATACACTGATAGTAGACAGCTGGTTTTCACAACTTTGGTATCAAAATTCTTAACTAAATTACTACATGATTATCAACTTTTAGATACATCCTTCGTCACCATTATAACTAATTACACTTTGACTTGACCTTCATGTATAACTATGTATATACATGCTGAACCTTACATACTAATAGTAAAATGAAAATGTGACCTGTTGATTTCCTGATGACTTTAATTAAATATGAAATTCGGTTGTCTGTATAGACGCTCTGCAAAATTAGACATCACACTGTTCCTGCCTGTGTGGTTAGCATCCATTAATCTTGTAGATTAATCTTCCCAGATTCATCTGCTTATGGTGAGATCATTCTATTTTAGCTTGGGCACGTGGTATCATTCATATCAATGAATATTAAAGCCTCCTGAACTCTAACCCCTGGATATTTACCGCTTCTGTATTAAACACAGAAGACACAATCAATTTTTGATATAAAATAATATAATAATCCATTAAACGGCATTCCACTAAATAATAACAAATGTTACATACCTTCATTTTAAGCGGTATAATATTTAGACCCTCGCTCGCCGCAATTAATTTTGTTCACAATATTAATTTACATTCGTTCTAAAAGTGCTCGCAATTATGCGACACGACTTGGTAATATTCGATTTTTAAAATGTAACACTCCACATGAGAGATTAAAATTTATTACATAGGTACCATGACCTACTAATGATTACTTCTTCGCGGTCAGACGTATAAAGAGACTTCTTCCTGGGTTACTCCCAAATAAATAGCTAATTATCCGCTATCTCTCTCATTACGAGAACTACATACGTCACGCCACGTTGTTTTTAGACCCGAATGAAGTTTGTCACACATACCGCGCTATTTCCGCAATCACATCCAAAGACAAATATTAAATATTTTTCAGAAACGCTCTTCTTCTTTTTCTTTATTATATTTAATTTTGATAATAATTCTGTTACAGTAATAAAATCGAAGTTATTCTTAAAATTATCCATTGTATGAGGTTACATAAAGGTAAACTTATCACATGAATATGAATTAAAAACAACCTAACACGAAACTAACATATAAGGCTTAGAAAAGATAATGTCACCTTATTTGGTAGTTCCCAAGACAGGACCCACAACCTGCAACTTAATTGGACAAAGCACACTCATCGAAAAGGGTGAGCTATGGGTTTAAGTCTCGTTTGGGATACTACCAAATAAGATGATGTTGTCTTTTCTGAGCCTCATGTGATATTTCATGTTTCGAATTCACAAATAGGTAATGTTTATTTATTTAAAAAAAAACTATTTTTCATACCTACAAGTATAATTTCACAGACCAAGTGGAAAATTGTTTTTATTTATTTAAGCGCATTAACATTGAATAATTAAAAAGGAAAACATCTCTCATATATATGTGAAGAAAAAGACTGCAAAATGAATGATATTTTATGAAATTATCAAAGACAATTTTTTTCTACCATTTTTTTATTATACGAATAGTCTCTATTAAAAAAATAACGTAGGGCACACCTTTATAATAACAATAAGTCGAGGTGAAAAAATAATGATCACATACTTATTTATTTATTTATACACCTTACAATATATTGTGTTGAATAAATAAATATACCTATCTATTATTATTACTACCTTTAAACCCGGCTTTAAAATAATCATGAAATGAAAAAAAATGCCGCTACATTCCATCTCTTTAAAAATGGTGAAAAACATTTGAGTATGTATGTAACAATATTATTAAAAAAAGTCAACCTTTTTACGCAAATAATTATTCGGTCCTGTCAAAGTTTCAAATAAAATATTTCAAATTGGAATTTTTGAAGCAAATTTGGACGTTGAAAATCAAAACTATGAAATAGTTTATTCCCTGCTTATAATTTTTTTTAAATGTGTTATCAGATAAAAAAATAAGTAAGTATTTGGATTATTAAAGTTTTTATAATTTTGTGATGCGGTATGAGGGCATCACATGAATTGTCATTTTGTTTTTCATTCGTTGAAATAACACCAATATCGCTAATATTATTTTCCTAGATTCGATGCAAAGGAAAGGACATATTCGATATAGACTTCACAGAATATTATTTTCCTTCTTTCCTGGTTAATAATAGTGTCTATAGTAGACATATTATTTTAAACTTAGGTATTTATAATTTATTTATTAAAAGCTTTAATGAAACATATACCAACATGACAACCAGGCAGCAGATGAGGAAACTTGCAATTTCTTTATTTTGTCCAGAATATTGAAAATAAAAATATTTTCATATTCAAATTTCCAGTTTTAAAGATTTGATACCTTTAGTCTATTGCGCGGGATCCTAGAAGCTTGCCCAGATCGCCTACCGTAAAGAAAGCCAGCCTTTTGCCTGCCAGACAGCTTTTTCGCCATAGTAGTTAAAAAACGTTCTTACATGCAGTGTAAAATATTTATTGATTCAATACAATATTATTATTATTATATTTATAACTCATACTGGTACACAAAGGTACTTCTCATGTTATTCATATTCGCAGCAGAGATAATATTATTATTTACAAAATATTTTTGCAAACACTTCACACATAATAATAATATTTCCTTCGTATCGTAAAAAAAAAAAATACTTAAGGTAGCAGTATGTGTAGCGGTAGCGAAACCACCGCGAATAATGAGAATTTTTTCTCGTGTCAGGTGTCGTAAACAATAAATAAAAAATAATAAGTAAGTGTGAAATAAGATAACGACCATTTAAAAATATATCGAAATTTTTATTAAAGTTCAGTATATTCATTATTCATTAGGTAGTATACAGATTTTTATTATAGAAATAGCAAGAAAAACGTTAGAAAACCTTAATTAGTAAGCTATTTTTCTGAGTTGTAAGGTACCTAATAAGATTTAAAATTCTTCTACATATATATGCAGGATTCAATATGCTAGTAGGTAACAGGGTCATTCATGGTAGATAATTTATATTGTTATTTCAGAATATGGGATTATAAAAGTGTTGCCATTTTAATCTGCATTTTACAGTTATTCAACATTTTCTTGATTTCTGCATTCAGCTCCTGAATATCATTAATTATAACCCAGGGAGTAGGTACAAGTATATTTTATGTATGTATGATATTCCTCAAAACAAAGTGTGATATTGAGGTAAATGCGCGTAAGTTATTATATTTTTTATGAGTGCATTCTGAATAAATTCATGATGTTCTTTTAGTACTTGGTTAAAAGTTGTTGCACCCCTTATTCAAAAGGTGTTCCCCCATTTTAATGTGTTCACAAGACAGCGTAATGACAATGATATATGCGGTATAAAATAATAAAGCTAACTGAGTTATATCATACCTCCCTTTCTCTCTCACGTGCTCCAGCCATACTTCTCCTCTCCTGAGAGGGAGGGTGGGAAAATTTGCTCAATTCCGTTAATTCACTTTCACTTTATTCCTTCGCGTTTATTCTAAGAGTCTTCCGCGAATGCAGAAGAGAACTGGACTTCTTAGAAATGCCATTAAATTTGAAACATGTACATTTAAAACGATAGTCATTTTCTACATTTCCATTTTTTTTTCTTTTCTCATAATATTATGTGACTCTGATTAGTTTTTGTTTGAATCAGCTTTCTCCTACTTGTTTTTGTAGCCCAAATTTATAGTCTATATAAATAAAATTATATGAGGTTGTAATTTTCACATTGTTCTTCATGGTGTCTTTTTCATATCTTTAATAACTTTACTAGAACATTAATTACGTCAGTTTTACCTTCTCTTTCCCTTTCCTCTTTTTTTAAGCCGGCACAAAATTAACATGACAAACTTCCTTATTCCTTCAGAGTAAGTGATTCAATAGCTTACTTCAAAACAAACATAATTATCTTTAGTTGCCTGGAAGATGTTGTACTTAATATATATTACAACATGTGCACCATTTGAGTGATTTTTGTTTTACATTCTTATCATTGTTCTACAACAATTCTGTGACAAATTAAAAAAAAAACATTTTATTAATATTAGTATATACGGAGGATTCTTAGTTATTTCCAAACGAGTGGATGGGCTTCAGAAGAACACAATAGAGTAAAATTTGTGGAGGATTGTTTAGGAATTTTATTTAAAAAAAAATATTATTTGATCTAAGTAAAAGAATATGAGATAATTCAAAAATGGAATTTTGCTTACCAATGATAATCAAAATTAATATATCATCGTTGCATAAGATAAATGCTCTCCCCTTTAAGTTAATTTAAATTCCCCAAGTACAATCCTGTAAGTTGGGTGTAGTTAACTAAAGCAGGAGACGTAGTATGAGGAGATGAAGCTAAATAAGGAATTATTGAGATAAAATAATAATAATAATAACTTACTTACTTACTTAACCTTGACCTACTCACTCTCTCTCTTGATGATGGGGTGACTACGTTATTATTATTATTACTGTAAATACTTACAACTCGGAAACCACGTGGCCCGGCAGTCACATGGTGCGCACCAATCGAACACTCGTGATTCTTAATTATTATAGCTGATTCATTAAAATGTCATTTTGGAATTATGTACGAACGTTTTTGTGGAAGATTTTTTTATGTGATACCTACGTTAATTTTTAATATGACGGTGATATAAAAAAAGGAATTTGAATATCGTTAAATATACTCGTAGTTTTTATGCTAAGGATGAGAATAGTTCTTCGTTTATCAATTGAATATTTTTACGTAGAGAAGATAAATTAATTGGGAAATATTTAAATGGTTGACAGAAAAAACAAATGATCGACTAGCAATGGATTGACTCAATAACTATTTGAGCGACAAAAAACTCAGTTGCCGACTTATATTGAGTGACAAACAAATCATAATCGAGCTGCAAAAAATTGGCGATTGTTATGCTGGGCGAGGGATTGAAAATATTCAACAGGTAAAGAAAAATACTATATGTGTGACTATATCGAATGATTGGCTAAATACATTCAAGAAAAATAGGTAAATTCTATTTTTATTCTTAAGTGTTTCAAAGTGAATAAATCTTCATATATGTTTGAATTGCAAGGTGGACTAAGTCGGCATTGGGGTTTGAACCCGTAACCTCCTATTCAAAAATGCAATTCGGCTGCCGACCACCTTTATTTTTACAGTATTTTTGGTTTTAATTTTGAATTTTATTGTCCGCCACAATGCTGTCACCTAAGGTCGCACAAACTGTATAAGTGGCTCATTTCCAAATTTTTTGCAACCTTTAATTTTAATTTTCTCGTTCAAATATTAGACAAATTAATTTAATTAATCCTTTCGTTAATTGTAAAAACATGAGTATGTTGGATGGTGAGAGGAAAAAAGCATAATAGGTCTTAATTTAATTAAGATATTATATTATTGTGTTATGCCCACGTTAAATATTTACTGTGTTTAACAAGAAATTAATAAAAAAAAATGACGATGAAACACGATTTATGAATTAATTATGTAAGAATATTATGTGCATCAATAGTAAAGTTTGGGTAAGATATTATGAAGAAAGTTAGCCTATGCGACTCTCTCGTCCTCTGTATATTGATAATAAACATTTAACGTGAATATATAATTGGCTAATTCCTATTCAAAACAACCAGACCATGTTGCTCAATGTCTTAGATTTTTTTTATACTTTGCCTGTTAATTGCCTGATATGTTGAGACTTTTAAACAAGTATTATTTTTTTTTACTCTCAAAATTTTATTTTTTGGCAGCCATTTTTGTAAAGTGCCGTGGGTGATTTTTAATGAAAATAGATCTTTAAAAAAATTATCGTATCTTTTTTTATTTATTAACATATCGAGATAATTTAATAAGGGACTTACAAGAGATTGTAACGTGTGTGTATGATAGTTGCAATTTGAATGGTTTGAAAATGAATGTTATGAAGACGAAAGTTCTTGTTTTTGAAAGAGAGAATGAAAAAACGATTTGCGAGATTAAAGTTGGTGACGAATGTTTGGAGCAAGTAAGTGAGTATGTATATTTGGGAAGTATGTTTACGAGGGATGGAAGATGCGATAGGGACATTGAAAGAAGGAAAGTGGCCGGTGCTAGAGTAAACGGTGCACTTCGACCCATTGTCAGCAATGATAATGTGTCGAACATGGCTAAAATGCTGGTGCACAATACCATTTTGGTACCGTCACTTACGTATGCAAGCGAGACATGGACGTGGTTGAAGAAGGACGAAAGTGGAATAAATGCAGTAGAGATGCGATCGTTGAGAAGAATGGTTAGTAAAACGCTACGTGATAGAGTGAAGAATGAGGATATTAGAAGAATGAGCGGATGCAAGAAGAGTGTTGTGGACAGAATGCGCGTGAATAAACTACGGTGGTTTGGGCATGTTGAACGAATGAACGAGGTAAGAATGACAAAGAGGATATACTTATCTGAAAGAAAGGGTGTGAGGAAACGCGGGCGTCCGAGAACCACGTGGCTTGATCACGTGGATCAAATTCTCAAGGACGGCCGCGTGTTGAGTAAGAGGAACCGACGTGCGTGTATGAGGAACTGTATGAATGTGGAGGAAGCGAAGGAAGTGTGTAAAGATAGATCTGTTTGGCGTTCCGTTCTCTCTGCCTACCCCACTTGGGACACGGCGTGAGGGTATAGTACAGTATAGTAGTATAATTTAAAAAAATATATTTAAGTAAAAAAAAATCTAGTTCAAAAAATATTTTTGATCATCGGTATCTATCGAAAAAATTACTAAATTTTGCTTCAAATTTACAATTCTAAAATTGAAAAGTTCTCATCATCATTGATATTTTTTATTTACAGAGATATTTTATGTCACTATCCTCAGAAGCAATGCAGATGAATTTAAGAAAGTCCTTCTTTTTCTATAACTAGTCGAACTTTGCACTTATGTGAAAAAAATGCAAATTTTGAGACCAAATATCAAAAACCGCTCCGATATCACTCATATAATTCCTGCCACTTATCAATAAGAATACGGTTAATGCTTCATAAAATTTTCAAAAGAAAACATTCAGTTCCTTTTCAGATGTTTGGTTTCAAAATTTGGTCTTAAATGAAAATGTATCGATCCAAACAAAAACAACCAAAAAATGGAAAAATCGTTGCTCGATGTTTTTGATTTTTGATAAATAAAATACGTAATTATTAAAGCATATTAAATGAAATATAACAATAGATTCCAATGATACGATTCAATTAAAGCTTATTGCAACTTGCAAAATAAATAAATATGTAGGTACCTATTACAATCCAGACGTTTAATAACATAAATAACGAGTAACTTACGATGTAGATAGGTACATAGGTAGGTACTGAAAAATCCAATCTGGCATAGAGCTTTAAAGCTACTTTAACACAATATAAAATGTTGGTACTTAGTACATGTTAATAATATGTTACAAGTAACGATCGTCATATAAATATTTGAGTTTGTTTGTGAGCAAGTTGAACTCCTATAGCTGATATGGATGATATTGGTGAGATATAATTAGCCATTCTACTTATCGTATAAGTTATTTATTTATTTATTCACAATCATAGGCCAACAGACACAACAAAAAGATTACACAATGAAACAATGGCAAAAATAAGATAGTTAATGTTTCACCCTATTACAGGCATGTTTCGGGAATATTCTATTACAGTTTTTGTGATACCTACCGTGTCTAAATTTTACATGTAACATAACGGTCTGTCTGTATGTTTTGTCAGATGCTAACTCATTTGTTTTAATTTTATATTTCTTAAACAAATGGTGTCAATAATTTAGATGAGATGGTTCCATTGAAAAAATATTGAAGTTGCATATTATATTTAAATTATGCAGAGTGATATAAATAAATATATTTGTTATAATGATATTAAACTTTAAATATAACACAGTTTACTTTTCACTTAGATTTATTCAAATCTCGAACGCTTTCGTCAATGTTAATAAATTGACATTTCCAAAAGAAGAGTTCTCTTGAAAATGTCAATTTATTAACATTGACGAAAGCGCTCGAGATTAGAATAAATCTAAGTGAAAAGTAAACTGTGTTATATTTAAAGTTTAATATCATCATAATGAATTTTCACTCTGTGAATGTACAAACCTTAGAGTTATTATATTTGTTATACTTAAACCTTAAAAAATAAAATGATGACTAATTTTTTTTTTACTGTAGGTACTATACTATACCCTCACGCCGTGTCCCAGGTGGGGTAGGCAGAGAGAACGGAACGCCATGTCGATCTATCCTTATATACTTCTTTCGCTTCCTCTACATTCATCCAGTTTTTCATAGATGCACACCGATTCCTCTTCCGATTTTTTTAAACATTTCGTCATTTTCTCCCGTAGGTATTAAAACGTGTTTTCGCTATGCACAGATTTTTTTTGATTAATTTGACGTAAGAAGCCGAGTTTATACTATTTAAAACTAGTAGATAATATGTAATAACATGCAGTTGTACTAATACTTAGGTACTCAATATAATCACTGTACGAATGTTGTAGATATTTCGAGTAAGTATTATAGGAGTATATTTGAAAGAGGTAATATGCAAAAACTTTACGGATCATTAAACATAATTTACAATGAGATCAAATCTATGCTGTGAATTATTATTGCCTCAACCAAATACAGAACATAATGTATGTACGAATATAGATTGCTGCTTGTACTTGGATACCATTACTGACTTCCAGGACGAAGTGATTCCCAGTGTATGGTACAATCAAAAACGGTTTAATATGCTTTATTCGTGAAATTTTTTATCCCACTCTTTTAAAAGCTTATTAATAAGCCCCACTTGTGGGATAAGCCATGGTATTGTATTTTGTAGAATGGTATGGTATAGTAATAGTAGATATTCGTTAATTGGATAAACTTTAGTTATATGCTGATTCATCATCATATAAGTTCAAATCAATTCTGAGAATTTGTTTAAATTTTGGATATGGATAATGATGTAGGTAGGTATGTAGCTATGAACAAAGTCACAAAAATTTAGATTATTGTCATAAGAATGTACAGTTTTACAAAGAAAATCTAAAAGAGACTTGGTTATTAAGTGATTTGATTTTAACCTAAATTTAATTTTGTAGTAAATTGCAGTTACATACAAAATATTTGGCGTCAATATGTTACTGTTAGTTCCAAAATACATGCATTAAGCCAACTAGTGGCAGAAAAGGATGTAAAATATGTAATGTAAATTTAAATTATTATTTTTTTACCACAGTTAGTTTAATTGTGGATTAGTTGGATCAAAAAGTGTGAAGAAAATTGTTTATTTTTTTAAATTTATTTTCTAAAATATGTAGTACATACAAAAAAAAACATAAGAACAACATTATGGAATATATTGCCCCAATAGACTAAAATCTGTTCTGGGGCAATACTAAGAAAAATACAGTACATAAATGCATAATCACTAATAATAACTTAACCGATGGTTGGAACTCGTGTGATTGTCTGTAATATTATCACAATCCCAATTCACTGCTAGCTCATCCGATTTGGTAACGTTTGTTATACGATAAGCGTAGAGCACTTTATAATATTTTGCAAACCATTGAATAATGTGATGCAATTTCAAGGAAATAATAATAATATAATTTTACTGGTTGTTTCATATTAGGTATACCTATAATAAATAAGTTGCATTTTATTGTTTTTGTACTAACCGCTATATTGTATTCATACTTAGCAAATAAACCGATAATTATTAATAAATACATGTTATGAGTTTACATATACTAAATCACTCGCAAACGAGTGGATGGCCTTGAGAAGAATAGAATAGAGTTTACATATATTTTAATGAATTTTGGACAGAAATTAGTTTAATTTTCATAGGGAATACTTTACTATGAAAGAAAGTTGTTTGGACTGTCGATTTGGGTTGAAATATCACATTATTTAAAAAATAACATTTTCTACTTAGGTATATACCCCAAGCAATAGAGATAGTTAACTAGTTTGAAATGCGTTACGTTGCTAATTTTGTAAATAAAGAGTGAGATTTACTTAACAACTATTTATGAAAATTCTCTAAACATTACCTAGTCTGGAAAATTTTTCTTCATTGTATTTTAGTAGGTGTCTATAGCGGAGAAGTTAATGGCAAATCACAAAAAAATTATACGAAAAAAATGCATACACAAACGTGGAAAGTGTCACTGTTTACCTACCTCAAATACAGTAGGTACCCGCAGAAAATCTATTCAATGATGTAGTTTGTATTGTTGAACGATTTTAGCAATAATCAAACACTTACAAACCATTGTTAATGAAGAACTAAGTAAACTTAACCCTCTGCGACCCATTATACCAGCATAATAATAATGATAGATAAAATCAATAAAGTATTCGTGTTCAATATTATTATTTTGATCGCGAACATTATTTCATTGTATAGATAATGCTAATAATAATTTATGCCATGAAAATATTCAATTGTATGAATATGCATGTAAGTATGACACACATTAAAATAAAAAATAATAAAAAAAAATGCAAAAAGAATACACAATGAGAAATATGCGTAATATTTCATATTTGGAAAGTTATTTTAATAATATCTCACCCTTTTTATTATTTTCATCATTGATTTATAAGTTATTAAAACCCTTTGATCCGAAACAAAATGCAAAAATGCACGTTCTGCAATATCTCTGATCAAGGTGTATTTATTTGTTGGGTCGCGTGAAGATCCCCCCTATTCAAACAGCGAAGTTTTAAATTTAATGCGGTATCCACCGACAGTTCTTCTTGTTAATACTGAATTATTACGTAAAGTACAGTAAATGGAAATAATATAATAATGATTGTGCTGTATGTTCTTATCAGACATTCAATTTATAGAATTAGGTGTAATAACTTTCATGCTTACAAGACATTTTTGGCAAATGCCGAAATAATGTGCATTTTTTAAATATTGGAATAAGATATCGGATTTCGGGATGAAATAAGACTTCTCCTTTTTATTATATTATACAAGACTATGAGTTATGTTTTTTTTTAGAAAATACATAAGTGAGTGTATTCTGCACGGTACCTATACCTGAAGACAGAAAATCTTTAGGAAGATCAAGGCAGATGCTAATGTACAACATCAATCGAGATCTAGGAGAGCTTAATACTAAAGACGGTTGATAATACTGCTCAAGATAGATAGGCTTGAGATCCATTGTTTTGGAGACCTTGCACCCACAAGGGCTGTTTGGCCATCGTAAATAAATAAGTAAGTATGCATATGTAATAGTTGTAGTCATATTATTGATGATGTGCTGTGTAACGAACTGATTCAGGGCTTGTGGGAGAATCTACCCAGGTACCAACAGATATTGAATAGATATCGAACTCGCAGGCAATAAAGGGTTAAATACAGAATCAATGACACAGAATTAAACTACAATCCATGACAATAAGGAACATCCCTTGACAAAAGTGGGTAAGCAACGGTTACTTGATTCTATTCTATTATAATGTACCGAGTTAAGTACGGGATCAGACGGGAAAAATGGGATGTCGCGGGATTTGTGACGTAGAAAGTAATAAAAAACATCTACCTATTCACAATCTAACAATATTATACTGCTATCCATGATTGAATGAAGCTAAATACCTGCGACTATTTGAATAGATTTAAAATACCTACGTAATTGTTTGGAAATGTAATAATCGAAATTGATTGTATATTTAGGTATTACCAGACGTCAATTTTCGAAAATTCAAGAAAATTTTAATTTATGTGAACTCAACGTTCTTAACTGTAAAAATAATGTGAATGTAATGAAATATTTAATTCATAAAAAATGAATCTAGGTTTGCTGTAATCTAAAATATGTACAAGGATACTTTAATTACAAGCAATATTTCTCAACTGATGAATTACATATATGGAGATAGTATTTTTATCTTCTGTTGGTACTCCGATGGTATTCCCATATGTATTTTGATAAAGATTGATTCTATGAGTTTATTTTTAAGCCCAGAGATAATAAATAAAAGTAAAATATTTTTCTATAAAATCTGATTTAATTTATTCCAATAACCAGGTGAACAGATTGCATTTATCAAGCAGCCCATCTATTCATTATGAATTTTTAGTTTGCATATCTATTATACAAACAACCGTTTTTAAATCAATACAAAACTCTAAAATACGTGCATAGATAAAAGAATGCGGTGATCCAAACAAATGCGTATCGTCATAAAATAAAGGGTTGCGTTAGAAAAATCATAGAAGCGTTAATAAATTTCTATTATGCTGTGATAATAATGTGTATTATCAATATAATAGAGTTAATAATTACATGCAAATATTTAGATAGGTACCTATACATTGTGAAAAATAATACTATATTCATATTAATTTTTGGTTCTATTAATATGTACAACTTATCGGCAAAAATAATCTTTAAAAATATTCTTAACGGAGTACCTACATGGATTCGCGATTGTTTGTCAAAAATATGTTACATATTTTGTTGCAAAAAATATGACTTCAGTGCTGGAAGGGTTTAACAAATATAAATTCCGATTAATATTGCTGACATTTTTTCTTCAATTTATTTACTCACTAAAATACGAGTAGTATTATTCTAATATAATTATAAGATAATAATAATAATACATGAATGATAATTTCCACTTTACCTTCTCGAGAAGAGCATTAAAAGCGAATGATTTAGAAAAGAAAGTGTAAAAAACAATGCGAAAAATAAAAAAAAAATGTATATTTTTTAGAGTTTAATAAGTCCTTATCTATATTTCCAATGTGATCTTTCGTTTTTGACCCCATTAAACACATCTTAGTGAGTTTTTTTTATGTCAATTGATACCTAGACATCTTTACAATACTCTCAAACAGGTAGGTAAGTACAAATAATAAAAATAAATTATTGATACGAGACGTTCGAAGGAAGACGAGTAGTGAAAGTTTCCCCTTTTTGTAAATAAATCATTTTTTATGTAGGTATAAAAAAACAACACCGGTTGTTCAAGAGTTACGACCGATTCACTAGTGTTTGAAAAAAAAGTGTACAAGGTCACCTTAACCCTTTCGAACCCTAATACTTTGATTCATAATATTATACCTTTCGCTTTTATCATTTAAAATAAGCGACATATGAAGTTTGGAACAATGGGGCGGGTTGTGTACATACGCATATTCTATAATACTCACATTCGTGTTATTTGAATGTATGAAATAATATAAAAAAATGTCTAGGTATGTAAATTATAATCATAATATGTAAATTTAACCCTTTGTAAACTCAACGACGACTTGCCATTATTATTATTACTACTACTAGCATTTAAACCCGGTTTTGTTCGGAGAGCGATTATAAAATTGGATGACCATAAGCAGTTTGATTGTACTTGAGTTAAACTTAGGAAAATGTTGTCTTTCACCAAGCTTGAAATAGGTAAGAAATATATTTGTGCAATTTCATCAGGATTTCTGATTTATTTAAAATAATCTAGTATTTATTACCTATCCTGTGGAACCCCGGTAAAGAATAGGTATTCCACTCTTTTATGTAAATTTTCGAGTGTCTTATAAAAGACAGGTGTTTATAAAATCTTTCTTGAAATAATTGTTGCTTATACTATTTTGATAAAACATGATAAACAATATAACCATTTTTTCTGACAATCTTTCTGTTACGTGTGATTTGTTTCTATGCACAAAGATGATGACCTCACAAGTTCGCAAAGCATGCAAAGACAGTTACTACAGTTATTTCATTTCCTTAAGGCCTCTAGGAACGAAAGCTGATAAATAAATACAAACAAACGGACAAAATTTTATATTTGAGGATTTATTAGGAAGTTTATTATTCAAAATATAATATAGGGGTAGGTATATAGTATTATTATTATAATATGCAATATTATGTACCTACACATATATATGCCTATTATTTGGCAGATCTTTGTACCTTTTTTATTATTAATAAGGTTACATGTTTATTTTTTAGCATCAGTCGTATTTCATTAGTCGTTCTGGCGAGAGTGAAATTTGTTCGCAAGTTTTATTTATTTTTAAATTTATATCAGAACATTTTGATTAGTGTGCGATAATGTGTTATCATTTTAAAAAACAAGGGAATAGAAAAAAAAATTAATTCCTCAATTTTTCAGATCAGTTGCAAGCGTCTTCGATATCGATTAATTACAGCTTCAGGAAACTGTTTTTCAATTAGGTAGGTAATTATGATAATATTTTTTTTATATATTTTAAGATAATATTTTTTATCCGAGTTTATTCAATCGCAATATTTCGTACAATTGTAAGTTGGTATAAGTTTAACGTTACCAGTGAGTGACCATAACACCATTGTTTCGTTACGGGTGCTATCGCAAGCAGCGCTTTTCCGTGATTAAACATAAGTGACAGCATGTACTGAGAAAAATATTAACGAAATTTCACAACGAATCATTGGTAGTACTATCAGATTAGGACCAGAGAAAGTACAAACGATTCATTAGTACGAATCTATAATATTAACTTTTTGCAAAGAAATTGTTGGTAAATTTACCAATTATTTGTTTGCGAAAAGTTAATATTATAGATTCGTACTAACGAATCGTTTGTACTATCTCTGGTCCTAATCTGATAGTACGTACCAATGATTCGTTGTGAGTATTTTTTTCAGTGTAATAACATCTTCTTACCTACTTTATGGTATTGTATAAATTACACTAATTACAATAAAATACTAATTACACTGATATGCATTTTGTGTGTATGATTATATATAGATTATAGACAACATTATTTACTCCATGTACCTGGAACAAAAATAAAAAAATAGCCACGTAGTGCCAGGAATAGAATAGGGCTTTTACTTTTTTATGAGTTATCGCGAGATACGTAAAAAACAGGTTATCGTTATACTGTATCACGTAAAATATCTTACATCTTGAATTAGTTTCAGTAATGAGGAATGACATCATTGTCTGTTTGAGATAGAAAGATTCATCAGTATGCTCATTTTATTGTCGTTGCATATTGTTGAAATTAATTATTTATTTAATTATTTATTTAATTTAATACCCAACTTATATTTCGATACATTTATATTGATATTTTATTATAGTTAACAATAAACACTTCGTATTCCCCAAACAGCAATGAAATTACGTATGTAAATATATAAATGTAGACATTTTTAGAATAAACTGTTCATTATGACATTAAAACCATCTTTTAAAGTGATTCTTAGTATCGAATATTTAAATTTAATATTTTCAGAATAATTTCACATCCCGATAAAAAGTTTAAACAACAATTTTTATGCCTTAATGGAAAGTTTTAAACTAAAAAGCATGCCTTATTAAAAATGTTCGCACATGCGCCATTTTAAATATGCAACGACGTTATGCAGTTCATCCACTAATTACATGACTTATGGAAGATAATATAAATAGATAGATAAAAAGTTTTATACCTACTTATTAGACAATCAATAATTTAACTGCATAATTAGGTTTATTTATTTCTATTAGTTTTTATTTAAGTTTTTCATTGATATAAGTTTCTGAACTTAATAGATATAGGTGTACCTACTGGAGTAAAAACTATTGAAATAAGATTCTTTATGATTCATGTAAAGAAATACGCACATAGCTTAATTCTTGGTCATGATTTTTTTTTTTTGCATAAGCATCCACGACTAGTGGTTCAAATCTCGGTAATTACATAATTAAATTTCATTACAACAACATTGTAAGACATTTAACATTTTCGGTTTGGTGATAAGACACACTGAATGTCCTTAACTTTTGCTGGCAGGACAAATTACGTGTTTACATGCAGTTAGTTCGCTGGTGACACCACTTGTGGGAAATATCGTGATGGTGTGGTATGGTATGTTGATTTTATTTTTCATAACAGGTATATTATGATAACCGAATACGTCAGAAAGCCAGGTGGAATTTATACCATAATATTTTTACAGGAATGTGTTTTATGTATGTAGCATAGTAATAAGAATAAAATAATCATTACCTACTTGAAATTCAGATATTAAAAAATCAATATTGTGACAGAAATTTGTGAGGCAGATTCGAACTAATTTCAATTTAGTAAATAGGAAGTGTCAATCAAGAACATTTCAAATACATTCGATATTAGAAAATTCCAAATTCAAAAAAGTATTAGAATAATAATACATGATATCGGAAGCCATTTTGTTTTCAGTTGATGATAGTGTGTGACGTATTATTAGGTACATATTGAATATTGGCCTTTCAAAATAATAAAAATAATAATAAAATATCGAACAGCTATAATTTAGGGGGAGGGTTTAGGATGTGTTAGTGTTAGGTATATAATATAGTTTACACATGTATGTGTATTGTTCTATAGGTATATACTACCTCACAGCGTTACCCTCCTACAATTTAGAGCGGACAGTCTATGATTTGAAGGAATATAATATGAAATGTGCATGGTAGGTATAGTAATAGTAAAAATAGTTATATATACCTTCTCGTGTATGTGTGTGTGTGTAACATGTGGGGTGACAGAAATATTAGACATGTTGTTCAGTTCAGTTCAGTTTGGGTTTCTATCATGCCTACTAAAAACTGATAAGGCCACTTATAGGAATATTTTGAAATATAAAAGAAAATGTAGGATAAATTAAAAGATTTTCTATATTTTATCTCTCTCTCTCTTCAGTCGTTTGTCATATTCGGGGGGTCGTGATCTCCGGACAAACCTTCAGAGATAGCGCTGCGCCATATATTTTTAAGAATAATATAAAAAAACATTACAAAAATATTCATTAATATACCTTATAAGAATGATACATAAAATTTTATCAATATACCTAACAAGTGCAAAGAACATTCGCAGTCTTCTAAAAATAATCTTTCAAATAACCATATACAGAGTTTGGACGAAAAAAATCTAAATTAATTAGTTATAAATAATTAACTAGTTGCATTATAATACGAAGTCTTTTATTAGCTACCTCGTTAATGTTATACATAAGTGATAGAAGTGATTAAAATGTAGATAGATTTGAAAATTGGGCATGTGTATTATTGTTTTCTCGATTTTTTACCTTATTTCAAACCCGAATATTAGATCAATTTTATCAGTATTTAAAGTCAAAAAATTATGACGTTAATATTAGTATATGGAAGAATTTTATTGCCTCACTGGACAAAAATTGTCCGTTCAGAGGATCTTTTAATCTAGTTAACTGCTTTTACGACATATTCCACAAGTGGGATACCCAGTAGACAATTAAATTTAAACTACGAAAAAATGCTAACTAATTGAACCTATTTTGAGATCACTAATACAAGTTTGATAATTTATTTGATAGCAATTACTTCGCCATTCATTAATTATACTTTTAAACGCCAATACGATTTTTCAGAGTTTTAATGCATCATAAAATTATTTAAAATATATTTCTTGAAGTATTATAGTAAAAACAAATTTTCATAAACTGGAAAAATAGACTCACCTTTTCCTCCCAAGACACGCTAGAAAAATAAACAAAACCATTTATTTAATTTCAAAATTTTGAAAGCAAGTAAGCTATTATTAAGTAGGAAAAAAACAATAGAATTAATAAAAATAATGAAAGAAAATAAGAGTATAAAAATATGATTTGATGTCGTTTAGATATAAACGATATAAAATAAAATTATATTACCATTTGCTATCTTATAATACAATAAAATAATCTGAAACAAAATTAGGATAAAAAATGTGTAAAATTTAATATTTTTACCTTATTTGGAGAATCTTCATCACACGTGAAGCAGTTGGCGCCAAAATTAAACAATATTATCGATACCGCGAAATTCGAATATTCGAATAGAGAGGCAGATCCGCACCGCACCGGAAAAGAAAAGGAAATAAAATATATATCTTTACAATACTATATTCACATTTTTTTCGTAAAAGAGTAAATAAATAAGATAATATAATAATATACAAGTCTCCCTAAAATAACTTGGGAGTTTTCCTAACGTGTATCTGACAGCTGACGATTGATGATTCGTATATTTGAGACAAGGTAGGTACTATTAGTGACAGTTCCTTTTTCAAAATCTAAACATCGCCATTTACTCTTACTTTAGATTTACTTTAGGAATGCTTTCAATTTTCTAATGGAACGAATGTCAAGAAAGAGGAAAATACAAAAAAAAATAAGAAGATGAAGAACTAAACTTTTCTAATAATACTACTGCTGAAGTATTGAAGAGAATTTTCTTTTCTACTAGAGTTTTCCCACTCTCGTCCACGCGATGGAAACGTCGCGTTACGAATGGTTTTAAGAAAGAATTCTCCCTATTTTCTTGAGCGCATCTACGTACTTACACGCAAATACAGCACCCCCTTATGTAAAGGTTCATCTACACTTGGAAATTACTTACGAAAATCAAATGGCACATATTCGAAATGCCCCTTTTACAATTCAACTTCGAACAAAATATTTGTATGTCTTTGAAACTTTTTCCTAACGTTCTAAATTTCTTCGAAAACATTTGACATAGAATGTAATACACCACCATGTATTATCAGAGGAGATTTGTCTTTAAGGAAAAATACTTGGAAGAAAGCACGGTGTATGGGTGTAAAAAAGAAACATCTGCTTTATCGAAATGGTAAAATATTTTTATATGATATCACATCTCTTTTTAAGAAAGTTACATATTATGGATCTTTTTTGTAGTTTGTGTATTAGTGGAAGGGTTTTTGGTATAAGCTTTACTACAATAAGAAAGCTTGTCTCGATGTTTATCACGCACACATACAGTTTTGTATATATGTACACATAAGTATAATAATATACCCATTTACTATATAAATATGAAATTACATAACATATATTATTATTATTTTACATATACCCAACTTTCCATTTGCATACATTTTCTTTTTTTATATATATTTTATATATTAGCTAGAGGCAGATGTCTAGAAAATTGTCATAGAAAATAATATTCTCACTTGAGAAATATAACCTAAAAAACTCATGAAAATAATAAAAATATATATCAAATAATAATATCCTTACATATAATATTTATCATGAGTATTTTCATTGACGATGGCGTAAAAATTGTTTGTCCTGTCAAAAACTTTGTCACTGATTTTTATCAATTTTTATTTAATTATAATTATTTTCATGTATTCGGATATGACATAATTTTTAATAAATTGATTCAACATGGTGAAATACATATCTCATGCTTTTTATACTATACAGATACCAATAAAAGTACCTATATAGTAGCTAAAAAAATAGTTCATTGTTGCTTCGGTAGGTACTAAAATCAAAGCCTGTTTTATATTTGTATAGTAAATAAATACTATTTAAAATGCAACATAGTGCACAAAAACGCGTATATTCCTTTCACTTCATGTTCTTTCATAGTCATTTTAGAAACACAGAATAGGAACAATCCTCCTCATGCTGTTGTCATAGTAACTGTGTATTGAAATAGGCCCACCAAGTTTTTGAGAGCAGCCTTGTGGGAGGGAACAAACATATTCCAAACAAACCTCAGTCAAGATCATCATCGTTTAAATAAAATGTACGAATTTATTAGAAAAAAATATTGAAGTGTACAAATATTCACAAGAATGAAGCAAGAGGGATATTAAAAGTAGCATTTTATGTACATAGATACATCTGTTAAAAGAAAATTCTTTTATAAAAATAGATAGGTACACTGAGAAAAGGTACATCTCCAAATTCAATTGATCTATAACAATAAATTATTTTGCTCGCCTTACTATTGATATAATAAGACGCAAACAATCATTTAATTATACGTAACAGTAAATTTCTCGGCGCTTACCATCATCTTTTGTGTATACTTACAGATTTTGAAATTATTCGGCTCCTTTACCAACGTTTTAGTTAACTAAACATCCGTATGGCGCTAGTGGATTCAAAGAGTAGTACTCTGTTTATTTAAAAAGTGATCTTATCATATAAGACAATAAAGTAAAAAACGCGTTGGCACGTCCGTTTACTTACGCTGTTACTTCGTTTCCGTTTTTTCTGTCATTTTTCGGTATGTAGTTATGTACCTATACAAACAACAAATACAAAAGGTGTTCGATCGAAAATATTGCGTTGTAACGATTTCTAATCTTTTGTTATTGAGAAATTGTGAATTTATTATTCTGCTGACCGTGAAGTTAGTGTGTTTTGTCAATGAAACAAAGCTATGTATCTTTTTGAGTTGTTAAAGTCCTGGGGATTTGAGGATAAAATAGAATTATTCAGTAGTAAGTACTTACCATCACTTATTTGTTGTTTGTCATATTGTTTTAATTTAATGTGCAATATTTATTTATTTCTACTTATATTCTCGTAATTATATACATAGTTTTCACTCAAGAAATGTTATGTTAATGAAATGATTGCCAATAAATGTGCTTTTGCACAAAAAACACCAGACTACATAACTAACCTAACCTACAAATCAGTGTATAAATAATTTTGTGCTTAATAAAACCACAATATTACACCGCATTGTTATTCCCAGATATAATGCTACATTAAAATAATTCTAAATTATTGAAGTTTTGATGCATTGACCTAAACTTAATATATTCCTTATGTTTTCCCACAGAAAATAAAATGGACATTGATATTGAATGAACAAGAAGTAACAGAGCTGAGACAAAGATACCACTATCATCTAAACGATATGGAGTGAGACATCACAATATTATTATTGTTATTAATGGGTATTATGTTGGAAGTGTTGGAACAGGAATATTCCAAAAAAATGTACTGCACTACAAGTATAGTATGTCTATGGCTGTTTTATTTGGTTTCCTATAATATGGTGTATATTTTTATGTATGTTTTAATGTGTGTCTTTATTAACTGTCTTTATTTTTATTTTTTTCCTTTGTAATTTTTAATAAACTATTATTTTACGCAAGTAACTACTTAAAAGATTTTTTTTATTTTAATTTCCTACCTACTTTTTCTACTTATATTAATCACAATGTTTATTTGTAAAGTGTGAATAATTATTCTAATAATATTATTTTTGTTGGTATGTTTCAAATAATTATACCGTTATTAGAAAAATAGATCACATTTTACAACTAAACGCGATTAATATTATTGGACTTTTGACAGCTACATTTTGAGGTTATGTATAGGTACCTACGTAAGTATGACAAGTAAATCAATTGATTCGTACCAACGATTCGTTCTGCAGCCAACTTCAAGTTGATGACGTCACTGTGAAGAAGTTGTTGGTAAATGTACCAATGAATTGGTTGCGAAGTCAATAGATCTGTACTAATGAATCGTTGTTACGATCTCTGGTCCTAATTTGATAGTACGTACCAATGATTCGTTGTGAAATTTCGTTAGTATTTTTCTCAGTGTATATAATAATATAATACCTGCATTATAAAAAAAGAGTTAAATTTATTAGAACGTCTCGCAACGACAAAATGGATTATTTCCCAAAAAAATATAATAATGTCGCATACCTTTGTATCAATTTCCATCGTGCCCGCATGACTGATGGGAAAAATATCGAGATGAAAAATACTCAGATATGTAATAATGTGATACGAGAGAAGGAGCGAAGATGGTAGGCGGAGTATTATATCACATGGGTTGGAGAGGGAAGGGAGATTTAAAAAAATAAGAAAATGTGATAGTATACATAATATTATTTTGTTATTCTATTATCTGTTTCGAGAGAAGAAGGAATTTTTGAATGTTAATAATACAATATATTTTCTACTTAGAATATATTTCTACTTGAATTTATTATATTTTACGTAATGTATTATGATACGTGAACGTAAAAACCATATTATAATTGAAATGTATTACATCTTGTAATATGACAAAAAATAAAAACCATGTTAAAAATATAAAAATTCGTACATAATTTACTCATACCAACATTTTTATACCTATCAAAGACGAGTATGAAATATTGTCAGCAGATCTTATGAAAGCTCAGATAAAATAAAAATATATTATTATAAATGTATGTATAATTAGGTTTCTGTCAACCTGAAAATCTTTTCAGGGCCACTGTGCCAATTATATCTTTAAATAAATAAAATTTCGTTGATAATTCTCCATAAAATTATTAATCTGAATCGAAACACATTGCTTCCTCTTTATGTTTTAAAATTTTACAAGATTGAATCGCCATGACTAACATTTTAGCCATACGAATTTAGTAAAATATTTGAAATGCATACCTAAATATTTACAATTTTCATATCATCGATAGTACCATTTTTCTTCGTCTGACAGTTGCATATATATAATTTTTACGGCACATTTTTTACTAAATAAAATATAGCCACAATATCTGGCAGATTTGTACTAGTTTCCATAAAGATTTGTAAAACGTAAATAAAACAAAATTACAATACATACCCATATTGTAGTTCGATCTGCTTCTTCTGAAGGAATTTCATAGTTGTTATAATGAGGTGTATCTACATATATATTTACTTTAATGTTGCAACTATGTATATTGTCATATACAAATACTATTCTATGTATACCGTATTATGGGTATTTATTTATCTTGCTTTGCTAAAGCAGAAAGACATGAGAGATAATAAAATAACAACATTCTCTGCCGGAAAGAGAGTAGACAGACTGTCTGAAATGAAACGGATTGTCAAACCTATTGTGATTATCTATATTTTAAACACGCCGTTCTTTTGTTTCTTTTTCGAACGAAATTCAAATATAATGAAATGAGAAATTTTGTAGGTGCCTATTATTGGAACAGTAACTCCCACAAGTGAAGTAAATAGTGGATCGAGTGTGTGTATGTGAGAGAGACTAAACTTTTAAAACACCATCTACAGTATAGTGGTAATAAACATAAAAGCTGTCTTCTCCGTGCCAACAAAAACATTCAGAATGGGTGGCAAACCTCATCGCTAAATTTGAGATGTAAAATTTCTTTATTTTTTCGTACACCTGCCTTTTATAGGACACACGAAAATTTACGGGATGGGATACTAATTCTTTGTCAGGTATTCCACTTATTTATATAGCTTCCTGCTGAATTGTTTGTTTTATATTAAATTGAACATTGCGCACACAAGTCCACATTTTTAGAAAATGTGCAGAGTTTTGTAAAAAAAATATTATTCCAGTGATCAGATACCTCGCCTTACAAAAAAATTGAAAAAGAAGAACCATCTTTTTTTAAAAAAATGTTTTAGATGCGTTTGATAGTTACGATTTTAATTTTATTTTACTAATTTTGATTTGGGCAGTCCGCTCCAGATGGATTTCAGAATAAACGACACATTATTATATGAACGCTACTGACGAAAATATGTATAAGGGAAACGACAGTAACAAAACAAAAGAAAGCAGAATTATTGTCATATTTATTTATCTACTTAATACGAATATACTGGGGGGCCATTACCGTTCACAAAATCAGATGTTTTCGTAAAAAAATCAAACTAATGTCAAACTCCAATAACTCGTATCTTGGTCATTTCCTTTGTCCGGTGTATTAATGATAGAGCGATTTTTGTATCTAATGATCAATTCCAATAGAGTAGCCTATGAATTCGTCATAATAGGTAACAAACATACAGGTTGTCCTCTTCGTGGCACAAAAGTAAGATATTCAGTATAGACTACCCACTCGGTGATATAAAAAGTTTCATAATTATGCGATTTTTCAAATGCCTACGATTTATATAACATTCGAAATGAATTCATTTTTTTCAGTATTTCAATATAATACAATATATCTTTAAATTTAGAACTTACCTTTGCTTGTTTAAAAAAGAATCAAAGTTTAAATTTATTTAAAGTGGCTCCCCCGATTTTATGATGTTTGTTTCGTTGAAATCTAAAAACGACAACCTCAGTAGTAGCTTGTATGACAGACATTTTCCATAGATAAGTCTAATATGAAATATCATACAGGCATTTAGTAGGTACCTACATATTATCGTCATGACAATGCCTTCAATAAGTACCAACGTACACTACACTTTTCATGACAACCACAAGTTTGCCGTGAAAATTTAAATTCATTGATATCACAAACTGTTTGACAGTTGGGAAATGCAAAATACGTAGACATTATTCAATCAAAATCCTTAAGTATAAATAAATATATCTAAACATAATAATATATTGGTAGCTTATTCTTAACTTCTCTCAAATTCATCATCAACTTATTATCGTCACTATAACGCCGCTTCCCTTTTGGGGTATATGTAGAATGAATCGAGCGTTATTATTAGCTGTACTTGAATACACTTTTCGTCTCCGTCATTATCTTAGTCATTCATGATCTCCTAAACAATAATGCTCAACACCTCTCTGTAGGATCTAGTCTTTCAAATTATGTAGTAGATATAATTTAAAATCGGTAAATAGATTTGTATTATAAATAAGTATTTGCATATCTATCAATTGCATTTCTAAAAGATTTTTAATAATTCACAAGTGTTCGATGTCAGTATGTTTTTCATATCTTATAACTTTGTATATGAATTTTAGAGAGGTAACTAATATTAATGAAAAAAATGTTTCAAAATAACAAAAAATACGGAAAACAATCTTACTTTTATATATCAACTGTCTAGTTTCATAACTCAACTAGTGGAAAAGTATTATATTCGAGAAATAGCCATTTTTGTAATTTTGGTTTATTTATATTTCGCTTTAAAAACATATTAACAGAAAGTGAAATATACCTACTATATACAAATTACACTGCCAAAATCATACATATCGACTGTGATCAGGACAAAGGGTTTAAACCACATCGGTAAAATTTTATAGGAGAAGCAAAAAAACTGTGGGATAAAGAAAATGACAAAAATTATTGTCATTATTATTTTACCATCTTATTGTAATGTAGTTCTTTTATTATGTCATAAAAATTGAAGACAAAATATTCAGTAACTATCAAGTTATAAGCAAAAAAAAAACATAAAAGGACTTTTTCCAAAATTGTGGTTTAATGCCTTTGTCCTGAGCACAGTCGATATGTTGTCTTTATTCTGCCCAATTAATAAAAAATGGAAAATATATATTTGTGGAATTGAATATAGCCTACCTATATTATTTTTTTTCCATTCCCTACTAAATATTTCATATAGGTATATAGAGAACTGTGTATCTTTATAGTTATTTCTTTGCTGAATTGAAAGAGTGACGTTAATTGTGTAAATTATAAATTAAATCTGAAGGTACTGGGAGAGTATAATTTCATATAGGTATAAAGAGAACTGTGTATCTTTATAGTTATTTCTTTGCTGAATTGAAAGAGTGACGTTAATTGCGTAAATTATAAATTAAATCTGAAGGTACTGGGAGAGTATAATTTTTATATACCGGCATCGTATAGTCGCTCACGTCAGCATATGCTGTTCTGCATCCACCTACAAGCCGGACAAATATTCTCGCAGAGTCAACAATAGCAAAGGCAATTAGATTGTTCAATAACATGACCCAGAATGTGGACATATTCCACATAACATACGGAGAATTTGTAGGGAAAGTGGAAACACTTTTGTAAATGTTTGTTTTCTCTGGGATCGCATTGGCCGAAGGCTGTAATAGTCCCAGTAGAGTATGGTGTTGTTTAATAATAACAATAAATCAAACATTTTAAAATTTTCGACTTGTTCAGTTATGATCGATATATCTTGTATATAACTTTGCAATTTGTTTGACAGCAATCCTTCATAAAGCAGAACTGAATATACTTACTCCTATGAACAAGCTACAGCATTCAACATAAGACGTTATAAGAATTTTTTGATTTCTCTTACCTCTGTTCCTGCACCTCCTACGTAGGTACGCAAGCTATGAACATATTATAGGTGAGCATATTATTAGTATTACAATATGTACGGAAGTGACATTCGCTGAAGAAATAATATAATAACGTACTAGATAGGTAGGTACTTGTTGTATTCTTTATGTGTTGTTTGAACTTGGCGTAATATTTTACATCGGAATCTCGTTGGAGAATGTGCCTTATCATGTGGAGTGGTACCTACCTACTGGGTAGGCACTATAGGCACCACCTCATATGATTCTATAATAAGAATATTCTCCTCCATTGCGTTGTGCGTATGTATTCATGGACGTACCATGGTAAACTGGGGCAGCTGCCCGCCCCACCCAAACCTAAATTAACGAATAATATTAGAAAAGTATACAAAACTAGATATTACCAAATTGTGGAAAATTTGCTTCAATGAGTGGGTAGTTTCCCACCCCTAGAATTCAGAGTAAATAAAATGTGATTCTAAAATTGTTGTAAAATGCCTCAAATTTTTAAATATAATTAAATATTTGGCGACGGAGAAGGGGGAGGGGGTAAAAGTTTAGCAAGTGCATACCGAATAGTAATATTTGAAACTATCCAAAAGTTCACATAATCGACAGCAATATTTAAAAAAAAAATCTAAGCTACTGTCCCTCCTAGAAAAAATTCAGGGTACACCCTTTTAAAATATGTATAAAAGATTGGAGGGTAAACCTGTGTTATAGAGAACTGTGCTGTGTCAGCAATATTATTTTATGCTCAAAGAACACTAGAGATTGAGAATCACCCTAACCTTCAAACCACTCTCAACGTATTTGTAAGATAAAAAAATACATTTTATACTAACCAAATTTAGAGTAGCGTGGATTTTAATAGAAATTTTTCTTTTTTTTATCCGAGAAAGTTTTTGTATTGTCTGTACGAAAAAATAGCTTATTTTTTATTTAAAAATTTACCTGTTTAATTCAATTTAGTAATAAACAAAAATTAGAAAATTACCTATCAGTACGATTAAGCATAAAATGTATATCCGTGTTAGTCAAAAGTTTACATTCATCACAAATATTATTGTAAAGAAAACAATATTATCGTATGTTTTTAATACACAGTTTACTTCAATTACTATAAGGGCCAATTTCATGGCGAAATAAATCAAACAAATGTTTGATTCTACTATTCGATTTATTTACGAAAGAGGGTCAATTTCATAAAAACGAAAAAGTCGTTTTAATTTTTCGCGAAAAAACTTGTAGTGATCATAGTAATTAACAGCATTTCGACATTGCGGACTTAAAATAAAAAGGACTTTATCTATATGAAACCGGGTGTTGGTCTTGTTTTGATAATGATTGAATATTAGATATATTTTGTAATTTTAGAGAGTCGATCTCCCTAAAGTTCCTTTTAGCCCCTTAATTTTTAAAGGAAAGAAAACTGTCTGTTCATTTGTTGGGTATAGTCTGTACCATCCTTAATGCGAATGTAAACTTTTTAAATTTATTTTTTAAGCACCTATTTCATTGCAGGTAAATATGTTTGTAGAAAAGACAGTTTAGCATTGTTTTGACTGATAATGGCGGTAATATTCTTTATTTTAATAATATTCTTCAATTATATTTTCTTGCAACTTTAAAATGTATACGATTATTGTTATTGACATTACATCATGCGTGTAATAATAATAGGTAAGGATACGTCATAGTGAGGGATCTTCCATACAGAGATAGGTAGTACATAGATAGATAGAGAGATATTATATTATATAGGATATTGATTTCCATATTATATTTTATTCACACCCTTTCAAAATGTTGCATGAACCATCAGAACACCTCCACTATACATAAATAATATTCTATCTACTGAATAATAGGAATAAGCAAGTATAATATGATGTATTTTCTTTATAATAAATACTCTACTCCATTTCATACATATTGTTGTGAAAACAGCGTATGAAAAATGTGTCACCCGAAATAATAGTCATTGTGGCTCTTTATTTTTACAAAAACTTCATCCAATTCGAACTCGATAATTTGTTTAATGTTTAATCAGTGATACATCGAATAGCGAATATATTTTTTTATTTTAATACATTCCGTTAAAAGAATTTCAATATCAGTTTTCTCTGTTTTGTAAATTACACAAAAGTCCACATTTAAAAAAAAATGAGCTTGAAAATTTCTAATCTTAATTTTTAAAATCTACAAAAAATGTTTTCGGGGTTTTTGGTTTTGCAGCCACATGCTAAACAAAAGTTGAATATGTAAGCTATATCAGTTTTTTATATAGTTAGGTTAGATAGATCCTAAAAAGCTGGTTTTACATTCATTTATTTTTTTCAGTCTGAAAATAGGTAGGTACTTCAAAATAGAATTCAAAATCTCATCGCATCTATTTTATCTTTATCCGTTCACTATACGAGTAGATTCGTGTAATCGAACACCTTCCCTCATAATATTCAGCTGTATCCCGTTGTTATTTACAGTGTTACGTGCACACACATAGTTGGTTCCAATTCCGTTGACTGAGAATTTAACATTTCGTTAGTTTGAGTCGATCCCTTATATTTTCTCGTGCGGGTGGATTTTTTCCATCTTCTTATTTGAAGGGTAATAGGTACATCACACACTGTCTGCTACACGTGAAGGATAAAAACAGAGGTGGTTTGGTTTCGAAAGGGAAAAGATTGTAAAAATTTTCAATAAATAAAATTGAAATTGCTTATTTTAAGAACAATTGTACTTTATCGGTGCAGTTGCAAAAGTTTCAATGCCTACGAATTTAAATGAAGTAATAATATGCGGAAGATTAATTTCAAATATTAATTTAGAGTTTGTCGGTAGCCTGGAGGTAGAATCTCGGCCTCATGCACACGAGGTGCACGGTTAGATACAAGATGCTGGCAAAATCCCCTTTCCCATTCACGACACAAGCTTACTGTATAATGTTGTATTTGGGTTTATTACAAAAAACCCAGATACAATTTTTTTTTAAATCTACCTATAAAGTCATCGTTGCAAGCTTATCAAAGGAATAGCCTAATTGCTTTAAAACATTTTTTCAGTAAATTATACAGAAATCAAAACATTAAGTAAGAAGCGAAACGGCAAGGACTTAAAAGGATGTAAATTAATTCATGTAGATCTACGAGACTGGTGTCATTCATCCCTCACGTATATTTTGTGGCAAAAAAGGAATGTTTCAACTGCTTAATTGATGCCGTAAGTATTTTGATTATTATATACGGGAGATGACAAAATAGTTTGGATGGATCTTAAATTATAGAATATTATTTTTGCAGTGAGATCCTGTCCTTTTTAAATCGTGCCATGTGTCAAAATTTGTTGCCGAAAATAGTATGCGTAGTTCATGTATGTACGCGTGAGGTGGGGAAAAGTGAAAAAACGAAAAAGATAGAGAAAAAAATAAATAATAATATGAAGCCTGAGAATATATCAAAGGGGAGAGTCGTGTAGGTACTATGTGTTGAACTATACAAGAAAATATAATAATAATATCAACGTGCGTGAAGTATGTACGTATGTGTGTACGCACATCTTACATGTATCCATCTACTAGTACAACATATCAAACTACTCGTGTGGAGATGATAAACATAAAAAATGATTTGTATCATATAACTAGTATGGAATATACTTGTACCTATACGTCTTTTACATTATGAAGAGTAGGCTTATACCTAATGCGAGTGAGGAATCGTTACTACTAACATACATCCTATAGCTCACTATAAGTTAGATATTTTTATTGTAGGCATACGATCCCAAGATGTATTTATCTCCTCTTTTATTATAATAAAACTTGATGCACTATCGCACACACACTTCTTGAAATACATTTATCAAAATGATAAGTATATCAGTCCTTTAGATAAAATAAGTGCTATATGTATTTATTTTTTGGAAAATAAATGGTTTATGCAATATATAGCTACAATAATAAATTGTTTTTATTTTGCAAGAATCAATTCTTTCAAAGAAATACTTCTTCATAATATGTATATTTTTATCCAATATTACAAAATGTAAACTTAATAACATAACATAACACGTATAGACAATAGAATCCAATATTGTATGTAATCAAATAACCTTTGTTAAAAAGATGTATCTGGGTTTTGTAATAAACCCAAATACAACCTTATACACCTTTCACAGTAAGCTAAAAGCTTGTGTCGTGAAAGGGGAGTTTGCCGGTACCTGGGATCGAACCACGGACCCCCTGTTCACGAGGCTGAGGCTCTACCTCCAGGCTACCGACGAACCCAAATTTTAGATGAATTCGATATTTTTAGTTTCTTTAAGTTCAGTGTTCGAAACTCTTTAATTTTATATACCTACCTCTTTTATCTGTCAAATGAATTTGTTTTTTTTTTATAATATAATTTGGGCATAACCTTTCATGACTGCAGATTTATCAAGCAAAGTTTTATTCTCCTACTAATCCATTTTTTCAATAAGATGATTCTCACAAACAGGGTAACCAGAGCATTTTCTGCTTGAAAAATATACCATAGGTATAAATTATTGTCAGTCACAATATTCTATATCACCTTATGAAATATTTAACCCAAATTATGGCAATGTGATTTCTTTTTTTATATTATAAAAGTGCTTTTGTATGTTGACGACCTTTAGCAGGAACAAATTAAATGCCTTTTTTTTTCTAAATACTTCTGGGTATAAAAATATTTCATCTCGAATATTGCTGAAAGAATTTCTATTTCGAGGCATGATAAAGTTAATTTAAATTTTCATACTTCTTAAGGTAGATGTAGGTATCTAGATGAAATATGCACACAGTGTAATAATCCACACATCTGATTATCCCACTCGGTCGACTGTAAAATAAAAAAATCCACATGTCCTTCTATATGTCACAATAATAATAAGAATAACTCCCAACCCTCCTTACAACCCTTCGATGTATTGGAACTAACATCAATCTATATGTGGAGAATAATAATAATATCTAACCCTTATTCAATACACACTAACATGGCGTCCCTCTGACAACATATCTCTCTCTCTCTACCTCCTCTCATTCACCCTCCATCCTCAACCCTTCGTGAGGCTAAACCTCTTTATAGCACAAAGTACCTACACACAAACCCCCACGCATAACTCTATTCACGCCCATTGCACTCACAGACATGCACAAATCAGATACCCCTAACAAAATAAAATGACTCTGTAGAAATATTAACAAAACAATGCAGCTCCAAAAAAATCCTTGTACAAAAATTTGATCCCTTTTTACAATTGTCGTTGTTCAGAATTGTCAGCATTTTACGATTGTACAGATGATTAAATAGAAAATTGACTAATACGCATATTTTCTGCGCACAATCTAAAATGGCCGCCGCTTCGTTTTAGCATCGCTCCTGTTTTGGGAAATTGTTTTACTAAACATAAGGTTCGTTTTTTTCTTGTTTTGTTATAACATCATTCTTTTGTGAATATTTAAATTTCTGATAACACTTCAATGATTTGCTGATAAATAATAGTGTATCATATAAAACATACATAATTTACAAACAAAATTTAGCGTATATCGTTAATTGTTTTTACACGTACGTAATTTCAACTCTTTAAAAATTTGGCATTCAAACGTGTCCATACTGAAAATTATTTCAAAAATAAAAATAAAATTGTTTACTCTGAAGAAAATAGAAAATAAACTAGATGCTAGCTATTTATAATGTAATCAAATTTCCAGTTCCAGTTAAACAAAATGTAAATAAGCAATTAATTCCTACCTACATTGAAAACAATTATACTTAATTACTGTGAAAAATTTCAAAATCCATTGCCAAATATTTTCAACTTATTTTAAATATTTAAATATTGTTCCATCTAGTAGGTACCCGGTAAAGAATTGGTTTCTCTTTTCCGTAAGCTTTCAAGTGTCCTGTAAAAGGCAGGTTTTTGGACAAAATATTCATCTTCAATTCAGCGATGATGTTGGCAACCCATCCTGAATGTCTTAATTTTTGTTCTTACGGAGAGGACAGCGTACCTGGCTACCCCGCTTGTGGGATATGCTGTGATGGTGTAATAGTAGTAGTTAGTAGATATTAGAAACTTGTTTCGGTTTTTATTTTAAAAAATTGTGAAACAATGCATCACATAATATTGGTTTAGGTACATATTATAATTTACATATTTTTAATAAGGATCCGAGAAAAATCCCTCATCAACTTGAAATAGTATTTCAGAAAAAAGAAAAAAAGTATCTAATGTTATAATTTCTATACTTACTTTGTAGGTGTTTTGGATTTTTTTCTTTTTACCTACATAAAAGATTTTAAATTTCTGAAAAAGGGGAGAATACCAATAGATATAGTTTCTATTGCTAATTAAACTGAATAAATATATACCAACTTGACTTATGAATAGGCACAAGTACATTCTATTATCCATGGAAAAATTTTAGGTGTTTTTTTTTCAAACTGTTTTTTTTACTGGTTACCATATCCACTTAAAAATGTATTTATTTTACAGACTTAAGAGACGCAAATAGTTTAATTCAATCAATTTTAACTTTAAGAATTTCATCGATAAAGAACCCAATCAACACATTGTTAGTAAATAATATCAATACATATTAATGGATATAACTTTTATTAATAAATTATTAGAAGCAAGAAACAAGACCATTAAGTTTTAAAATAATATGTTAGTCACCAATTATATCATAAGAATTAAATGTTAAGATTAAAAGTAATATAATATAGAAAAACTAAAATTAATTTTCTATTTTCAGAATCTCAAAATTAAAATTAAATTATCTATATCGTAGTATTGTGTATGTTGACAGAACATAATGTTTTTTTTTCCTATTTTAGTTTAATTTTGTTGTTGAATAATTTTTCAGACTCAACCTGAAAGGTCATTTCTAATTGTAATGGTATCAGATGCTATTGCAGTTCCACCATATGCCATTATTTATATTTCTATCTATACCATTGCATCATACAAGTTTTAAAATATATGTAATATACTATTCAATTAACGACACTTAATTCAATCTGTGGAATTTTTATAGAGAGCATGTATCCTTTTCTGAAAGCTTTCAAGCAAATTGTAAAATACAGGTTAACGTAAAAAATGTGTGCTTAATATATAAAAGCTTCAGTGATAATCCACCCAAACTAAATATCTTATTCATTTATAGGTATGACTGAGAGGATCACCTACATGTTCATTACATGAAGAAGGTCCACTAGCTGTGTCACTTTGTGGGAGAACCCGTGATAGTATATATAAAAGTACCTACTCAAAATATAATATAGATATATAAAAATTTCAACCACGTGAACTCTAAAACAAAATCGAGATATGATAAACACGTAAATTATGTAAATGAGTTGATATCTACACGTTATGTGGGTTACTCAGTACAAAGTCGTAATGAATTACACACATACATATATACGGAAATATAATACTAATAATATCTATACCTAGCTATATATGTATAATAACACGGAGTAAGTAATTTTCATTCATTCATAAAATCAGATAGGAGCATACACATTCATAATCAAGGATCCACACACATATACACATACAGGGTACATGCACACTTTAGCAAATTCACACTCGCGATATGTAAAATGTATATACCTATTTGTATGTACAACATATGTAGGTATATACGTACATTAAATTACACAGTTTAAACCGACTCTGTCTGAGATATTATGCTAAGTATTTTTAAAAAGGGTGTAATTCCATTTTCGTAAAAAATCACGAAAATGAGCTGAAAAATAGCTCCATATTATGAATAAGGAACTATCTTTTATGGTTAATTAGAAGATATCATTCCTTTCGCCATTGTGCAAAATTGTAGGTAAGATATACCATGTTGTATTCTTAGTAGATACGGCTTCTTATTTTGGTTTAAATACTTTGTACAATAAAATTTATTATTATTGTTGGTATTACGAAGATCAGAGTGATTTAGATTTTAGAAGATATAGGTTTGACATATGTGCATTTAGATAATAGATATATCACAGGATAATCACACAAAATGTACTTAATATAAAAAAATATATATTTTTCTTTCAACAACTGCATAATAGGACATAGGAACACTAATAATTTATTCAGGCATGAGAAAATAATAACAAATCACTAGGTACATTTTAATTAGATAACTTTCTTATTTTTTGTTCATAACCTGCTTGCTCGGAATTAGAACCGATTTGCGACACTAAAGATCAGCTGTTCTTCCATCTCATAGGTGGTCTTTCTGGTAGTTGTTAGCCTGATGCTGTCTCGTTGGCAATGATGCGATGTGTGCTATCTTATCACTGATCGTGCATCCACATGATCTCTTCAAAACCATCGCAATTAATTTTATTAATTAGGTAGTTAATTTATGGAATTGCGTTGTTTTGTGTGATGAGTGTTGAAATGAGCCACCCTCATCCTCCATCCCTCTATCTCAGCCCTCATCACCCCACCTCCCCTCCTGAAGGCAATTAACTCCCTCGCTCTCGCAGTCGGTCCTCCTATACATTATTATTATTATTAATACGGAAGTTCAAGGACAGACGTGGCGCTAACTAACCCAATTTCATTCATGAGAATATCTAAGAGTCAAGGCCGTTCGTTTAAACACAAAACTCCCTATTATAATAATACGGACAGAATGATATCTGTGAGTACCTTTGTACCTAATACAAATGAATTCATTACTTTATAGTATCTAGGTACTCATCTATCTTTATTTCTACAAGTACCTATACACTTTTTTTGATTTTGATTCTTTGAAAGCGAAGAGGAAAATGTCACTTTCTTTAATAGGCTTCATTAGGTCTTCCTTTTTTTTGTATGTTTTCGAGTGTTCTGTAAAGGTCAAGTATTCGTAAATTATATTCGATACAGCGAGCGATGAGATATGTGACCCATCATGAATGTCATATTTTTTATTAGCAAAGAGAGTAGGCTCTGTGTAGGCAGTAGACCAACTGAATATTGTAATAACATACATGTCGTCTGATTATTCCACTTGTGGGAGAGACTGTGATGGTACAGATTGATTGAGAAAATATTCATAATCATTCGAACTTGTTTCGATATGTATACCTACTGATTAACTGATCATGTTGGATATTTGTTAAATAATATTTCTGCAAGTTTTTTTTGTCATTTTTTATTTAGTTCTGATGCACGTAGCCTATGTATATAATGTTAGAATAATACATTTTGTTATGTATTATTAAAAAAAAATATCTGTCGATATTAGTAGGTACCTACATGCGCCAGATATTCTTCATAATTAAGGAAAACAGCGAAAACATTCCCTCAAAGCAAATGTTCGTCAAAGAAAAATAATGATATTAAGAATGAGCAGAGTGCTTCACCGCTGATTGTAAATTATAAATGTCGCTATTAATGATCCATCATCTACTCCAGGAAAGGGAAAACATCAATTAACAATATTATATTAATTTACGTTTCCTCCCTGCGTTACCAAGAGAAACATTCTGGCGGAATAATGATTATTATTATTATTTTAACAAACAATGATAATAATATATGGTTACATTATATTTCACAGTATTCGAAATACTTTGCCATTGTTTTCGATATAAAACAAATGAGTGTAATAAACTATGGAACGTTTTTGAAATGTCCGTTGCCGTCGCATGTAAGAACAACGACGAATAGCAGACGATGGCTGACACCGGGAGGTAGGTAGGTACCTCCATACATTTATATCACATACCCAGTCAATAAGTACCTACTACTATAGGAATAATATGACATTTCAAAATTCGAATGATTCAAAATAAATTTAAATAAATCACAATTCCCTTACACAGAAATCAACAATGGAAGTTCAATAGAGTTGGTTTGAAATGAAAAAAAATTTAAACAATTTTTTTAATATTTTTAGGAATGGGAGATCCGAATGTATAAATTTTCTAGTTTATAAAGATTAAAAAAATAAAATAATCATATTCAAAGTAAGAATAATTGTATGATGTCAATTATGTAAAATAATGTCAAATAATTAGAAAACAATAGTGATTACTTCTATAGGGTTAATTTTATATGGGGTATTGCAAATAATTTAGAAAATAATGTAACAATATTACCTATCAAAGTATTTATCAACACCTTTTGAATTTAATCAATATATTATAACAAAGCACACCTATAAACATACAAACAACAAACGAACTTTGCCCATTGTCAAATTATAAATTTAAACAGTTAGGTAATAACGTCATGTTTATAATTGAGAAAATTGTCAGCAAAAATATTTGCATGAATAGCACTCATCCTGGATGTCTTATTTTTTATGCCAGGAGAGGACGACTTCTATGATCAATGCATACAGCTATTTTGCCCACTGATGGAAGACGCCGTAATGATATACCTATGTAGATGTAAATATTTTTCTTAACCAAAAAATTGCATTTTCCGCTCCACCTTAGATCACAACAAGCAGGGTTGGTACCGCATGCAAATTATTGTTAAGGTATGCAAATCGTATGATGTATCCATCTGTATGATTGCATCCATGTAGCGAAATATAGTACTACACGCATCCACATAGGGATCGCATCTATGGTGCAGAGCATTATCTTTATAACTAGAATTCCCGCCGAGTCTAAGCGGGATTCCAATTTTGAAAGTTTCTTTCTAGACATAGTATTGCATTGTTGCATTA